>OY987256.1:1231441-1806501 GCA_963920725.1 Rhamphomyia laevipes
GGGAGTAATCCATGTTTTAGTATTAAAAAATAACTAATTAACCTGAAAGGTAACATAAATAATTTGGTACTGAAATATTTAATTTTCAATGTCTATTTAAAATCTAGAAATTATCATAATTAATTTACAATCCAATTCTTGACCAAAATTAATATTGTAACTTTTATTTAATAGTGTCGACTTCATTCATTGAATCAAATTTAAATGTTTTTTTATTTTTTAAACTCTCAATGTATACATAGGTAAAGTTCATACCGAAAGTTCAATAAAGTTGTTTGAACAAGATTATAGATATCACATAAGTTATTTATAAAATATTTGCACAATATTCTTACACATTTAATACAATTTACCCCAAAAAAATGATTTGACCCTAATAAAATACCAATTTCAAGTCAATTGAATTTTTATTTATAAATATAGCATTTCCAAATTAAGTTGGTTCAAGTCTAATTTGTCTTTTTCTAAAATAAAATTGTTATTTTTCCATTTCAAATTGGTCTGCATCAGCTATAAATTGAGAAAAACTTATTTAAAAAAAATACCAATTTAACATGGAAAAAGACAAATTCGATTTTAAAATAAAGAATAATTTTACTTGGAAAAGACTAACTAGAGTTGGAAATGATACTTCAGTAATTCGACTACATAAAGTGATTCATAATATGAAATATCCTTAAAGGTTATTTTGAAAGTTACTGAAGTATTTGGTTTTGGACAATTCACAACTAACACCTTTCTAGATCACTGGAAAAATTACTTATAAAAAAATTATTTTAAATAAATTTATATTTGTCCAGACACAGAACTTTTAACTTTTATTGATTTCTAAAGGATACTTATAGATTTTTTAAAAAGGACATTGGAAATATGTATAGTATAAACATTTCTTGTTAAATCGTTTTATGATGTTAACCATTAAACTATTGATATTAAAACATGGTTAAATATACACAAAAAAATAAATTAAATAACATTTCAAATTTTTCAATTATAGAATCCTTTTAATGAAATATCAAAAGTTCAATCCCATAAGCGCTCTTGTCCTAATTAGAAAAACTGATAAAATTATAAATGAAAAATGGTTAAAATTGCATTAATTGCATATATTTGGTATATAAGCAAATTAATTTTTCCATATACCATCTCTAATTCCATAGTGAAAATAAGTAAATTTTAATTGCATCACGTCGATTATACTACCCCAACATTCCTATGACTTGTGATACTTGCATCAGCATTTTTAATTGTAAATTTACATTACAAGCTGCTGGTTTTTAGTTGTACCTATTGGTTTCTATCTTTATGTTATATTTTTAATTATTTTTAGTTTCCCATTAACACAATTCCATACGTAAATATTTAAAAATTAGTTAATATGAACCAACATAAAAATTATTGCTGCAAATTTTATAATTTTAATCATTAATGATACAGTGCGAGCCTTAAATTTCATTTTACTTATTTTTTAGATTATCAGTGCTAGCTTAAAGATAAACCTTCGTTAAAGTTAGGTTAACGAATACTTAGCCATCTAAAGCCGAAGCTTCACTTTTAACACTTTATGTTTTTAGTTTATAAACACGAATAAAAAATGAATTAATAAATACATTTTAAAAGTTATTAGTAAAAAGTAATTAGAAAAAAACTAAACTTACTGATTGATAAATCAAATTAAGTGAGCTTAGTTAGTTAGAAAGGAAGTGTCACCTTCTCTAGCGGTCACTAATTGACCTATAGTTATCCCTTTTTATAACGCTTTTGATACTTAAACTTTGGCAGTTGCATCACAAATAACTTATGTTCTCTACTACCGCTAGATCCTGACATCCTCGAGATAGAACCACCGACAAATATTCACCCTGAGATCGGTAGCCTTAAGCCAAATAAACAAGCTTAAGCTCACACTATGAATCTGACCATTCAAGTATTCAATTTTACGCTCTTAAGTGTACAGAATTTGTTTGAATTGGAAAATTTTCCTTTGGATTTAATTAGTTAAATAATGAACTAGGTAAATAGGATAAAACATATTTTATACAACATATATTTATACGCTGTATTAAATATATAATACGTGATAATTTTATTTAATAAAATAATTGTAGCCATCACCGAGCATTACTACTAGAATTTGTATTTATTAATTTTAGATATTTTGAAAATGTTTGTAATTAAGTTAACCATTGCTAAATGATATTCTAGTGTTGCTAAATCCTTTTTAAGCTAAATAAAATAAATTATTTATAAATTGATTATAATAGTACTAAAAATTGATAAAATATATTTTAATAATTTAATGATACAAAATTTTATATCTTTATGATTATTGTAGTGGTCACATATTAAATTTGTTGTATTATTTAAATTGATTGTCTCATGTCTAGACATAAAAATTAAAGAAAAATTATATAAAATTATTAGTAATACACATATTAGTAATAAATAATATTGCACGTATAATTTAATCCTTGAAATCTTTTGACCTTTCGAGTACGATTTTAACTTTTGCAGAACAATTTAAAGTTGGTTATACTTTTTTTCTATAAATTTCTTAAATAATGTTGAATAAAAATGTTAGGTAGAACAGAAATAGACTACATATTCTTATGATTAAATCATTATATATTTTTTACTTAATACTAAAAGTACTTCATATATTTCGTATGATTAGAATTCTTCCTATTACTTTTTAATTAGTATTCATTTCAAAAAAAAAAATCAATATCGTAATAGAAGTAACCTTTTCGATTAACCTTTATAACCATAATTGACACACCTCATAATACTTAATATTCTATTTCGTTTACGAATCTCCAAAATCAAATCGTTTTATTTTACGTTAACTTTTACGTAATTTGCCCTCCTTCATTACACTAAAACTCAGATGTATACCAGCATTATTTAAATATATAAAATCTACATTGTCATCATTAATGCTAAATTCATTGCTAATATAATATAAATATATTAAGTTTTTCTTATTTCAACTCCGGTGAACTTAAAAGGATTCAAATAAAGATATATTTAAGATTTGATTTTTTTAAATTTTTTTACATTTACTTTTAACCTTTTAATGATTGTATGTATGGATGATTATATTTTAACTATGTAAATATGAAAATTTCTTATTTCTCAATTACATTCAACTCATTGAACTTATAATGATTACATTTAACATGAATTTGAAAATTTAATATAATATAAAAATTTACTCTTTAAGTTTTGTATAAATATATAAAATTTTCTAAAGAATTTTCTTTTGGATAAGGTGAATTAGTGGTTTAACAGATGTTGTAAATATATAAACTTTTTGAAGGAAAAGATTATTAGTTCATTTTACAAGTATTTAAACTAACTAGGACTGTTGTTTTGGACTTGACCCTTAGAAAAATATAATTGAGTCAAAGTTTTTTTCTGAACGTTTTCGAGATCGATGAGTCAAAAAATTCAAGACTAGATGTTCCTTAATTATATAAGCCTGTAAAATTTAAATACAATTTCGATGACATTACACACCTGATTTTGTCATTTCATTGGTGCTACAGTAATTTCGAATCGGTAGCTTCAGTGTAACAGTGTAAGAAATAAATGAGTATAGCTTAATTTTCGAAGAATATTTGATTTATGAGCTAAAGCATGTAATTTTTATCCGATTTTAATGAAATTGGCTACAGATTTTATATAATTCGCGTCTATAAAATTTGGAATCGGAAGTTTTAAGATGTCTTAAAGTTTAAACGATGTGAAATTAATTACAAATCTATGTTAGACATATATCACTATTAAACTTACTACTAGCTACTAGTTATCTACTACGCCTAGTTGGCAGCTTCTATTTTTTAAAAGGGTATTTGAATAAATAAATGAAAAAAAAAAATTATGTAATTTCAAGCATATGCTCCTGTTCCAACTCCTGAAAGTAGAAAATTTTAAATATTTGTAGAATTTTTTCAATATATTTTTTTTTAACAATCAGTTGAATAAAATATAGATTTTCATGAAAATTTGATTTCTAATTGAAAATATTCGTTTAATTTTTTGTAATTTTGAACTATATATACAAATTATAGTTTACTATTTCTTAGTATGTATATTGTATATATATAATAAAAACAAATTTGCAATACAATAAACATCATAAATTCTATAATTAAATTTTGGGTTCAGTATTTCAGTTTTTATGTTATTTTAATTATCCTTTTGTGAATGAATTAGTTAACCCAAATAATAAAAAGAAAATTATGGTACCATTAATTCTGTCAGATGAAAATATGTAAAGGATTATATAAAATCTAGCTAGAAGAAAAAAAAAAATATTAATTAAATGAAATATTTCATGCATCCTTAACAGATAATAATTAAACAGAAAATTACCTGAACAAATCCTTAAATTATAATTTTTTTCCTATTATATTAAGACTTTATCGTCATAACGATAACCAACTTTTCAATGTGAGTTTTCGAAATAACGAAACCAAAAAGGGAAAAATTCATAAAAAATATGCTAAAGATTGATTAAATATTATTTTACTTGGGCATAGAAAAAATGATGACACACTGACAACAACAAAAAAAGTTATCTGTAAGAACAAAGAAATTTTTGAAGGGCATACGATAACGAATTCCATGAATTTTATTACTAAATGAATGGCTTTTGAACATATTTCAAAAGAGTAATTATAATAAGTATGTTGGCAACATGTTCACATATGATATAAAATTTATGTTTTTGTAGTTTTTTATATAAAATTTAACCTTGCCATGGAATTTTAGTTTAAAATACTTTAATTTAAATTATTGTAACTACGCTAGAATATATTTCAATACAAGTTAGTCACTGATGCACTCGACATTTAAAGGGAATGCATTCAAAAAAAAATTTTTAATGGTATTATATAATAAATATAATTTTAGCGTGTACTGCAAGGTACTCGCCAACAAC
This sequence comes from Rhamphomyia laevipes, assembly GCA_963920725.1. Taxonomy (NCBI): domain Eukaryota; kingdom Metazoa; phylum Arthropoda; class Insecta; order Diptera; family Empididae; genus Rhamphomyia; species Rhamphomyia laevipes. The sequence continues at coordinate 1,236,387 of OY987256.1, forward strand.
GAAATGAACGATTACTTGAAGGGAAAATGGCAATTTTCAGTTGTATAGTTTCGAACATACAACTAAGTTTAAATATTAAATGTTTTTTAGAATAACTTTATAAAATCATCTTTTGCAGTAACTAAATAATTAAATTGTATTCTGGGAAAGTTAATGTTATTCCTCAGAATATAGTGGAACATAATCGTACATTAGATACAAAAAATGTATGTAAATTAATTTATAAGCTTCCGAATGCTTGATTTTATATGAATACCATCCATGACACCAATTTATAAATAGTTAATTCATTTGAAAATTACTTAAAATTTCCATTTATTTAAAGTTTATCCAATAAAAGGCGCTAGCCAAATAAAAATGTGTTAAAATTAAGTACAAGGATTTAAGTAACAGGTAAATAATCTTCCTGGCAACATTATTTATATTTAAAATTTTGTTACGCCGGCTCTGCAGTTCTACTTAATAGTCTTATTTATGATCTAATCTAATCTATATTTTGGTTTAATCATCATACAAAATATTTCCAATTTAAAATTACATAAAGGAATCTTAAAATAATCGAATGTTGAAATCCTTTTTATTCTTATCTGAATTATAAAATAAATCGTAGATTATTATTTAAGGACTTTTAAAAAAATGCATTAAAAAACTGAATAAATTTGAATATTACATTGTTATACGTTTTTTTGTTGGTAACTTTATAAATAATAATTCAGAATATAAAAATGTAAAAAATCATAAAAAATAATTTAATATCAAAAGTCATAAAATCATTTTTAAAGGATTTTTTCAATGCAACATAAGCAATTTTTTTTTGTAGATTTTAAAAGATTTTTGCTGGTACTGTCATAAATTTGGATGAAACTGTAGTCAAAGAGTAATTTTTTCTTAAAATCGATAAGTATGGAATCAAAATATAAAATTTTACATATTCATGTTCTATATGCAATTACACTAATTTGTACACAATCGAAAAATACTGAAATACTTAATAATTTGTTTCTTTCTATCATATCGAAAGGTTTAATGATCATGTAATCATTCTCTAATTCGAACAGGACATACAAAATAACGTCAAACAGTTCTGCGTTTATACTACAGTTTTTTCCGAAAGCTAATTGAGTTGCTTCTTTAAATTATTGACAGGTACTAATATTAGCTGGTTATTTAAACATATGTTTCTACAATTCTTCTAAACATTGATGTATCACTGTCACCTCTATTTAGACTTTTTGAGTCATCATATTACGTTACTGGTCGGTTCGTTGTATATGATAAGACTGTAAATGTTGATATCTATCTAAAAATCGTTAAAAATATTAATAATTCTCATTTAAATTTAAACTTATTACCAAGCTTATTATATCCAAACAAGTTTTTTTTACATAGAACAATATTAAAATACTTTTTTTTAGTAGAGCAACTTTTTGTGTTTATTTGTTCAATATCTCATAAAAGTGATTATCGATTTCTTTGTTGAAAAACCATATTTTTTTTTTTGGATTGAAATATTTGAACTGTGTTCATCCATTAACGTTTAATATCCAAATCAATTTATGGATAAAACATTAAAAAAAAATTAAACTTTCAATTATGATTCGAAATATTCAAAACTTTTGTTACTTAAGTTTAATAATTAAATTTTATGTTTGATGATATTGAACACTTAAGAACCGGTCAGACGAACTATAAAAAATATATAATACAAAATTGTATTTTGTATGTAAAAAGCATCCACAAAAGCTCATTAAATCTATATAGAACGAAAAACACCTTAAAATATATTTTATCATAAGACCTACAGTAAATATCACATAAATCCTCCCGAAGGTCCATAAATATATATGATCATTATAATATATTGAACATAAAATTATACCTGGAGGACATATTTCTAAAATATTTTATATTTATTTCCATAACAAAATCATAAATATGAAAGTTTTATACCATAGTACTACAAATAAGTGACCAATTTTATAAAGGATAAATAAAAATCATTGTTCATCCGATTTCCAAGAAGGAAAATGTTTATAGTTTTTACTATCAAATGATTTTTTCATTTCTGATTTTAACTTTTTAATATTTTCCAGAAATTTTATTACAATCCCAATTAGTAATCTGTCATTTATTTGGTAAACTATCACAAAAACTTATTTTAATATCTCTGACTGCCAAAAAAAAAGTAAGTCATCTTTAATTATCTATTAAATTAACTAAACTTATTTACACTTTTCATACAATTCCCCCTAACATTTTGTACTCTTACTATAGATTTTACTATCCAAATATATATTTAAATTCTCTTAAGGATATTACTGATATTACTTCTACTTAGATCCTTCAGCTTAAAGCTATACTACGATTAATTTATTTTTTAAATGTATATACACTTAGACAAACAATTCTAAGAAAAAAGGTCAAACATTTTTTTTTTTTTGCTTTTCATTCTGTCATAGATAAATAGTCTCAAAATAAAAGAAAAGAAAATTAGTAACTTTATTATTAAAGGAAATAAATCTGATAAATTTTCGTAATTTCAACCAAAAATCGACAGAGGATTAAAGTCTGTAAAAAAAGAAAATGTATATTTATTTCAAAAGATTTAACTTTATAGAAGAAATTTGTTCTTTTATCAACAAATTTGGGTCATCCAAAAAATACAAAAATTAAAAATACAGAATGAAAATAAATGGAGTTTTCTACAAAAACAACAAGAAAAATTTAGATTTTTGTAATTTTAAATGAGATGTAAATATATTAATGATTAAAAGTTTGTAGTCTCATTTTTATAAATGTAGCCTTAAAAAAACATTAAAATTCAATCATTCAATATTGATAAAACTTTCTATACCAAACAATTAACAAAGTTTTTAAATAATTATTGATTCTGGTATTATCATTATCACAATTTCTAATATCATTTTTTATTTATTTCTTTGGAAAATTGGAAAATTTCACTAACACTTTTCATTTCAAATTGTATGATTTGATTTTCGTGATCTTTGGGTTGATTTATACAACTTTTAGTGCAATATTTAAATCGCCGATCTACAAACCCTTGAAAGTAGTGATATCGTCTTTGTACATTAAGTTATTTTTGACATGTCCAAATCTTCTTCTATTTTAGATCAGATGGTTACAAGTTTGATTTTAAGATAGTTAAAAATTTGGTTATTTCTTCATAGAAAACTTTGAAGACTCGGGTTAAACTGAAGCCGGTTAAAGTGATATTGCCGGTTAAAAGTGGAATGAATTAACACGCTGTGGTGATAATATATCGTTCGACTAGAGGGTGCAGCCTACAGCGGGCTCAGATGAAAGTGGCTTACGAGCGTGAGTATCTCGAAGTTCCATTCCTCTTAAACCAACCAACGAACCAAATATAGTAAACTTATACTTAAAAAGTCCTTAAAATATCAATGAACTTGACCTATTTATATATTTATTAATCAACTTCGACATCGGGTTATTATATGTAGTTTTTTTTAATTTATCTCGAATTAGCAGATGACGGTGGAAAGAAGTTATACCATTATTTTCAATGTAAATCCTAAAGCTAGTGGTAACCTAAATTATTTGATGTCTTTTCCCTTTTTTTGTGACGCTGTAAATAGTATTACAGTTTTTCCTAAGCGAATTTTTGACTTGTAGCTTTAAATTTTGTTACTTTTAGTTTCTAATTACTAATTGAATTAATGAAGACGCAATTTTTTTCAGAAATCTCAACCCCTTTGTGTAAGTGCTAGTCGCTTAATTATTATGTTTAGTTTTCTGAATAGATGTATAAACTAAGGGAAGAGGAGCATTGAGAAGGGCAAGCCTTGATTTTGACTGTAACGCCATTTCAAAGAAGATATTCGATTCCTAATTTTATTAATACAATATAAATTTCCAATCGACCTAGATTTTTGTTATCCTTTCAATCATAAAATTACCAGACTAGAATAAATCATATCTTTAGAAAAACCGCAAGTATGTATAGATACATTTTTTTTTTTTGTTATTCATAGATATTATTTTTGCAATAATTTGAAACTGAATGAATTTTATTATCCCTTTTTTTTATATATAAAAGGTCAACAATTTATGGGCAAAAATAATTTTTGAATCTTTTTTTATATCAATATCTTTAGAATATTTTGTTTTTTGTTCGTCTTTATTTTCCATTTTACACTTTTTCTATTCATTGAATTCAACAAAATCTTATCAGAATAAGGCGCAACAATAAATAATTTTATAAAAATTTATTTCCGGCAAAAAACTGAATTTATAACCCGGTCCTTTAAAGAATTTATTTTTACCTAAAACATTTCATATAATAATAAAAATAAAAAATGATGATAAGAAAAATTCAATGATACTTTTGGGAAATAAAATGTCTATGCAGTGATATGAATCAGGGTGTAATTTTAACAATAAATAAAATCAATTTTTTTGATGGTTGTTGGGTTGTTGATTATCCAGTTAGGGTTACCAATATCAAAATGGTTTTCGTTTAGTTGCAATTAAAATTGATTTGGAATTCAATTTCGAAATAGAGCAATTCGTAATTGACTTATTTCATTGGTAGATAGCAGGAATGTTCCCATTATCCCAGAATCTTAGTCAAATATTTCTGATTCTACCACCACTAATCCTACTGTACCCCAACAGTTCGCACCTTAGTCGGTTTATAGTAGTTTCCAATTAGATCAGTCTTTCATTATAACAAAATGTTAAAGAAGAAATTCAAAACATCACTGGTCACTCTGGTGTCCAAGGCGAAGGTTAACATAATGTATTACATACTTTTATTTGGGTTTTGTGCTGTAAATAAATGTGACCAATCACATATTTATCTTTTCTAATTTTTGTATTTTTATGGTTAATATCAAAAATCGATTTAGATTTAAATTTATCGTTAAATTTTATATACAGAAAAAAAAAACTTATAACTTTTTTTTACTTTCAATTCTATGTTTAGGAAAAAGCATACACAAAATGAAGCTATTAATAAAATGTTCTTAACATTGAATAATAAATATTAATTTTTGCAATAATATTTTCTAATATTAAAGTGAGATTTGATTGCTGTGCTACACGCAATAGGACAGTCAGCAGACCGTCATGTATGTAGATTTCGCCAATACAAAGGCGAAACGCCGGAATTTGTATCAGACGACTTCGACTGCTCAAATGTAACATTTTCGCTCCATCGGAAACATGGCGGCTGTAATCAAAGCAGCTGTACAATCAAGAGTGCGGGCTTGCTTAGTAACGAATAGTTAAAAGTGATATATTATACATCAATCTATTTCCTAACTTCACAATTACAGAATTTATGAACAATCTATTGTAAAATAAAAATTTACAAAAATGATGTTATAACTATATCTATTGTAAGAGAAATCATCACTGAAACTCTTTCATTTTCAATTTATTTATAATAAATATGGACCACCAAAAAGGATTTAATTAAAGGAAATAATATTCCTATTTATTTCAAAATTTATCTTGAAAAACATAAATTCGAAATTTCTTTAATTAAATTATTATATAACAAATTAAATATATTTATGACCAGGACCACGGATATCCTATAATAATTTAGATTTTAAATTAAATTATTTCTAAATTAAATTTCTTAGAAGACTTCTTCCAACAACAACAAAAAAATACCATCCACATTAATCTAAAATAAACATTAACAATCTACTGAAGGTATTTAGTAGAGCAATGATAAATTATGTGGTATAATGAAAATGTCATATTATTTAAAGGAAAATTAAAAAAAATATATATATAATATGTATAAAGGACTTTTCCAAAACAAAATAATATAAATCTTTTTTTTCTTATAGACATCGACAGAAAACATTAAATTTTGTTATCGTAGGTCATAAATTCAGTTTTACCAAAATGATTTTCTTTTAATTTTATCACAAATTTACACATCCTTGTAATTTAACAAAAAAAAAATAGAACATAAAACGTGATAAAAATTGCCAATTATATGATTAAACTTGAAAATTTATTATTTACAGATACCCACGTAAAATGTTTGTAAGAATATTAATGGTAATATTTAATTTTAATACTCCTTTTTATGATGTGAGTTACTTTAAGTGAAAATTGAGCTAATATTAATGTATTTAATAATTTTTTTTTATAATGTTTATCACGTATTATGGATATTAAAATCAAATATTTTCATAATTTCTTATCATTTGTACATTATTATTTTGTACAAAATTATTAATATTAATAAATTTGAACCTTATCAATGATTTTAGCTTAATTCAAAATTCCTATCATATAATCATACTCTTTGATAATTATTTATGAAGTGGAATTAATACCACCATTGATTTTGATTGAAGTTTATCCAACTGAATTAAGGAAAAGATAATTGAAAGAATTTAAGTTTGTGTCACACGTTTTTTTTTTATGATATTAGTTTTAAAATTATAAAGTATAATTAATTAATAACTTTCGAAAAGTTTGGATAAATTTATATAGCTAATTTGATATTAATTTTTTTTAAAACTTTCGTTTTTCTTCCACTGAAATGAAATCTTCAATTATATTTCTAATTCAAAAGATGTCATACTCAATTGTAATTTAGATGTAGCAATAGTTAAACAATTACGAGTTTATCTCATTATACTGCATTACTAAGTTTTATTCCATTATTTTATTAAAAAAATCAAAGCAGAGTAATTCATTTACTTCACAGTCGAAATGGTCAACTAACCAAACGACACTAATACAAACAAAAGGAAGATATGGCTTAGCCTTAGGAACTGCTTGGATTTGGTTATTGTTTCAGGCAACTATTCAATATAGATTAAAATAACCATTAATATGATATGACAGTTCTCTGCTGCGTCTAGGACGTAATTAATTATAATTTAATGACTTACAATTAATGTTTTCTGAATTACAATTGAAAAGGGTATAGATTTTTGAAAAATAAGTTATATTAACAAATGTCCTGGGATTAATTAAATTGCTTGTATATTCAAAATTATATATCCAAAACCTATTTTCGACATATATATCATACGAATAACATAAATGTGATCTGGCAGATCGCAATGTGGTTGGCAAAATATGCACCAGATATTACTTGTCTACCATAAAATTTAGAGAACCTTTCCAATTTACCCTTTAAAAAACAAAGACGGAGAAAGAGAGATAAAGAGTATCTTAACAGCCGATTCATCAATATTTCCATATGGATTTTCTTGTATTAAACTATTTAAATTTAAACTTTCCAAATTATCGTTTGAAATAGTTTAACTAAACATTTACTTTATTAACTATTTGAAAAAAAATTAAACTGAATGATTAAACAGAAGGACTTAGTATAAGTAACGATTTTTTATTCCTTCAAAATATTATAAAAATAAGAATATATACTAAATATATGAGAAAATGTCAAACAATACTTCCGGTTATTTGCGCCATCTATCGTAAACTTCAGATTCCACTTTTCATGCTATACACAAACTATTAAATAGAACAAATTGGAAAGTATTATGTTAATAATTCAGTGGTGAATTTTGTGAATTATTAAATTATTCTTATATGAAAATTTGACTATAATGCTTTCCAATCTTCTATTGAATAAAATTTCTGATTGAAATCGTCAATTTGAACTGTCAAAATAAAAAAAAACCACAGTCGAAGCGTTTGTTTTTTAGGCGAAGGGCGCGTTTTTCTTGTAATCCTAAACTTTGTTATTTTTTTTGTATCCTATTTTGTTTTTCTTAATATAAAAAACTAACTAACTAACTGCATTAACCATTTTTAGTAATAATTTCATCAAATAAAAGATTATTTATATATTTTCATATTTAAATAATCACGATTGACAAGAAAACTGCAGTTTTTCTGTGTTTTGTGTTGTTGTAAATTTAATCTAATAAAGTTTAGAAAAATCAATAATTATTAAAAGACAAACATATTTATACCATTTATACTTGTATAAAAGACATAAAATTTTGCATTACAAAAATATTGTGATGAATTTTTTAGTATTGTAAATGTTTAACAAAAAAAAAAATAACTTAATTCTTTATTATAATATAATATAACTGTGAGACTTCCACACAAGGGGAGTTGGTTCGACAGGTAACAAATTAAAAAAAATAATCAGATCACACGACACAGACAACATTGAAAGAAGAAAATCCAATTTGTTGTGTCGTTTCGTTGTGTACATTGAGTGCATTTTACAATAATTTATATTTAATTTTAAAATATAAAAAAAATATGGCGGCTTTAACATCAGACTTCTCAGTCATAGCATCTAATAATAAAGATGAAATCCTTGATGAAATATTAAATAGCCAAACAGATGATATTGCTGTTGAAATTTCACCGGTTGAAGGTTATTCTGAAATAAAAATGTTATCAAGTCCATTTGGAGCAGCAATGTTATCGCCAGGCAGTGAAATTATTAGAAATGAGAATTTTTTATGTTCAAGTCCTACTAGTGATAATAATGGATCTGTAACTGGTATTGCTAGTGGTAGTAGTGATAATGACAATATACCACAATGGAAAAAAGATTTAATACAACGTAGAAAAATAAATATAGCTAGAACTATTGGAGCGAATCAAAGTGTGACATGCCCCAAAAAAGGTATACCAATTTTATATTATATTTTTTTTTTTTGTATAGCATAACCTTTTGAAATTAGTGTGTCTTTTTGAATGTGTATATAGTTACACAAAGTTCAAAGTATTTACTGTGTCGTTATGGTCCGTATATTTTTTAAAATCCACCCGCACAATATAAAAAGTTTTGTGTTAGAATCTGTAGTTAATATAAATACAGGAAAAAAGTAATATTAATTCAACAAAAATATTTGTTTTTACTGATTTATTTATTATAATACTTAAGTTTTAATGGTAATTTGTCTTAAGGTTATTGAAAATATTACACAAATTAAAAAGTACTGTAATAAAAGAAGAAGAAATAATTAAATTCATTAGAAATTAACAATTTTCTAGTGTTTTTTGTCTTTGTAAAACTGTAAAATTAATACAATATGTTATAAGTTTCTTGAATAGGAATACTTATAAAAAGAAATATAAATGTTGTTTTTATACTTACTTAACTGAGATCAACTTTAACCAAAAATATTTAAATAAAATTCACAAAATTTATGAAAACTTGTTCAATATTTTATAATTTACATATATTTTGTTGAAATATTTTTATATTCGAATATCTAATTACATTTAGTTTGCAATTATTCAAAGCATAAAAAATATTATTTTTATGAAAAATATAATTAAAATTACCTTAATGATATTCAACTTGACATAACATTTTTCTGATCAATTGATTAAGTATACAATCTACAATTTAACACTGTTTTATAATATTTAAATTAATTTCAATTTGAATTTATCATTCATATTATATATACAATTTTTTTAAAAAAATATTAATGTGAACTGATTTAAATACCTTTCTTAACATAAATCATGTTAAATTCTATATAAAATTAGCAGATGTAACAAATTTTATTCATAAAAAATATATTTTATTTAAATTTTCTATTGTGATTCTAAATTTATATATACTTATAATAAATTGTTAATTTAAATATAAAATTTAATAAAAAAAATATATTAAGTATATACTTATTTAAAAGCAAATTTAAATAAACGGAACAGTATCAAAGAAAAATGAAAAATATTTGTATAAATTTATAATCGAGGGTATAATTATATAATTATATTATTGAAAATTAATAGTAAAATGTTAACTGTCTTATGTTTTTATCTTATTTTCAATATAATTTTGTATCCAAATGTGAAGAATTTCTAATCTAACGTAGTTTTTCAGAATTTTGTTGAATTGAAGAGCTGTTTTTAATAATCCGGGATTGATTTGAAAATTCTGGAGTTTAGCACGATATTTACTACCTTCTCGATGTAACATTTTGCTGTTTAGTTTTATAGTGATTACAATTTGTTTAATAATTATTGATAATTGCATATATTTATATATAAATTTCTCCATTTGTTATTAATTCTTCCAGTTTATATAGATTATTTGTAGAGAGCAGTTTAAAATGAGTTCTAAAATTGATCCTCAATAATAGTTTAAATTTGTATCATAAAGTTAACAGCTTTAATTCAAAACAAATTTAATAGTATATACATTTCAACGATATTATGGAAGTTTTTTAAATCATTGGGGATAATGTCCAAATTATATAATTTCTTTTCAGGTGATTGACTCACCTATATTTTGACATAATTTTCTAATCCATCAAAGTCCTTCTATTTACTTTTATATAACTATGTTTCTATAATGTGTACAAATTTTTTTCGAAAAAGAACAACAAATTGGATCAAAATATCATTTTATATTAGTCATAAAATTCTACAAATTCATTCATTAATTTGGTATGTTTCTTTATTTTATTTTTTGTATGATACGCTTTAATAAATTACTTCTCTATATATACAAATGTAAATTATATATATTAACTAAAACAATTCATTATTATCGGTCAGAGACTCATAACAACGTAATAATTCTAGACTAGCCTTAAAAAATTACTATTAAACACGCACATCGTTGACAAAAATTTGCAATAAAAAAACGAACTTTGTATAATAATTATTATAATTTCTCTGCTAAATTGAACATTACATTTTAATATAATTATCAAAACATAAAAATTATTCCTAGAATTTAATTTGTAAACCCAAAAAATTGTTAATTATATTAAGAATTACAATTTTTATTTGTAATTTAAGTAATTTATAAATCAAAAATTTTGTTACGTAAATTTTATGATGTTCATCTTTCTGCTCTAAAAAAAATTGATTATAAAATTTTGTTGTATAAAATTAACAAAAAAAAAAGATTTTGTTTATTTTGTGGCTGAAAGATTAATCCCCCATATTTGTATGTATAAATTAATATTGAATATCAATTTACTAAAACGACCTTGACAAAATATTATAATTTTAAATGAATTAAAAATCGCGACGAATGTTTTATTTAATGATTTATTTATTTAGATTCTTGAATTTTTATATTTTTTTTTTTGTTGTTAAATATTATACAAATTTGAATATTATATACCTAAAGAATTGTTATCTCTTACTCAAATTTCCTAGATATGAAATTATTTATTGTTCAGTAAAAAAAAATGACAAAAATGTTTTATAAAATAGCAATTATATGTATAGTAAAGATGAAATAATTGTAGCAAAATAGTGAGAAATATAAAAACCAGAGCCCATCTTCAAAATACCATATAAAGGGCCTAGGCAATGATTTGATTGTTGATCGTCAAAGGGACCCTCTTAATACATTGAACAAATAAATGATTAAGTTTTTCGACATAACGAAAATATTATCACGTATAAAACAATTTTTGAGGTTAATATAATTCTTAATTTTTAGATTATTCGACAATACATTTGATTACACTTACTGATTACACGCTCCTAATCCTAATCAACATTTACTTATACTTTAGTCGACATTATATTTCGATTTGATACGTTTTTACATTCCTATTTATATTATTTAGAATTTTACGCAGAAATGGAAGATTAAGCTAGAATTTCAATGTATCGATCAGTTCAGTACCGATTTGTTCAGTAAAGTTCAAATTTGACGTGTTCATATATTTTGTATAATAAATCGATTGAGCTCACACGTAGGTGCAATCGAAATCGATTTGGAACGAATTCCGAATCCAAACCGAAGCAAATGTCAAGTGAAATTAAATTTGACTTTATAAAATAATAATATGGATTATTATTATGTCTACAGTCAACTTAACCAGTCGATTGGCTTGGCTACTGTACAAATAGATTCGAAACTGAACTGATCGATACATTGTAGTCCAAGTATTAAACGTATTGTTCTCTATTTTATATATAATGCACTGAAAATTGTTGTAAAAACCATTTCAAATTAATGTTTGTCCGTCGTTACGTTAAATTTATTTTTGATTACTTGTGTAGTAATGCCATAAGGTTTTATTATGTTCAGTGGCGTATACGCAGTGTCGTATACGCAGAATGAAGTTCAGATAAAATAAGTCAATGTTTTTGTATCTTATATTTTATATGTAGCAAAAAAATGGAGCGAGGTTAAACCTCCATTTCCATACGGTGCTGTCCATTTCCATACAGGTTATCGACATTAACTGGCATATCAGATGGCATTGATTTTAAAAGTAATAAAAAAAAAATTAAGTTGTTTTCAAATTACAGAAACTTTTAACAAAATTATACAAATGTGCCCTGATTAGAGATTGAACCGTCAATTTAATATCATTTTTTTTTTTATTTCTAAAGATTTATTGAAATTATTCAACATTATCGGTTCCCCTGTCGTGGTTTACTTTATATGATGATGACGCAAATTTAATTAATTATGTGTCACATTTAATATAATATAACTTATTATATTTCAAATAAATACTTAAATAAAAATTTTTCGCCAAATATTCGACTTGATGTCAACCACACACAACATAATCAAGTGATATCATGTGGGTTATAAATTCACGTCAGAAATACAAGAAAAAAAAATTATATATTTTTATTATTTAATATGTAAATTATATGTAGGTGCTTTTTTTATGGAAATATACATACGAGACGTTAAAATTATTTAATTTTTGGAATCTTCAATTCTTCCGCAAAGATAAATTTAAAACTTTCCATTTTTATCTATATTGTAAATGATAGAAAATAGAATAAAATTAATTTAATTCAATTCTTTCTCTGTATCCTCTAATTAAGTCATTAGTTTCGATTTGTTTTCATTTCGATAACCAAATTTTATTTACACTTTCGATTTTCATTAAATATTTTTGGTTTTAAATTATAAAATATTCAGACCTTTTATTTTTTATCACTTATATATTAAAATATATGCTGGTCTGGTGCTGATTACTAAACGTAAAACTTATTCTATTTTAAATTAAATTTAAATAAATAATTTTATTTTTCATTTATTGCCAAGGTTTGAAATTAGCAAAATAACAAATGAAAAAAAAATGCGGAATTGTAATTTTTTTTAATAATTGATTAAGTAAAAATTAATCACGTTAAAGTTTATGTGGTTTGACAAAAGAAATACGTTTTTTTTTTGTCGATATGTTGAAAATTTTAACACATTTTTTTTATTAAATAAATATTATTTTATTTATATAATTATATATATAAAATTTTGCAATTGAATAATTAAATTTGTGTGTTTTTTTTTAGCTGAATACTATATAAAAAAATTTATTTAATTTATTCCCAAAATTTTGTAAACTTTCACTTTTTAATATACTAAAAAACTAATTTTGTATAAATTTCTCAATTTAATATTTCAATTAAATTCTTTGTTACAAATACAAATACAAAAAATCATGAAGTTAGAGGAAATAGAAACGCCTGAATCAACAATTGAGATCATTTTGGTAGTGGAATTTATCTATATTAGTTTTGTTGTCATTTCATTTTTTAAATATATAATTTCAATTCAACCCATTTTTTTATTCTATATTTTGATTGACCGGAAGTTTTAAACACTATTTATACTCAAATTAGTTTTTTTTTTGTGTTGCAACTATGGAATTTATCATCATTTATCAAAGAACATGTTTTTTTAGGTCAATATTAGTTTCCAAATTTAATGTTTTTTTAAAAATTTAGATTATATAAAAACTATACACTTTCCGCTTAAACTCTGCTTAAAATAAGAAGTCTGCTTAAAATGGACCAACCGGATTAGGAAAAGATATAGCAATGTATAAATACGGATACCCGAACGGTGCATTGAATATGAATCCAAAAAGATGAAGTACAACTACCTAAGTTATAATTATTTATAAGCCTAACAGATGGTTCGAATTAGGTGAAACCGGATAAACGGTGTCCCAAATATATTATTTGTATGATTTTAGATTAAACTTATAGGAGACCGTATTTTTTTAATACGAAAACTGATTCATAAGTTTTAGGGCCTAGTTTATTTTGATAAATATTTTCTAATTAAACTTTGTCTTTTCACTTTTTCAAAAACCAAAAATGGTAAACGAAACTTCAGGTTTTCCAATTGTCCTCTTCAAATTACAGACGTTATTTATTAAAAATTGAATAATAGAAAAATTAATTAAAAAAACAACTCCGTTTCATAAATTATGGGCTAACTTATTTATTTGAAGCATCAGTGTTGTATTACATTTCTCTTCGCGTGTATAAGAGTGTCTATTCTTGTATTATTAGAGTTTCAATGGGAGATATGTCAGGGCTTGATGATGGTCAAGGATTTCATTTTGTACCAACTACGCTATTCTGTTTGAAGTATGGCACACAGCACCATATTTGCTGTTACACAAATACACCGCATCATTTAATAGATTATTTGATGGCAGTAGATGGTCTTTGAGGATGTTGATGTAATTATGAATTTATAATGCCATTAACAAATTGAAGAGTATCAACTCCAAAAGATATAGTAGACAGATGATGAACAATTTATAGATACGGAGGCTAAGGGAGCCGTTCATAATATATGAAGGATAACCCAAACTTATAGATTTTAAGATTAACGACATGCCTGATTAAGTTAACTGAATTAATTGTGTCTCCTCATATCCATTATTTGTACGATAGACGTTATATTGGAATTGGATCTGTTATATAGGGGGTCCGTTTATCAATAATAGTATGTATGTATATAGAAACCACTTAGAAAAATGCAACAAGCTTTTTGTGATAAATGAAATAATTATTAGTAAAATAATCTATAAATTGTGATTTATTTATCATGTTCTATATGCAAATTGAAGTAAATTCCATTTGTCATTGAATATCGGCGTCTAATGCCACATTTTTAAATTGTAAATTCTGCCAGATCAAATAAATTTTATTAACAAAAAATATCCTACTTATTATGTAAGAACTGATAGATAACCACCCGTTGTTTTGATTTCAATCAAAATATGAACTCATTATGCTGCCAAATTAATGAAACACTTCATAAAATTTATAACATTTTTATTATTAGTTTTTCCATAACTATTAGTCGGTTACCCACGCATTTTTATTGTTAAAATATTTTAATCTAATACATAAATGGAACTGTAATGTGCTTTAAAAAGGGTGTACACTGTACAAGTTATGAAATTGTCAGTAAATTGTTAAATAAATTTATTATAATATTATTATAACAATTTCGATATTATATAATAAAATAATTTAGATAAAATTTGGGACTTTTATGTTAGTATATTTCCGCAGTTTACAATTTTTTTTATTAACAACATAATTTTGGTTCTTAATAATATTGATGTATTGATCTTTCTTATCCCTTGTGGTACTTACGGTTTAGGCTAGGACAGTTCCACACTGCAAAGTTCACTGTAAGGTTGCAAAAATAAAAAAATATGTTTATTATTTCTGCATTAAAAATAAATTGTGTTTGTGAGCGGTGGTGGAGTAGTGAAAGCGTTATATTCTATTAAAACTGGGCAACATAGTTTCTATCAGACAAATTTGAACTTTACTGAATGAATCGAAACTAGCCCACACTTTATGCATTAACTCCAGACCGAAATATCGTTGTTGACTCAGATTGAAATGACGACAGTAATAACAAATTTGCAATATGAAATTGTGATTTTAAGATTGGGTAAAATGCTAACGGTTGAGGCCATTTGCTGACAACAAATGTTTCACTATTAAAAGCCACTAAATTGTTACAATTATAAAAGTTTCTTCACTAAGCATAAATAATATATTTGATCACGTCTGTCTCGTCACGAGCTCAGACGGGATTATTTCACAAAATTCAGATGGATAAAATTATTCACAAGAAACTATTTCTGATAGTTTGGAATGGGGAGGGGATGAACCTTTAGCTTTCGAATGGCATTGGTTTAATGTTTACATTCTAGAATCACAAAGTTAACGTTAAAAGTAAAAAATACTTTTTTTCAGATTAGCTCTCCTTCAGATTAGCTTCTCTGCTTAAGGATCTCCACAGTTCACAATCGTAATCGCAGTGAGAAAATGACAATGTAGAAATTGTCATTTCTTTCAATTATGTATATCAATTTATTTTTAAAATCGCTTAAAATTATAAACCCTGTTAGTGCGCACTTTTCCATCATTGTTTTAATTCAAATAAGATTGAGTTAATATTATTATGCGCGTTTAATTGTTCCGCCAATATAATGAAAGGGTTAAATATTATGTTTTTTTCATTTTGATTTAATATAGTAAACAATTCAAGTTTATTATATTTTATACTAGATTTGCTCCACTTAAAATTGTTTAGCAAAAACTTAAGTTCTAATTATTTATCTAAGCATTTTACATAGTTTTACATTAAAATTTCATATTTAAAAAAAAAAAAAAAAAAATTCAAAGCAAAGTTTTCAATATTCAATGTAATAAATAAAAAATTTATAATGTCAAAGAATTTTTTCGATAAAAATTGTTTACTTGTTGTTGCAATTTATCGATAATAACAAAAATTGTTTGTAATTATTCGATTTTTATAGTGTTCTCAGGTGTTCATTTTCTATGTGTATTAATATCCCGTCAAATTAGAGAACCTTTTTGTCTATTTAATTGGTAAAATTTGTTTTTATCGATCTTAATTGAATGATAAAACTTTTTTTTTTATTTACTAAAAGCAATCGGCAACTTTTATTGATTTGACTGAAAGAATGGTGGGGTCTGTATAATTGGGGGGCATGAAAGTGACAAGTTAACAAGAGGGAAAGAAAATTTTAGTTTTTAATCATATTACCTTGTTTTTTTTTTATATCTATATAAATTCTAGTTAATTTTCTAGCTGTATATAATTATATTATAAATATAAAAAGTTGTTTTCAATTTAACTTAAACTTTGAACTTTTTGCTGTTGCCGTTGTGCTAAATGCTTGCTATAAATCAATAAAAAAATACAAATTTATATTTTATAATTAAATAGATGTAATATGCTTCGTTAGATTTAATCGTATTCGTAGTTATATAAATAAAGGCTTTGTTTTGTTAGGTATCAATGTACAAAAATCACTGCGGCTACATGTGATACACCCTTAAGTTGCAACCCTATTTAAAAGCCAGTATACTTTTAAATAAGTGCAGTAAGTCATTGAGTGGGTGGTGATGATAGTTTCATTTTATCCATGAAGTCGTCGTATTCATGGTGACGAAATCTGCATACTTAGTATATGCGGTAGAAAACAATTAACGATTTTTAGAATAATTTTATTAACATTTAATTTCGGTAAAAAAAATCGTTGATTCCGAAAAAGTGACTTCGAGAAAAAAATTTCAATAGATTTTAGTGTATCATTTATTAAGAAAAAAAATGGTAACATTTTTGTGATAGCTATCAATTTTTTGCTGATGCAATTTTTTGCTTGATATTAAAATGAAAAGTTATTATTTTTTAATCAGGTTTAGAAATATATAATTTAAGTTATGTTAAAATAATAATAGATTTCAGTGTACTTTTCAGGTTGTTATGTAAATTCGTATAATTTTACTTTGCTTATCGTCCTAATTCAACAAATGTATACCGGTTTTCCTAATAGCCACATTCTACTTACGAAACACGCGGTAAGATTAGGACTTACTCAGTTATCCATCTGTATTAGCTGCAAAGAGGAGGACAAATACTTGGAGCATCTTCTGTGTCGCTGTCCGTCCGTGGGTTGTAGAAGACTGAAACACTTTGAATATATTATTTTATGATATCTGTGGGGGAAACTTAAGCGAAACTTGATTTTATTCATAAAAGAAGTAGTGTGGCACTCAAACCCACCATTTACCAATTCATTTTAATGCTATTTAGACACATTGTCATTAACAATTAGGTATTGATTGAGTAATTCGGTATTATCTGTGACTCACAAAACTTTACAACCAACAAACGGATAGACAAAGTAGAAACCATTTAAAATAAATGATTTTATGTTTCTTAGCTAAAAATTAGTAATTGAAAAGAAATTTATCGAAAATGTTGTTGGAATTATTTATGATTAAATTTATGTTTGAAATTATCAAACTTAAATTTATTATCACTTATTTTTTTTTTTTTGTAATTTATTTGGCAAATACTATTTGTTTTTAATAACCATAATAACAAATAATAAAGTGGCGTCATGAATTTATATTTTTTTATAAACTCCAATTTCGATAAGAAAATTTTTTATTAAGTATATTTTTTTAGCATATCGTCAACGAAATATTTGTTTGTTGTATACGCTAATTTTCTGTTTCATTACGTAGAATTGATTGTACACTGTAGTGATGTATATAAAATTTATAATAATTTATTGAATTTCATATTATTTCCTTTAATAAAACGATGATTTACATTTTAATTTTCTTCAATGAAATCCCATTTCTTTTTTTTCAATGTAATCCAATTGCAGTTAAATATCTTTTAACCTCACCAAGAAAATATAAGTCCAATTAGACGGTGCAATAAAATTATAATAAAAGTAGGAAAATTGTTTTACTGGAAAAATTGAAAATAGTAAATATTATTCTCATATACAAATTCCTTTTTTTAATTATGTATTTTCTTTCTTTTTTATTAAATATAAGCTACATTTTTTTTAAATTTAGATTTCTTAATATTAAAATTCCAAAACATGAAATTAATTAAAAACTTTATGATCAAATTTATTGAAGAAATGATTTATGATATATTTTATATTTGTTTTGTTAATAAAATTTGTTTATTTGAACTATTAAGTGAGCACAAAGTATAAATACTTTTTTGTAAATTGCTTCAAATCGACTAGAAATTGTGGATTACTAGACATTTTTAAATAACATGAACGAGCTAACCTTTATCCGTCTGTTCCGGAGTAAAAACATTTAAATTTGATATAGTTATGCACACCTGCAACTTAGGGTAGATACGTTTTTAAAATACTTTAAAATAATTTTAATAAATAAAGGCCTTAAGGATGGAGGGGGCTACTGAGTCGTTATAATTTATAATAATAATGCAAGGGTTATAATAAATGGTATAAAATTTGGTGATCTTGAAGTTAATCAAAGAATTTTCTGTCACTTTGATGGCAATTCCTATCTAAGATTGATAAACAAATTATAAATTTCTAACGTAGCTATTTCAGCCACGGACAATATGCTCCATCATCCCCAGTCATGTTATTTTTACTAGTAATCACATTTCTCAAAGTTACTCAAAGACCCTCAAAGTTTATAAATTTAAATTAATATTGATGCTCTGTAATCTATATCGAATTCGTTGATTATTCAATGAATTCTTATTTACTTACGTGTCACGTGTGTTGAAAGTATCAGCAGCGGAAGCACTAATAGAGTTGTATTTATTATTAATTTCAAAATTCAAGTCTGTAACATTTATTATATTATTTATATTATTAAAATTAAATTACATATTTTATAAAACAAAATTCTTTTTATATTAAAGGTTTCCTGGATGCATTAGAAACTACAAAACAACAAAAACAAGAAGAAGATGTTACAAAAATAACATCATCACCAACATCTGTTTTATCATTAACCAAACCAAATTTATTTATACTTAAATCACCAAATAATAGTAATAATAACAGCAGCACCAACTCAATTTCATTAGATGATAGTAATTCAAGTGAATATCTTGAAGTTAATTTAGATGGTTCACGACATGAAAACTTAAATAATGATGACGACAATATAGATGGATGTAGTATACCGGCAAAAAATACAATTAAAACACAACACAAACAACAATATAATAATTACAAATACGGTGATAATAATGATATAAAAAGTAATAATGATGATGAAATTGATAATAGTGATTATATAGAAACCGGCATCAGTGGAGGTCAATATACTATAAATAATATGAAAAATATAAATAAATCTGGTAATACTGTAATAATAAAATCACCACAAAAAGATCAACAACAACAAGCTACTAGTCAAATAAAAAATAATTTTTCAACACCAATTCCAAAGCAACGATATAGTTTAAATCAAATTAATAATAGTCCAAGTCCAACCGGTGAAATATTATTAGCTACATCTGTAGCAGCCGAACATTTAATCAACAACAACATTCGCAATACTAGCAACAGTAGTAGTTTATGTTCTGAAACGACTAGTAATAATTTAAATAATACTGATATAATAAATAGTAGTGTTAGTAGTAATAGTATTAGTGATGAACACCAACAACAACAATTATCGTCAGTATTATTGCCGTCGTCGTCTTTGTCTACTACTTCGTCAATTCAGTTACATTCCAAACACGATACTGTAAAGTTGTCTAATGAAATCGCCGCGTCGTCGTGTTCATCAAATGAATTTATAAAAACAACGGTCGGTTTAGGAAATAACAATTTAACAATAAATAATAAAAAATGTGGTATTGTTTCAACAAATCAAAATTTTCATAAAAATTCAAATAATTCTATTAATAATAATAAATATATAAAAAATCCACAAAATTCTTCTTCGACGACTACAACAGTACAAAAAATTAAAATTAAAAAAATGGTTTCTGCTCAAGATATGAATGATTCAGCAGGAACAACAACAACAACAACACCACCATGTCATAATCAAATACCACCAACAATTTTATTAGATGATAATGATTCAACATTATCACAATTTAATGATTTTGATTCATCCGAAGAATTACAATATGGTCCTGGTATTGTATCTAAATTACGTGTACGTTATTTAAGTTTAGCATTACGTCAAACAACAGCTAAACAACGTACACATTTAGATAATTTAAGACGTGCAACTAGTTTAAATAATTTATTAGATGGTGGCGGTAGTACTGGTAGTACAAATGATGGTAGTATTATTGATGGTGATATTGAAAATGAATCAAATTTAAATGTACATCATCATCATCAACAACAGCAACAAATTTTAAATCATATTACACATCAACATCAGAATAATCATAATCAACAACAAAATAAAATTCATAAAAATGTATCGTGGTTAAATCAAAAAGAACAACAAAATTCAAATAGTTTAATAAAAAAATATATAAAAGAACAAGAATATTTAAATTCAAATATTGATGATGATGATGATAATGATGATCATATAGAAAATTCTAAAGAATTTGATATAGAAAAAAATAATGGTAAATTTTTATATGAAAAAAATTATAAAAAACCGGAAAATTTTTATAATAAAACTGGTATTAATAATTACCAACAGAATATACAAAAAAAAGAACTACTACAACAGCAACAACGTAATGGTAGACAAGTAAAAAGAGGAAATGATTCCCTGAAAAGAGCAAGGTCAGTTGAAGCATTATTATGTGAAAAATCCTCATGGTTGAATAATAATAATAAAAATACAAGTATTAGTGGTAAAATGAGTATTAGTAGTGGTGAAGATTGTCGTAGTGATGGTGAAATGTTATTAGTAACAGAAAAACCAGAATCAAATGAAATAAATTTAATTGGTATTGATAATAATATAATTGTTGGTAATAATCAAAAAAATTTATTAAATCAAAATAATATTGTTACAATTGAAGATAAAATTGTAAATGCCCGTGAACGATTACATACTCCAATAGAAAAATTATCACCACCAAAACGTTTAACATCATTTATTGATGATACTGAACGTCCACCACCAGATTTAGTTAAACAAACATTAAAATTATTTGAAGCAACAGCAAATCGTCGTAACGGACGTAATTTATCACGTAATACAAATAGTCAAGTAGCTGTGAAAATTGCTAATTATAAATCAATAATATCACAAGAAAAACCAATAATTTCATATCCAAAACCACCATTAAGTCCGAAACGTAATAGTCCAACATCAGCAAATAATGTAATTGTAAATAAAAAACCAAATACATTAGATTTAAAAACTACTACTAAATCGAATACTGTTGGGAAAAAATCAAACAATTCACCAATTAATAGTCCAGTGTCGAGTTTAACCAAAAAATTCTCTGGAATTGAAAATAATGAAACTGATTCAAATAAATATAAATCATCAATTTGTAATCAACAATCATTATTATCACCAACAACAGCAACACCACCACAAATTTTACCACGAAATAATTTGAATCATCAAACAGCAGCTGTTTCAACAACTGATTCACCGATTACACATTTGACAAATAAACTTAATCGTTTAAAAATACAAAATAATAATAGTGATAGTCCAATATCGCCACAGGAACGTACTCCTGATATAATACCACGAAAACATTTTGAAAATTTCAATAATCAAACAACAACTACTGATTCACCAATTACCCAACTATCAAAAAAACTTAATAATTTAAATATACAATCACCAGTAGTAACATTACAATCAACTACAACCGATGGTCATAATAAAAAACAATTTACTGCCAAATCTATAGATGAATTAACATATGATACTGATGACAGTATTACAACAAGTGATGATGATCCAGATGGTTGTAATAATGATGGTGTTACAAAAATGACAAAACGTATTTCAAAAACAGCTTTAGAAAATATATCAAAAGCTGGTACTACACAACATTTTAGTTTTAATAATAATAATTCTTCTAATAAAATGAATAATGATCAATTAAATCATTCAACACCAGCTAAACAAGTTGGTATTATACGACCATTAGTTGCTGAATTAAAAAAAGATAATTCGCTATCAATTGTTGGTGGTGGTGATAGTAGCAGCAGCAACAATGGTGCTTGTAGTATAGATAATATTAAACCACAACGTGACAATTTAGTCATATCGAATTTAAGTCAAACGAAAAATCAATTTAATAATAATAATACATCGAAAACAAAATTTATTGATAATACAAAAACTGGTAAAAATTCTACAACAATTGATAAACCAGCTTTAACAACACGAGAAATTGAAAAGAATTTAATAAATGAAAAGAAAAATGAATTAGCTAATTTAGAAACAACAAATAATTGTGATGGTGGTAGTGGTGTTGGTATATCAACACCACCAATTTGGCAACTTAATAAAAAAATTAAAATTGGATCACATAATGGACAACCAATCGAAACACAAAATAATATAATGGTATTTAATTTTCAAGATAGAAAAGATGTTCCAGATTATATTGAAAATGATGGATTATTAATAAAAAGACGACGTGAATTGCCAAAGGTAAGTGCTTATAAAAATGTAATTTTAACGGTTTTTTTTTGTTTGTTCTTTGTTCTACAGTAACAAATAATTTTAAATTTTTTGAATAATCGTAAATTGAAATCTTTTTACATTTTTGTTTTTTTATAACCTACTTAACCCCTAAATTAGAAATCATAATAAAAGAAAATAAAAGTTAAATAAGATAAAATATTTTAAAGAAAATTTTACGAATATTTTTATATAAAAAAAAAAAAACAGAAGTCATCATAAAAAATATTTCTTGTTTGTTTATAATCTTTTAATTTTAATCTTACACGAATTTTTTTAATAAATTATTTGAGCTTCTTATAACGATTTTATGAAATTTACCGCCAGTTGGTTTTCAAATAATGATAAAATCGTATAAAAAATTCATGTCACAGACTTTAATACATATATAAAAAAAAAAAAAAATGTGTCAGAAAAAAATACCTTAAATCCCCACCCACATAATTAAAATAATTCACGATATGTATTTCCAATTGGAAATTGACTTATGGTGTAGTAATTATTAGTTATATATGTCTTATTAGATAATTTTATCAGTAAAATTACTTTTTTGGAAAGTTTTTAATGTTTTTTTTTGTCTTTCTTGACAAACAAATTTTATTATTTAATAAGCAAAGTAAATATCAATCTTAAATATTGGCATTGCAGTCTTGTTGAATGTAATTAGTGCTTCTCCCGATCTAATGGAATTTGGATTAATTCATATCCAAATATCTTATAATCGAATATCTTGAAATAGCATTTTTGAATTTACGGACTGACTAGAAGGGAATTAAAAATTTAAATCGGGCAAAGTCGACATAGTACACATCCGTCGATGGTAGTTCAAATCGCTTAATTAAACTTCTCCGTGTAGCGTCCTTCGTCTACGTCGTGACCATCGTAATTTTGCTCATTTTCATATATTTCTATATAGAATTCTACTTTAGTTTAGCATTTCTTTCCGTTGTGTTCGTTCCGTCGAGTTTGTTTGAGCAGTAAATGAATTAAATTATATACGAAATAAATACAAATTCCAAATATTTATAATTATATAAACTGGAATATATAAAAAAAACTTGAATTCAATAAAACTGAATTAGTCATACAAACAAGTTTTAAAATTCGATATAATGCAATACTAAATATGACAACATTCAAATAAAATAGTCTAAACTAAAAAAAAACGTTGATAAATTTCAATTTCTGGCTTATTAAATATAAAATTTCCATAGAAATTATAAAAATTTCCATAAAAATTATACAATTCGGATAAATTTTATTTAAATATTTTTCATAAATATTTTCTAGTTTTATTTACAAGTTAAATTTTAAATAATTCGTTAAATATACTTAATAAAAAGGCAAGCAAATTAAAGAATATTTTATTGATGATATTAAAATAAAAAACTGTCAAACTATAATTGTGACAGACAGAGACGATAGTGTATTTAATTGACTGCAATTTCAAAATAAACTACTACCGGACCGGATAAATGTGGGTGTTAAATATTTCTAATTTTTCTTGATAAAATTTATGAATTATTTTCAATTTAGTTATCTAGTCTTAATATTTAATAAGATTTTTTTTTTTTGGAATTTATTTATTTCATTATTTATATAAATATATATATATTATTAGTTTTCAATAATATAATATATATAAACAAATAATTTATAGGAAAAATTTAACATTTGATCGATTTTGGGTCAGTATAATTCCAATTCTTATCAGTTGGAATTAAAATTAATCTGAAAAAATCAATAAAAATTCTAATAAAATATTAAATATAGATAATAAAATATATTGAAAATTAATAAATGATATTTGACCTTACCAAATTTAGTTATACAAAAATCTTATCAATGTTTATAAATTTGTATACTTATATATAATCAAATTAAAAATCAATATATCAATACTGACTAGACTTGATTCTCCCTGTATAATAATCCCAATAAAATGGACTTAAAAAATAATAAAATGATAAATTGGAAAGTTTACTTACAACTACAACTAAATTACTTGTACTGCATACAAAAAGTAAACATTAAATTACTTTTTTCCCATATTTTGTTATTATTGATTACACAATTTATTTGTCAAGACTTTTTCATTAATATTTTTTAGACCATTTTGTGACAAAAAATGAAATTTGCCATTTTTCTTTACAATTTTCACTTTTCATTATTATTTACTGAAAAATCATTAAAAAAAATGTATAGAAAATTTTATAATTACGAAATACAATTTGAATATAGAAGAAAATTATCAAAGACTCAAGTTTGTGAAACT
Organism: Rhamphomyia laevipes; assembly: GCA_963920725.1. NCBI lineage: Eukaryota > Metazoa > Arthropoda > Insecta > Diptera > Empididae > Rhamphomyia > Rhamphomyia laevipes. The sequence goes on from OY987256.1 coordinate 1,261,846, forward strand.
GAATTCATTTGTTGCGTATTTTTTCAAGTGCTTAATGTCGTATATGCTTAATACCAATTGAGAATCATAGGTGGGTACAAATTGTTAAATTATAATACACAATTTGTAAGGATAGGTAGACGCGTGTCTAATGTGTAATTTGATTTGAAATTTGATAACAAAAATAAAATTTTAATTACGTATTGGAGAAATTTTGAAATTTTTGTGGAGTAATATTTTTTCAAGTATTATTTCTTTACAAAAAAATAATCGATTATAATATTTTAATTCTCTGGCATTATGTAGTAGAATAGCGTATTTCGAAAATATGAAATGTTCAGGGGTGAAATGTTCAAAAAAAGTATAAATGAATAGCTTAAATATAACGCCTACAAACTGCGTTTCACTTTCTTATCATTTTTCAGTGTGTTACTTGTCATTATCTCGGAGTTATCTGTCAATTTCCCGCAGTTTCTTAAACCATAAATATATTATCAACCAAATTTCGTATAATATGTAGCGATTTTAATTAAGCTGGAATAATAGACTCACTGTTACCATGGCGTTTACAACTATATAAAATGTATAGTTTTATACCTAAGCAATTAGGTATTACCGTCTCCACATTGACGGTAAATTTCACTTTGATACAAATACGTATTTGCCGGGTAGGACACTACTTATTTTAAATTGTGAAATAACATTAAGTAGCTGTAGCATAAATTTCACGAAAAAATAAGGAAACGGTAGCTTTAACTTTCAACGCGTAAAATGTAATTTAAAATTAAAGTCACCAACAAACACTCGTTAACGATGACGCTTTAAAGCGAATTTAAATTTTAATTTCTGTCAAAGATATAGTCTGGTAAAATGGCTTATGTTGAATTTAGATTGTGAAATGTCAATTTGCATACCGGCAATTAATATCTTATGTTGAATTAAGTTATTTTTGCAAACTATAACTAGTAACTTTCTGTGCACCTACATATACTACGAATATTGGACTTAAGCTTTTTTTACAATAAAACACAATTTGCACCCAAGCAAGACCTTAGATAAATTACTTCAAAAACATTTATAATTAAAGAATACTTAAAGCTAAGTGAATAGCTCAAAAAATCGATTAGCAAAAAGAAGACTTAAGCGACCTTTACATATTGCCACAGAATTATTAATCTTATTATAAAACCATGATATTAAAATATATTTTAGTACTTATCTTAATTGGAATTTAAAAAAAATTTAAAAATGGATTTAAAAACAGAATTATTTAATTAGTCATTATGTATATAAAAACAATAATTATGCAGGTTTTAAAATAAAATTGAAGATTATTGAAGAGCTAAAGATAATAATTAATGTTATTTTAACACTAATAACTGTAAAAAAAAACCTTTGTTTTGAAAGTAAATTTATAAACAAATACCTAACAGTATATTTTCCTTGTTCTGGTTTAGATTAATAACATCAGAATAAATATTGGTATAAATCGTGAGTTATTACTTAAGTGTGAAAAATTGATTCATCAAAATTTTTGGAACATTATTTTTAAATTGTTCTTTAATGATCATAACGTTAAAGTGCTAAATTGAAAATTTGAACAAAAGTTATAGTTTTTTGAACAATTTTTAGTTTCTTAAACTATTTAGTACCATTATAAAAAAGCTGGTAACCTAAGGACAGCAGATAACTGGCAGTTATATTATAACAGAATTATTTGTAGCTTTGTAAATAATATATCACTTTTTTTAACAAAAAAAAAAGTGATTCGGTTTTTGAGCTAATTTGAATTTTGCTTAATATTTTACTACTACTACTAATTCCTATCACTCCCCCGTGGAGCATAGAACGTCAATAAAATAGCTTCATTGACTAATCATTCAAATGTTCACTATTCGATTGGATCATGCCATCAGCATTAAATACTTAACGGATTGATTAGATAACTATTTTCCAAACTCTAACAAGTAATTCCAAACTTCTAACAAGTAAATTTCTAAACAATAATTAAATTCATTTACAAACTTTGCAGTTTTTATAGCTAAATGTTTTTTTTATATTTGCCATTCCTGGTTTTATTTTTAATTAATTTATTTTTTATTTCTCTTTCTGATGGCTACAAAAACCATGAAAATTTCAAGCATAAACTTCAAATTCCTGACAATTATTTACATTTCGATGAAAATTTTAGAAATTATCTAACCATAACTAAAATTATATTGCTATAAAAGTATAGAAAAAGTCATCAAATTTTTCTATATTTTTATTTTATTAATAAAATTTATTAAATTTTAATTTTTCTTAGTTTTTTTTTTCTGAAGGTTAAAACATGTTAAAATGTTATTTTATAATTGGCTAGTTATTAAAATTATGTTTATTACATAAAATGAACATAAAAAGACTGAATCGAATTTTATATTTATTAAATTTTTTTAACCAGTCACGAATCACCCTGTATAAAAATAAAAATGCATATAGCTTGAAGGTTTCCTTAATGAGCCAGAACCTCTCCTCCTTTTTGTGTATAAGCCAAGGTGTATTATACTTCTTTAAATTTGTTGCGCAGCAATGAGTTGTCATTCTCTATGAACAATGATTTTATGAAGAAGAATACAAATTTTTATTGTTACTACAATAACGAATCTAACCTCTAACGACTTATCACCTACCAAACAAAAAAATAAACGTTTTTATATAGAAGAATTTTCTTTCATGCAAAAAGAAAAAATTAATTGAGGTCAACAAAGTGGAGGAATATAGAGCTTATAATATGCAAATTAGATGATGAAAAATTATGTTCAAGTATAAATTATGGTTTAATTTTCTTTTGTATATTCGATTTTTCGAAATGATTTTAATCCCAGATTATTTATGATTTTTATGAGGTCAGAAATACAAATTGAAAATAATTTGTTGATTTTATAAATTTAAGGACAGATGAGAATGTGCAGAAATTTCGGAAAATTGTTGGAATTGTGCGGTTAGAAAATTCTCTCAAATTGATCAAATTCAATTCATCATTAATAAATTTGAATCCTTTGAAATTGAGTTGGTGATTTAGATTAATAAAAACTAGAGGCTTTCCTCAGTTAGATCTTTGAATGGTCAACAGTTTAGCTATGTCCATTACTGGGAAATGAGAATGAATCATGCACACGATTCTCTAATCAGATGACTTATCTTGCTTAAATATATACAAGTCGAAATATTCACTTTTCATTCATTTTATGTTTAGCAACCTTAGGCACCACGCAGCAATTTATCAGATATTTCTTAGTTCAAAATTCATTCAATTATATAATAAATTTCTAATAATTTTATTGAAACTTAAAACTCTTAACTAACATCACATTTTAATTATTTTGATCATAACTTTTACATAACTTTTAATTTTTGTTCGTTATGATAAAATTTTTATTATTCTCTTGATATCGAAAACTATTAAAATCATTTTATTTTCATTATTAAATGAAAAACAAATTTAAATAACAATTTATATTTAAATTTATATATAGTTTAATTTTGTTTAAAGAAAGTCCAATTAGGTATGTCAATTGTTATAAAACTATATCCATTGCGTGATTATCATAAAAACATAATTTTAACGAAGAAAAGGTGACATTTTTCTTGTTTTTATTATTCATTATTTTTTCAAAAAAAATTATGTATTTACATTTTAAACACGAATTAAATTTTATAATAGAAAATTGAACATTATTTTTTTTGTGTTAAATTTACGTATTAAATAAAAGAAAATTGGAGAAAATTTTTATGAATCTTTTTGTGTTTTCAAAAAAATTAAATAAAATATAAAATTTATTTATAAATTTGTGTTAAATGACTTGTTTTAGAAATTGTAAATGATAATTTTATAGTTTTAAAAAACCTTTTTTAAACGTCGAATTCGAGCGAAATAGTCACCAATAAATACTTGTAAAATAGCAAACCGCGCTTTTAATTGGACACTTAAAATGCTGATAGATCATGCATTTAAAACGAAAGCGAGATACCTGAAACGGAGACAAACAAACATCTGAAAATTTTTATTTCATTATCCCTGCCTGAATTGATTTGGTTCTTATTACATAAAGCATGAGTTCTGCATGAAACAGAAGTTCTGAGTTTGAAACCAGTTTTAAAATTTCATCTAAAGAGTTACTAACTCAACCAGTTACAGCGGCATGTGTAATATAACGTATTACACTAATGGTTTATCTTTCAAATCCAACTGTCAATAAATATTAATCGATCGACTGCATTTAAAATTTTGTTCTGAAGAGAATAATTTGTTGATTATCCTTATTAATTCCACGGATCATACGCGATTCGGATTCTACTTAGCTAGAGAATATTTTTATATGTAAATTTATTCTTTGATTAATTCAAATCAACGTTTTTATTTTTATGGTAAAATCTTCTAAATTAATAATACAATTTTACATAATATTTTTATTAATCCAAAAATCTATTCGGCATTTAAATAATTATTCAAAACAACATAACAAATTATTTCAGTAATCAATTAAAATTCAATCATTAATTATAAACAAAGAGAATATAATATCAATAAAAAAAAATATTTAATTTATTTATTTATTATCTTAATTAGTTTGCACATACTTTAAATTCCAATAAGATGAGTTAATTTTAATAAAGTTTGTTTTCAAAAGTTGTCATACAAAATTAAAAACACAAAAGTTTGACTGATTAAACTTGAAATTTGTTTATTGATCAATATTTATTTATACAACAACAAAAAATGAGTCACTTTCGACATACAGGGTCTTGTAATCAAAGATGTTGACTGCACAAATGTGAGAATTATGATATCATTTTTCAGTGGAGTTGAAATATGTTTGCAATTTTTGGTTGGAACCATATGCAAATTAAAAAACTTGTTTCCAAGATGCAACAACCTTGCCAGCAAATGGTAACAAACATTCTTGTTATTCCATGCAACAATACAAGACCTCGACTTTTAAGGCCGAATGGCAATGACACATGACCTAATATATTATTCATCGTACATACAGTACTACGTCATGTACTATGATCGGTCGGTCTATCCGAGATCAACTAAATTCATTTAATGACATTTAGATTTAATGAAATTGTAAAGCTTTATTGATATTATATAGTTATGGATTCATGGATTCAAATTAATTGTTATAATACAATGATTTTGATAATTTCATCATTCTGTATCAAACTTTTATAGAAATTCTAACTCTCGGAATCATACAATTAGTAAAATGCATAATTTCCATTTCCTCTTCCACTTAAAACAATATTGATGATAAGATAATTATTGAGATTGTCAACGGAGAAATAACATATCAAAAAAACCTCACTTAAAAAATAAATCAATTTTTATCTTATAATTTTGACAGTTGTTTATTATCTGTCATTATTGGTTTACAGGTGCTATAATACGTTAGGGCTAGTTGTAATTACACCACCTGCAGAATAATCTAAAATTTACTGGCATAGTTTAGGTAGGCTTTAGGTATAAATATTTTTTTTATTTTTTCAATTTTTATTTATATCTGATTCTAATCTTTATTGGTTATTTATTGAATTTAGAAGGGTCATTAAATCATTAAAATGATAGTTCAATACATTAGATTAACTGGCCAATCTCTAATTGGAAGGTTTTTGTAATAGCATTTATTCTGAAAGTAAATTACTAAAAATTGATGAATTAACTGAGTTTTAAGCTTTCGAATTGCCTTGTTTGAACTTGAAGTAAGCTTGAGCGCTAATTGACATATAGTCAGACAAATTAAAATCTTAAAGCAATGAATGCTACTTTAGTAAAGTGTCTAAAAAGAAAATGATTCAATAATTATTCTTTATTTCAATTATTCATCTGATGTGCATCATCGATTAAGTTGATTTTATTTTAAATATATATAAATTAATGAGGTTATGTTCATCACGGTTATATTAACTGTCGTCATGCCATTTCTACTATAAACCAGAGTCAATAACATTATAATAAAAATGTCATGGCTAATCGAATTCTGGTGAAAACTAGCAATATTAAAATAATAATTTTCGATTTTATACTTTATACCCTGACGTTTAATTGAAATATTTCCGGTATTTTTATAACTGAACTTTTCGTGTAATAATAATTGTCACAAATTAATTTATATAAAGTCATAATTAATTTATATATATAAATAAATATTCGTGTAAAAAAAATTTTTTTTTTTTGCAATTTTCTTTGTTACATTTTTATGTTTTAGCACTTATGTTTCAGCGTGCCACCGCACCATTTTACGTCTTTAATAATAAAAAAATGTCGATAAACTTATGATATTCTTATACAAGTTAAAATATTATATAGGAAATAATTATCAAAAAAGTAAAATAAAATTGTAAATTATAATTATAGAGTAATTTTTTTTATTTTTCGAATTTTACATTGTTTATCTTTATGTTGTGGCGGAAACTATTTAAATTGTGCATGTTATTTATTTCGTTCCGCTTATTTTTCTTAAATTATTTGTTTAAAGAAAATATATTACTTAATATTAAAGTAATAAAGTAAAATGAAAATATAAATAAATTTAATGTTAAAAGTAAATTTTATTTAGAATCTCGAGAATTTATATTAAATAGTGTTGAGCTTCGTCTAAATTTCATGATTTAAATGTTTGTAATATTAGATAATTTTGAATTTCTGATTTAGAACCCGAATACTTTTAAATTATTAAAGGCATAATTAGTAATTAATTTAGTTTCATAATAAATATTGTTGGAAAAATAGAAATTTTATTATTAATTAACCTAGTACTAAGTAGTACTAATCGCATCTCTTAATGTAAATCCAGTTTTTATATCGCTTTTATCAAATAACTATTTAATGTTGCCAGTCGAGTATCTAATCCTAATCAATTTTAGACGTAAACTGAACTTTCAGTTGCCAAGAAAGAAAATGGCGGCCTGATTATTTGTTTGGATTAGCGAAAACAAGCTCAACGAGAGATATTGCTAGTATGTTCGTTAACAAAAAAAATTACAATCAAATTAACAGTTTACAACTAGCTTTAGGCTTCACAAATCTGACTAGAACGCTATTATAGCTATAGGCTATACAGCTATACAACTTTCCTCCACTGTCACCTGTCAAATCGATTTAAATAAAATATAATATTTCCTGCTAAATGACAGTACGTTATAAAATCACATTAAAAAATCTCGTAAAGCAAATATCGGTTAAATTGTATTAATTAAATCTTCTTTACGTTTCTGTGCGTGTAGCATTATCTCATTTCTCATAGTAATTGCTAACCGAAACTTGGCACACATCTTAGTTTTCATGCTGGAAAATTTAAACTGATTTAGTTCAGATCTACGTCTCTATATCAACATCTTTGAATTATGTATATAAAATACATTATTAAAATTTATATGAAACCCAGTTTAAACAAAAAAGCTCGGTTTCATCTACACTACACTTCAAATTAGCAGCTTTTTTAATAGTTGCATCTTTTATAATTCCCTTTTCAATTATCGATTATCTAAGTTAAGGTTGTCTGGTAAGAAAAAACGATTTTTAATTCCTTTCACTTCTATAAAATAATTGATTTAATTATAATTTTAAACATTTACTGTCAACACCAAATGCAGTAAACCAAGAAATAATCTAACTTTAATGAAATTATGACAGCACATTTTTTTTTTTGCAATTATGTCTTTATTTTTAATTAAAATATTATATTAAGTATATCAAAAATTAAATTTTTGATATACATATTTGCAAATTTTGATATAAATATGTATAATAAATATATATTCATAACTAAACTTTACATATAACATAAACATAAAAAATTTGAAATTAGAGTAAATTAAAATAAAAAATAACAATAAACAGTTAAATTTTGAAAAAAACTTGAACCCTCAAACAAAAAGAAAATAAATATATAATAATAAAAAAAATTACAATACTCGAAGTAAAATAGGCTAAATAAAATGAATGAGAATTAATGGTGAAACTTATAATACTGTACTAGTAGCCGGTCAGTTCTTCAGGTTAGTTTTCTTATATTTCTTTTTGTTCGTCATCGGTTTATTTTTTTTTTAGTTTACAAAAGCATAAAAATTATGTTATTTGAACTTATTATGAAGAAGAATTATGAAAAATATTAAATAAAAGATTTGTAAAAAAAAAAATGTAACAATAACAAATTTAATAGTAGAGCAAGGTTAATTTTTTGATTGAAATAATTTTTCTCTGTCTTCATCAAAATCATCAGATCGTTTTTCTGCAATAGTTTCAATTCTATCATTCTAAAGGTTATCTGAAAAAGAAAATTATAAATGGAATTTTTTGATCATGATCTATATTTATCTACCGCTTAAACAATGAAAAAGGTCTCGATTTCGTGAGCTAGATTTATATATGTATTTGTGAGAATCTACTAAATTATCTAATCTATGGTGATGTAAATATTTCTTCACGACTTTCTCAAATATTTTGCAGGTTATTTTAAAATTTTAACATATTAACAATAGTCCATTGACGGAATGTGACATTATGTAATTGTGGTTTTAACATGAGAGTAATGACATATAAATGCTCCAGTATGTCAGTATTTTTTATTATTTTTGAGTTTTCTAACAAAATTTTGTAAAAAGATAGAATATTTGGTCCGACTTACTTGTCCGCTCCCAGTCAGTCCACTTCCAGTTATTTTTGTATTAACAATTTTTGCTAATTTAAAATTTTCAGAATGCTCAAAAATTCAAAATTTATCGAGATTTCTGTTCTTCGACATTCGATATTATTGTGAATAAAATTCTTATTAAAACGAAATGTTTCATAGCCTGATTTCAGTCATAGAATATTATTCCAGTTAGTTAATATCAATTTAATAGACATTCTATTAGATTACTACAAAAACTACGGACAACATTTTCATTGAGTTCAAAAAACCCACGATTATTTAATGTAATAAAACTTAGATTTTTATGTAATCGTATAATTCGATATTAAATTCAATTCTAGCATTTCCAGATAAAATTCACCCTATTACAATTTGTATGAGGAATATATTTTCTTACTTTGCTACTCTTCAAAATTAGCATGATCCAGAGTAAAGAATTGATTATAATATTTTTATTCTACGTACATCGAAAACTGGAATTATTTGGTATTTATTTCTATAATTTATATTTAGTTGCAGCTTCGTAATCATGAAATATGTCTCCAAATGGATGCAGTGAAAATAACCTAAATGGATTCAGTCACCTGAACACTTTTGTTGCTTCTATACCTTATAGTAGTTCTATTTCTGAAGTCAATTTTTAACATATATCGATAGAAAAACGAGTATTACGAAAAACTTTTATGTTCGTATTAAGTGAGCTCCAAAATGTTCCGCCGAACGCGAGAGCGAGAATGTGCTTAATTCTTAAAGACGTTAGCTTATAAAAGATCTAAATTAATCTGGAAATGCTTTTTTTTAAAAGTATCAGTTTTAAACATTTCTTTTTAAATTTATACACTTAACTATAAATTGAATTTATTTTTATAGTCAATCGAAAACTTTGCTTTTTTTCATGTAATATATAATTTTAAACTTTTATAGCTACATCTGTTTATTATCACGTTTGCCTTATGCAAATTACCGGATGTCTTTATGCTTACAAAAATATTTTATAAAATCAAAAATATTCTAAAATGTTTACCATTTGTTTGGCAAAAATTTACCTTAACATATCGTCGCCGGAATATTGGCTTGCAACCATGTCTACTTTTAGTTATATTTACATTTGATTTTTAAATAAAGTAGAAATATTAAAACTTTTATTGAAATATTAAAACTTTTACTTTACATAAATTTCAAAATTGGTCAGAAATCTTCACAACAATTTTTAATTTCGGAGTTATTAGATGCCACGAATGAATGAACTTGAAACAAACATCAATCTCTTTTTATACCGGCTTGTGCGGTTACCTAAATTAATGGTTTTATAAGCTCGTTTTAATGCTCTCAATTACAAATTATCTTTAATCCAAATATATTGAAAAATGGACATAGTACAATCCAATATTCAGCCGGCGATATAACAGATGCATCAAAAACAAAAAAAATCTTATTTTAAAACCGGAATATCATGTTATTTTGTAAAATTATAACCGAATAAAAAATCCTTGCATAAATTCTAAAAATGGATATCATTTAACGATCTTTAACCTTGTCTACATAACAAAATATCTTCCAATTTTATAGAATTTGCACTTTGTTTGTATTGTTAATCGTTTAATAAAATAAAGTACAAAACATAAAAAAAAATATCTATATTTTATTAATGTATTTTTATTACATAAAATTTAATAAATTCATGAAAATTTTATCATTAATTTTCATATTTTTTTATACTTACAGCCAAATGAATCTGGTTTTGTTTTACTTGGTGATTTAACATTAGAAACATCAACAGATCCAGATGAATCATGGACAATGGGACCACCATCACCATGTAATGTTGAATTTGAAAATGCCAATATTATTATTGATGGTAAATCAAATTTACGGTATCGATCAAAGGAAGTTAGTGTAAGTTAAAATAACAAATAAATAAAAATTATTTAACTTTTAAATTACATATAAAAATAGATAAAAAAAAATGATAAAATAATGAAAATTATTTTTATGATTGATAATATGAAAGTTTTTATGTCTTTTTTCAAGTGCCATTTAAGACGATGAGTTTTTCTTATCGTATATAGAAAAATTATATTTTGATAAAAAGTTGATATTAATGGAAGTGTATAACTTAAAATATTAAAAAAGTTTATTTAAAAAAGTTTCTGATAAGCAAATGTATTTAATAGTAAAGTACAGAAATTATCAATTATTTACTTTATCATTTGATTATTCTTTCTAAAATGACATTGTATTTCATTAAAATAAACTTATGCCGAATTTTGGGACCTTGTCTTACTGAAACGCGGATTGTGTCACAGTTACAGGAACAAATCTATACAATTGGTTGATTTTAGTAAGACACCAACCAGGATTGAAAATCCAGCATTTTATGGCATTAATAAGATATTTGACGATGCCAGGTCGATTGCTATCAATCATTTATTCTTTTGAATGATAGTATGAGCTATTTTTTTAAATTTGCATTTTGTAAACTTACAAAAATTTAATATAAATTATTTCTTTTATTACAATGAAGTGTAATGAATCAATTTATAATTAATTTTAAATTCATTTCGTTAGAATGAGTGGATCGGAGTCAAATTGATGCATTAGCTTAATGAACTTTACTCCATAATTGAATTGCTTATTTTAAATAAAATTATGTATTGTGGTGAAGAAAGATATTTTTCAATTCTTGTTGGTAAAGAAAAATTGTTAGTTACTGGAAAAGCGACACAGTTCGGTTATCTAATAGGAAAAATTCCAAAAAGTAAATGGAAAATCCGCCAAAAATTTGTATGTATGTATAAGATTAGAAACTAAATTACTAATTATCTGTATACACTATAGACTATACAGTATAGCTGCTATAACCGACATATTGCAAAGGAGCGAGTACATAGCCTTGAATGTGTCATATCCGGTTAGACAACAATGCACCATAGTCACTTAGTTTGTGTTCCTCCTGTAAACAGAATTTACACAATTGGTACATTCACAGTGCAATTGGATATTCTGGCTTTCTATTGCTCGCATTTTTTGATGGTCCAGGAATGAATAGCTTGAAATGTTAATAATTTGTATAAATGTATTTCTTTTCTGCAATTAAATTAAATTACATTCCAAACTTTATAACATAACCTCAATTTTAAATATTATATAACAGAACCTAATAAAATGAAATAACATTCTAAATTAATTGTCTGGTCTTTCTTACATTAAAAATATATAAATATAAATTGTAGGACAAAAAAATAAAAATATTTTATTGATTTTAAAATTTTAAATTATTCAAAAGGTTTTTTTTTTGTTTGGTCATTGCAAAAAACTGTACTTCCTCTTGAATCTTGACGGTCTTCAGAACAATACTTAACATTTTTTTACAATTACTTCTATTTAGCAAGCTATATTTTGTAAATATTCGTTAAAGCAAAATTTCAATCGATTTGTTTGTTGTTTATGTCCATGAAAAGTGTAAATATCAAAAATTATAAAATTTTAATATTTTCATTTTGAAATTTAATATTTTATTATACGAAAATGTTAAAAAAAAACACGTAAACATAAAAAATTACTTAACTCAGTTGAGAATATTATTTTTTCAATATAGGGTAATCCGTACAATTATTGACACCCTTAAGAAAATTTTTAATTTCATTTAAATTTCAACATTCGTCAATTTATATTTTAATATTAATCAAAAATTATGTTAATTCACAATTTAAAAAGGTATAGTTATTGGCACTATGGTATAGCTATTGATAGTGCTACAAGTATAGTGATTCGACATAATAATATCAATCTAGATCTAGAAGAAAATAAAAAACTTAAAAATTTAAATGCATTTATTTACAATTCCGACATTTTACATTGAAAATCGTAAAATTACACAGAAAAGTGTATTGTTAAAGAAATGGAATGAATATGTCAAAAAATAAAATTTAATTTGCCTTGTCATATGAACCTGCTCGTTCATCTTAAGTTCCAGAGCTGCATGCCGAAAATCTATACATGTATTTCAGACATAAGTATTTCAAGTTCTTCACAAAAAGTGGTTTTTCCTAAATTTTGAACTAAATATATCGAAATTTACAACTTGTACTGTACTGTAAGTTCAAAATAGAGAAAAAGAGACTAATATACATTAGAAAGAAAAAGTCAATAATTGTCATACACTAATTGATTACAACAAAATCAGACAACAAAGTCAATAGTGGTCCAAAAACTGTGGGTGTCAATAATTGTACAATTTCTCCTAATATCATTTTTGTTTTCTTTTTTTTTTTTTTTCAACACCTTTAAAATGTTCTGGTGACACAAGGTGTTTTTATTTAAGAATTTCTTCAAAATTCTTACAAAATTTTATATATTTATTTATTTTAAAAAAAACCTTGAATTAATTTTATTTATTTAAATATTTTTATTGGAAATTAATTTTGTGGCACCCTTTTTTTAAGAAAATAAAATTCGATATTAAAAATTGGTTATTTTGTAATTTGAGAAATTTATATTTTATATATAAAACTTAATTAAATAAAATAAAAATGGCGTTAAACTCAATTTACATTTTTCTTTTGAATTTAAAGGTTTTTATAAAGAAAATCGATAAATTTTTGTTTATTAAAATAAAATTACTTTTTGTTAATTAGTAATATTTATTTACATTAAAATTTATAGCAAAATGTAATTGTATATTATAATTTCGAAATAAATCATAAAAAATAATTATTAAAACTCATTTAAAATGTCAAAATTAGAATTATTCATCTGTGACGCCATTTTGGCGTGAGAAATGGCAAAGATTTATGACAGATTATACTAGTTTTTATATGAAAACGAACTAATAAATATATTAATATAATTAATTTTGAACAAATAAATTATACTATTTGCTAATAAATTGCTCAAAAATATGTCACAAATTAAATAACATTCTTACATCATTTTTTGTGGTGTAAGATCTGTCAAAAAAACCTTTCTGGCAATCAGATCGCCGGAATTGAGTCACTTGTGCTAGGTTTTTTGACAGATCTTCACCATAAAAAATTGTATAATATGTCAACTTTAGTTGTCAACGTACTCAACGTTAATTCTGAATTGAAAATTATGGAATTTCTGCTTTGTACTGTGAATGTACGCATTGGGTTTAACCTTTGTCTTTTACTGCTCCCATACATTTAAATATTGGTTGAATTATATTGATGCACATTGAACCGCGTCTGCGTTGCTTGTGTTGAGGCTAATTGGGCTATAAATCTGAGTGTTTTACATACCAGACAACGTCATGGTGACGGGTGGCAATGCGTATCCAATATAAAACAGTACATTTTAAATAAATTTTGTTCCCATGCGTGCAAAAAAAAAAATGTTTTTTAAATATCTCATTCTATACCTAATTTTATTAACGTAAACTGATTGTAAGCGGACTGGTTCTTAAAATTTAAAATACCATTAATAAATAAATTAAGATATTAATAAAGAAAAAATTTCTTTTGCGTGTTTTTGTAAAATAAAAATTTTCCTTAAAAGTTTCCTCATTAATTTTCATAATTATTAAAGCGTATAAAAACTAATTAACAATTTCATTTTGTTTTTGTGTGTTTTTCTTAATTTATAGGCTCGCAATTTTTATTTTATTTTTTAAATAAAAATCAATTAAAATTAAACCCACAAAATTACAAATTAACTAAATGAAAGCTACAATAATTTTAAAATATATTATAAGATTTTCATGTTGAATCAAATAAATCAGTCAAACTTTTACTCAATTTTTCAACCATAATTTTCACTTCAATTTTTGCAATATTTTTTTTAGTGGTTTTATTTTTTAAATATATTTTTTTGAAATTTCGAACGAATTGTTATAATTAATTTGATTGCATTTCATTTGTTTTGTTACCAAGTTCATTGGTTTTAATTTTAATTTATTTATTTTTTTGGTTTTTCTTTGAAAAATTAAACCCAAAATTTTCCACTTTATTTTTGTTAAGTTTAATAACCTGGAAATAAAAATAAAAAAAAAAATTCTGAATTGGCAATTATTATGTTTTGGTGTATGGTTTATTATAAAAATATTATAAATTATTTGTTACCACAAAATTGGTAATTATTTTTTTGGTATTTGTAGTAAACTAAATTTGTAAAAAATAATTTCCAATTTATTTAGGATATTATTTAACCATTCAATTATAGTAATCAAAATGGTAAAATCGGAACCACAAATACAATAATTTTTTAAGTTTTTTCTTCAAGCTTTGCAGTGTTCAGTAAGTAATCCTGTTGGTATTACGAGTAGTATTCGTATTCTCATCTATCTACTTATATTAAGCAGCTCGCGCAACGTTAGGTTTAGTGAATAAGGTAGGAGTTGTTTGGCAAACCTGTTAGGTTGAGCAGAGTTCTAATGTTGGTTTTGTGTTTTTACATTTGTGATTTCATCCATTCCATTATTTCCATTTTTACCATATGGCCATAGTTACACGACAGAATAGTATTGAGTTACTGACTGAATATTTATAATCTTGATCGTTCTCTCATGTTGCATATAAAATTTTGGTATCTTGTGGATAGACGAAGTCTATTTTACAAGGAAAATGTTTTTGAAGTAAAATTTAAGTATATATTAAATTTTAAACTGTATTGAAATGTTTTGTTTTTATTTTTCTGCCAATTTGTTTCACAGCTTTTATTTAGTATTTGTAAAGTTTAAAACATTTATTAATATTAATTCCTATCCTATACCTCAACGATTATGTTATTTCCATATATTCATCTGGTTTCAAGTTTCAATACAAATGGCATTAATTTTAACTTGTGTAGTCATCATAAATTCACCGAAAAAAAATTATGTCTTAATTAATTCAATTCATTTAAAAAAAAATATTTATTTTTTATAACCCAAACCTCCAATAAAAATTTAAAAAAAAAATGTTTTACAATCCAATAAAAAGAACAGTAACTACAACAAATTTTGTAATGATAATGCTAAAAATTTGTACTGTTTTTTATATTCTATTTATAATAGCAATTACATAAAAAAGTCTACAAAAAGATAATTAGAATAGATACCTGTATTTATATTTATCAACAACAAAAATACACAAAAAAAAACCTGATCCAAGGTGTAACCGAAAACTCGGAGTTTGCTAAATCTTCACGAATGTTAATAATATCTAAATATATTTTATATGTTTTTGGAATTCCATTGATCGTGATTTATGATTTAACACTCTGTGACGTGCCAATTGCAATCGTATAACAATTACTATAAGATATATTACTGTGCATAGCGTACAGTCTCACAGAATAACTTCGAGTATATTAAGTTTGCTATGGGCAGCCTATATCTTACATTTATGAAATCTCCTCCGATTGCTGACACAAATTATTTGTAGCAATTTCCATTTTTTCAACTGATCTTTCCCAGTGTGCAAATATTTCATCTTCATAGCTCTAAAGTCCTCGTAATACCAAGTTTCTTCTTTTGAAGCTATAGTAAAATGAATTACCGCCAACGAGACACAGTTATGCGTTACCATTTTCTTTTGATCTATTATAATAAGAATTTCTTAAAAAATTTCTTCAATGTGTTTTTTCATGCATACAAAAAGATTCATTCAAACAAATTTCTCACTTTACATGTTCAAAATTTAGTTAACCCCAACAAAATTGAAGAAAAAATAAACTTGAGAAAAATCTAAGAAAAAAAAAGATATTTCTTTTTAAATGATTGTTGGGTAAAAGATGATACCAAACGAACCAATGTGAAAATGTTATTGGGTCTGTTGAACACATTTTTATTCAAATTTGTATTCTTTAAACTGAGAGTCATAAACATAGAATTGAATCGGATTACTAATTACATAAGAAAATATATTTAATAAAAAATATATGAAAATATAAGTTGATAATAAATCAAAAATATAATAAAGTTTAATTAACTTTAAATAGATTGTGTGGGAATTATGGAAAATATGTGGAAGGAAATATAATTTATAATTTACAATTGTACTTTTTAGAAATGATAAAAATTAATTTTAATTATTTTATCATAAATTCTACAATATTTTCATAAATGGAAGGGAAAATTTAAAGATTATTGCGACAAAATTATTATTGTTATTGTTGTTATTAATGGCATGTAGTTCTCAAAGTGTATCAGAACATGAATCCCATATAAGATTTATTGGCCTAATTTATTCGGCTTTATATTTTACATATTTAAATTACTTATTTTGAATTAATAGTAGGGAATAAGTAATGCCAGTACAAATTAAATCGTTATGAATTATGATTAGTTCTTGAAATTGGCCCCTAAATATCTAATTAAAATTAAACCGAAATGTTCCAAAAAACTTTAATTTATATTTTTTAATTATATTTCGCCAAAGCCAAATAATAATTTTAAATTTCCACTCATGTCTACTTCATTCTTCAACAAAAACATTCACAATATTTCGATAATTAACAATAAAATTTCAATTTTAATTTATTATTTTCATTAATAAAACTAAAGCTGGTGCTAGAATATGACGCTGTCGCTGATGGTGTCTGTCGTCGTTAAATGTAAACAGAAAAATGAAAAGTAGTTACGTACGTATTTGGCATTATTTCTTGTGCTTGAAGTTGTCGCTGAGGTTATAATTGATATGTAATCAATTATAACCTCAGCCTTTCGCTATGTTTTGACATTTGTTTTTTTTTATTTATTTTAAAAAAATTGGAATAAATGGAATAAAAATTAATAGAAGCTATTAAAAAACGTATTCTGGCACCAGCTTAAAAAAATAATTTTATTGATTATTTTTCATTCATTGATTTGCTATTTAATTTAATATAATTTTCTATAAACCGTTTTTATTAGTTTACGAATTTTGGTAATACAAAGTGGCCAGTTCAGTTGATGACCCCCTTTTTTTATTATGAAATTTTATTCTAACAATAAAAAGAAAATAGAAGAACAGCTTATTCTACATTTACATAAAAAAAATAATTAGGATATTTATGTTGTACGGTTTCTAAATGTTATTTTTAATTCAAATAATTTTATTTTATTTTTTTTATATGAATTCTCTTTATTTATTGTTGTGACATTTCTTCCACCTATGATCGCAATCGTAACATTTTAAGATTAAATTCAAAATAATTTCTAAATCTATTGTATTATTTTAATCTTAATCTAATTTTAATAGTTCTATAAATCTATTTTATTAATCCCAACATTAATTTCATCTTAATTCGATTTAAAATAAAATAAATTGAAAATTTTAAATTTGGAGTTAACACTAGAAATAAAAAAATGTAATTAAATACATTGAAATGATCAAAATTAATTAGTGCGTACTAAGAAGGGATTTATGTTGAATTGGCAATTTGGAATTATACTATTTTACATTAAAAAAAAAAAATGTTTAACATAATATTTCTTGACACTTAGAAACATATCAAAAAAACTAAATTGAAATTTCATGAGCTACGATAGCAACATAACATTCGTAAATATTAGATAACACTACAAATTCGAATTGAAATTGTTATTTTTTTTTAAATATATTTTTAGATTGTTAGTCATAGATTTAAATTAGATGATTCAGAAGTTATGGAATTTTATGCTTTGTACAGAATAATAATTTTTTTTTGTAGTAAAATTAATAAAAAATTATTGTGTGTAAAATTTTTGTAAATCGTTAAAATTAAATTTGAAATTTCCGGTAACAAAAGTATTGTGACCTAAAACAATACGAAGAAATAATGCCCCTAAAGCTTTTAGGGTAAAAGTTAGCATCGTTTAATTGCTATTGGCAAAGTAGCGGAAAGTGTCAGCCAGTAACTATTTATTAATTATTAGCATCCACAAGAGTTTTATATGAAATCATTACAAATTTTTTAATGTTTTCAGTATTCTTTCAAACTTTCTAGCATATTTATGAGTTAACATAAACAATATTTCCTTAATTATAATAATTATTTGGTGAAATTTAAATAAATTTATTTTGATATTTTCTTTATTTTTGTAGTTACGTGTACAATTCGATGATACTTTAACATCAACATTTGAATATCCATCAGAATCATCATTTTCAGATGATTCAGTTCCAATAGCAGTTGAAAGTTTTAGCAGTACAATTGATTCACTTGAACATATTGATGCAGATGAAATTATACAAATACCAAATGTAACACCAATAACAACATTAAAATCACCAACATCAATAACAATGGGCCAAAAATCTTTGGGAAATATGTCATTAGGTAATATTTCAAAAAAAAAAAGTTTAATTAGCAAAATTTATGCCAAATCATTAAATCCTAATTAAGTATTTAATAAAACGAATATTTTTTGTTTGTTGTATTTTTTAACTCTATAATTTTTATATAATTGTAATTGCTATGAAACATTAAACTTTAAAGATTATAAATTTTTGTTCCTTAGCATTCTCAAACTTGTTGTATATTCTCGACATCGATTCCATTTGACCAAAAAAATAAATTAAAATTAATAATTACTAGTTTTTTTTAGCTCTTTGTTATGTAGTACAAATTTATCAATTTAAATTTCCTGTCTTGACTATATAATTTTCATTACACAAAAATTTATTTTGTAGAATTTATTATAAAAAAAATTTCTTTGTTTTTTTGCTTTTAATTGAAAATTAATAGAGAAGTTCAGAAATTTTATTTTGTATAGTTATAGATGGAGAGCTAGCAACGAATTTACTTTGGTTATGTCAGAAGTTATGTAAATTACTATACAAATTCTTCTGACCTGGAACTCACTAAATAGTAATATGGCAAACATGCACGGTTGCATCAAAATTTCATAATAAACGCTCTATCCCATCTGTACAAATGACGTTCGGTTATTCTACTCCTAATTACTAGGATTCTTATTTGTGATGGTGTTAGTGTTAGTGTCGTTTTTAAAATATCGTATTTGATTTCAACTCAATTGATGTAACTAAAATCCTTTTAACTTACTTTGAAAACGAGGAACCGCATAAGCGTCACATAGGATTTCCAGTCTTTATATTTCATGTTCTGCCTACTTACTTTATAGCTGCTGAAATAATCAAAGTAAATCTCTGTTGTTAGCTCTTAGTCTATTATAATAAATTTAAGTAAATGCTTTATTTTTTGTAATGGAAAATATTTGATTTAAATTAAAACTGACAATAATACAAATAATAAAAACTTCTATTCGAGTGAATAAATACAAGAAGTATTCACTAAAAAAAATTAAGTTATTACTTAAAACATTTGAATTAACATATTTTTAAATATAAAATGGCA
This sequence comes from Rhamphomyia laevipes, assembly GCA_963920725.1. NCBI lineage: Eukaryota > Metazoa > Arthropoda > Insecta > Diptera > Empididae > Rhamphomyia > Rhamphomyia laevipes. The sequence goes on from OY987256.1 coordinate 1,281,780, forward strand.
AGTCGTCTACAGAAGAGTGGATGGTGATTGTGTAAGTGCGATTAAACGTAGCCTCACGAGCAATAATTGACATTTAGTTCATTGTTATCACACTTTATACATTTGAGTGTAATTTGAGAGTCAATTTGACTCAAAACTAGGTGTCACAAACAAAAATCCCAGCTTACCGAGAAAATTCGTGAAATACTGAATTTCCATGTAAAAATCAATAAATTTTTCGTTAAGACAATATATCCTTAATCCGTGCGTCGACTTAAGTTAAACCTCACTTTATGGACGGCTTATCTTTAAGCTTACACTGAAAAACAAGGAAATAAGTTAAATCAAAGCTCGACTGTAAATTCGGTCATTATAGTAGATTAAAATCAAATACTTTATTTATATTTGAGGTAACAAAAATCAAATACTTTAAAGAGTGCAGTACTTGAGAGAAATACAATTTACTGTAGTGTAGTCAATTGTAATTGTAAACTGAAAACTACTTATTTTAAATAAAGTATTTAAAAAATTACAGAATACTTTTATTTGAGTCCTATTTAAATTAAGTATTATTCAGCTCTGACTTCTGACCACTATTTACTTAATGCGAATTCATTTACTAGCTCATTATTACAACCGTTTCACAGCTTGTATACTTATTATTATTTTTATGATCATTGATATTTTTATTTAGTTGACAAACTAACTAAAAACTTAAGCTAAAAATATTGTTTTAATTAAAATATTTGTTGTTTATTCTGTGCAATCCGAAACTAAAAAAATGATTAAAGGAAACAAATTAACAAATTTATCTGAGGCTATTTATGACTGTTATGAAGTGAAAAAAACCACATCTAATAAATTTGTTAAAAATAAAAAGAAATTCTTTAATAGAGTTGTTTTAACACCGTTGAGAAAATTATTTAAAATATTCAGGTTGGTTTTGTATTCTCTAATTACTAAATATACCAAAGTAATAAAAAAAAAAAATTTCTTAATTCATTTCCTTATTTTCATAAAGTAGAAATGCTAATACCCTTCATGCCAGTTAATTTTTTTTTATGTAAAATGTCATTTACGGCTGATTGACCAAAAACAGTTGACTGAATTTAAAAAAAAAATGATGGCCAAAACCGAAAGTAAATTAGCAGAACATAATTTTTCATCGAAATATTTTATGGTAAAATAAAGTTTGTGCATAAATCATTTTTTGCAAATCCATTTGGTAATGCTAAGTTAGTATTTTTTTTATTAAAGTTTTTTCGATGAATTTGCATTCGGGAAATTTGACTTTTGGTCAATATTATTTCTTGAGTAGTCGTCGTTTAATTCTTTTCGGACAATTAGCTGGTAATTTAATTTCTTGAAATTTGATTTTTGAAAAGAGTCGTAATAATTCTAAACTAACTAGTTAAAAAGACCAAAAATTAAAAAAAAAAAACCTAAAGCTAGAAAGTTACAATATCGTTTATGAAAATCGAAATTTTTGTTGTAAATTGTTTTACCTATAATATTTATATTTTGTTTCTGAAGCTGAGAAAGAATTATTTTTATAGACCTCATCCTATCCGTATTTTCTTAGAAAGACCATCATCAGCTAGAAATATCATCAAAAAATCCCATGTAGTTAAACGCTACAATAAATCTAATATTCTTGCTCTAAAATTATTTATTTTTATCACAATATCATACAATTTACAGATTACCTAAATGGTCAGAGGAATACAATGTTACGCCATCGTCCGCCACCACTTCCTCCAAATAAACCATCAAAATTATTTTCGAAACAACTTAATTTCGAATTACCAACACAAAGAACAACGCCATCATCATTAAATGTTGTTGGTTTGCCATTATCAAAAATTACAACTAAACATACCATCAGCAATCGAATTTCTGAAATTTCATCGAAATTAACATCTGCAACAGTTCCAGATAAAATATATAAAAATCCAATACCTAGAAGACGTTTAAAAACTCATTTATTATTTCCAACAATTCCAATTGGTTCCGAATCTTTAGTTTAATCAAATATAAAAACTTGTTTGTCATTTCCGATCAAAAAGTTATGAATTTCGAAATTTCGAGAATTATTAAATATGTAATTTTTGAATATTCGAAATTACAATTTTTTGAATTTATATATTTTTCTAAAGATTTAAAATACACGTCCATTTTACCAGAATCTGTTAATATTGAAATGGAATTTTTGATGTGTGAGAAATGAGAATTAATTTTATTGAAGTTTAAATAAAATTTCTTAGTTTATCCAAAAATCCATTTTTTGTTTTGTTAATTCTTATATTTTTACACTTATTATTTATTAAATTTAATTTTATGTTATTTTATATAATATTTATTTTTTTATGATTTTATTTCTATAATCATGTTCTGTAAAATATTTTATTTTAGGATCAGCACCATTAGGTAGTTATACACCAGTTAAAGCCCAAATACAAACAAATTTCGAACTTGGAATAACACGTGTTCCAAATAATACAACAACTTCAAATCAAATGAATGGCAGTAGTAATTCATTAAATGATAATATTAAAAATCAACCAATGAACGAAGGTGGAACATCAAAAGATTTAATAAATTCAATTAATAATGCCACCAGTAATAATAACAAAACTACTGACGCTGTTGCTGCTAGTAATGATAATATTACTGAAATAAACGATAAAAATAATGAACCAGAAAGTTTACAATATTTAAAACCAGCCACCGATGATCTCACAGTTGTTTATAGTGAAGGAACACAAAAAACTGATTTGCTTTACTAAAAAAATGAAATTGAATTAATAATAAATTTCTTCTTTTCTTTTCTTTATTTTGTAGAATAAGAAAATTACAGAAAATAATAAAAATTAACGAAATTCTTTTTCTGAAGAAGACATTCCTAATTCAATTCCAAATAATATTTTTTTTTTTGTTTGTTTCGAATGTTTTTTATGTAAATATTATTAATTTTCATTTAATTTAATATTTTCTTTAAAATTTTGTATTTTAATTAAAACAAAAAAAAAAAGATTAATATAATTTGTAATAAAAATAATTTCCTTTATTTCTTAAATTGCATTTAATTAGTTAAGGTTATTACTTTACTTTATTATTATTTAAAATATTTTATATTATTTAAATGTTTAAACAATTTTTTTTTTTGATTTATTATTATTTTTTGGTTAAAATTTCTATATGTTAAAATTTAATTTATTTTTCTTATAATTTAAATATATTTTATTACGAATTGTAAAATAATCTACAAAAAAAAAATATTCTTTTTCTTATTTTTGTTCAATTTAATAATTCCAAATTATTTAATAATATAAAAAAAAAAAGGAAAGAAATGTAAAATTAAATTTAAAAATTATTATAATAAATAAATTGCGATGTTTTGAAGCTTTTTATGAAGCTCTAGACTGAATTTTTTTTAATATTTTTATTTAAAATAAGAAGTAAAAGAATAATATTAAATAAAAATTAATTGAAATAAATATTATTAAAATAAATATTATAAAATGCAAGTTAATATATGCAACAAAAAAAAAAGAAACAGAACTAAATATTTAGCAAAATATAAATAACCATTTAAGTATTTCGACTAAAATTATATTCATAACATTTACTTCTACGTAATTTTCTTATATTTTTAATATAAAATAGCTTGTAGTAAAAATTTTAAAAGAAAATGACAAAAGTTGATGCCAAAAAAGAAAAAAAAGACCAGCTTAGAAGAGATTGATAATTTTTACAATAAATATTTTAATACTTTTGTTCCTGGGATTTAAGAATTTAATAAAGAATGTATGTTTAAGAAAAAAAAAATTGCCAAAAGGATACAGAAATTATTTCGAAAAAAAAAACGTAAAAGAATATGTTAAATTAAGTGTACACAAATGTCTCATTTAATAAAATTTGAAATGTCACATTGAACGAAATATTTAAGATTATTTAAGAATTATAATCTATACGCAAAATATGTTAACTATATATAAAAAAAATTAATAGAAAATAATCTTATAGACCCTTCCTAAGCAGTTATAAGGGCTCATAATTTTAGTTCCAATTTCTTAAACCGTTTACTCCGTAACGGAAAATCTAAATATCCAAATTATTTAACAGAAAAATGGCAAAGAAATGACACAGTCAGTAAATTTTCCAAGTAATAGCCATAAAAACGTTCGAAAATGTTAAATATAAAGAAATGTAGGATATTAGAAATTTTTGTTTACTCTGAACGCATGTACTTACATAAATAACCATTCGCGATTTAAGACTAACAAAATTTAGAGACTTTCCATAATTAAAACTAAAATAATTAGAATGATGTGACAAGCGTGTACACAACAATTTTATAAAAAAAACTTTATTTAATCAAATTTCGAAAATAAAAACAATGCTTGCCAAATAACGTATAAAAAACCACAATTAAAAAAAAAAGAAAACTTTGTTTTTAATCAATAAAAGACATTATTTTTTAAAATTAGAATAGAAATATTTTTTAAATGAAACTTTTCTATATTTAAAATATTTGCTTTTAGCAAAAAGTGTGTACGAAACGAACACATAATAAAATGCTATTTGCAAAGAAATACTTTATACCATCGATTAATATTTTATATTCGTAAATTATAAAAATATATAAATAGCCTATAAAAATATTAAAATAAACAATTTTCATATTATATTAAATTAAAAAAAAAAAAAACACAATATTGTCATTAAATATTACACGATTAAAATTCAAACTATATTATTAATAAATTATATTAAATTATTGAATTAAAATTTATTTTACGTTGCATAGTGCAAAAGAATTTATATAAAAACGAAAATTTCAGAAAATTAAAATCAAAAACCTAAAATGTTCAAATTTAAAATAAATATTTTAAATTGTGATTATTGAAGCTTTTTAAAATTATTTCGGAATGTTAAAGAAAATAAATAACGAAAAAATATCAAAATTAATTATTCAAAATTTTATTATTGTTGCATTTTATCAAAATTTTACAAAAAAAAAAAATAACTTAAATATTTAAATATCGAATTCGGAAAAACCGACTAAAAAATTTATAATTAAAAATTTTATATAACGTAAAGTAAATACCAATTTTGTAATTTAAACGTTTATAATAATCTAATTAATAAAGTTTATATAAATCATAATAAATATATAATAATTATAATAGCCACGTTTTAATTAGTTTACAAACTGAATTTATTTATAATAAGAATATGAAATTAAATAATTTAATTTTCATTTTATTATTAATTCCCCCATTTTTTATTTTATTAAGATTTAATGGATTTTAATATTATTAACGTATGTGTTTTTTTTTATTTTAAATAATAATATTATTATTGAAAGAAATGCTATTTGATTTTAATTTCGTTTTAAAATATATCGTTATTTAAAATATAATCCCAATATATATTATTTTAATCAGTTTACATTTTTTAATTAATTTGTTCTTTCTTTTTTTTTTTTTTTTGTGATAAAAATGAATAAAAATTTAATGATACAATAAAATATAATCAAAAATTTATTTCTTATTTTATTTCTAAAGAACTTTGTAATAGAAATGTGCGGATATGGTATAAAAAAAATTGGGTTAGCGAATTAATTATATATAAAAAAATTAAGAAAAATATGAGAAACACGCACAATTGTCTAGTTCCAAAAATGAAATGATTTGTATCCTGTTTAAAAACGTTCTACCGCCTAAAAATTAATTCGAACTTTTGCATGTCAATTGGCAAAAAAATCGAAAAAACCCATTTAATCTTGGCTAGTAAATCTAATCTAGTAAATGATAAATGAGACTTTTCTGCTTAGGAAACACGGCGTATGTAGCATATGAACTTATTAAACATCACGATTTTGTTGAGGCATTTACGACGGGATATGTCGTAAATGGAAGATGAACAATTACTTCGAAATTTTAAATAATATACCATTAACTAGTACTTCACATTTTGGCGCCTTTGCCCATTTTTATTAACATGGCAGTAAGTAATAGTGACACCACGCACCACCCTTAAGAACTCTACAATAATTTTGTTTTTAATATAAATAAATATTTAAAATATAAAAATATGGATTTAATATGCTAATGGTATTAATAATTCTGTAATTTTAAAAATAAATCATTTCATTTTATACTTCATTTCCGGATCAAATTTCTATTCAAATTACTCAAGCGACATCTACTTTTGAATTTACGAAATTTAGTGGCATTTATTTATTTATATTTTTTATAATCACAGGAAGCGGTGTATGTAACCGTTACCGAGCAACCGAAATTTAAATTTAAACTTTAAAATTTTGTATAAAATTTTAAATTTCTTTTCTATCATTTGTTTTCCATGTGCAGTACAAGAAAGTTCTAGAATTAAAATTAAAAAAACAAAAAAAAAAAAAATTAAGATTTAAATTTCAAAATTTACTTAAAATTAATTTGATTTTCAACTTTTTTCTTTATCAATAAAATTTTCCAACAAAAAAAAAAAATATTTTAAATATTTTTTGATTTTGACAATATAATATTTTTATTTTTTCCAAAATTAAATTTTGTTTTTTTAAGACTACTTATTTTTTTTTAATTTTTGAAATAAAATGATTTCTTCATCAATTCTACAAAATTGTAATAATAATAATACATTAAAATCAAATGATATTCTATTAAAAAAATATGAAATTGATGTTAATAAAATTAAATTACCAAGAAATTTAAAAAATAAAATAGAATCGTCATTAACTTGTGTCGATTCGGAAATTTTAAGTTCCGATGAAGATTTAAAAATTGATGAAGAATCTTCTATTGAGCATTTAATTGGTAAGCGAACTACATATAAAAAAATAATAATAATAATAATAATTGATTATATGAAATTATTAAAAATTGATTTAACTCAAAATTTCATTAAAATTATTAGGTGATGAAGACTTGTCGTCAAAAACTACTCGTCACTGTGTTAAATTTATAAATCGTGATGGGAAAATTGTTAAAATATTTGAATGTGGCATTTGTAATAAGAATTTTACACATCAATATACTTTGATGCGCCATCTACCGATGCATACTAATGAAAGGAATTTTATTTGTAATGATTGTGGTAAAGCATTTCGCCAATTATCAACATTAAGTCAACATCGTGCAATACATTCTGTTGATCGGCCATTTCAATGTGAAACATGTGAGAAATCATTTAATCGTATATCAACATTAATATCACATAGAAAAACACACTCTGATGAGAAACCATACCGATGTCATTTATGTAATAAAAGTTTTCATCAAAAAGGAAATTTACGTAATCATATTTATATACATACAAATGAAAGACCATATCGTTGTGCTTTATGTAATAAAGGATTTAATCAAATGTCCAATTTAGTTTGTCATGCACAAAAAGCACATTCAGCTCAGGTAAAACTTTCTTATTATTTATACAATTATTTTTTTATTTATATAATCCTTACCTGAAAATAGTTACCAGATTCATGGTCTTGTACACATTGTTCAAAACGTTTTCAAAAAAGATCACTTCTTCGAGCCCATGAACTTGAAACTCATCATTTCCAAATGCCAATAAAAACAATTTCATCAACAACTCTACACAAAATCAAAACACCATATTCACAAAAAAATACAACATTTGTATTACCAACAGTATCAACAACATCATCAACATCATCGTCATCATCATCATCATCATCAGTTACATCAACAATTACAACAAAATCGGAAATATCTGAATCAGCTATTGTAATACCAGCTATTGATACCGATGCTATGAAAAAAACAAAAAAAAATCATGAAATACCATTTGCAATATTACATTTTATTGAAGGTCAACCGTTATTGGTACGTGTAATTGATGTTGGTAATGGTAAAAGTTTATTACGTCCAGTTAATACCGAAGATTTTACAATGTTACGTCGCCAATCTGAACAACAACAACAAAATCCAAATAAAAATTCAGCAGAAATTTTAATGCCAATTGTAGCAGCAATTTTTCAAACATTAAATTCATCTGGTGAACCAGATTTTGAAGTTAAATCACCAAAAAATATATATAAATTTCCAAATTTAGAAAATTTATTAAATTATGAATATAATAAAAATACACAAAATCAACAACAACAACAACAATCCGCAATGGCAATTGGTGTAAAAGTACAATTTAATTTAAATAATAATAATAATAATAATAGCAAAAATATTAATAATAATCTTAATAATAATAATAATAATATTAATGATAATAATCAGAATCAACAGATAAATATTAAAAATGAATATCAAAATTTTAATGAGATTAAAAAAGATACAACAATTTCATGGAATGGTGATTTAAACGATATATTATCAAATACAAATAATAATAATAATATTAATGAAAATAATAATATTGAAGATCAGAAAGCTGTTGCAATTGTACAAGATTGTAATTGGTGGAAAAAGGATGATGAAAAACAAAATTTATCTACAATGATTGAACCAAAAATTGAAAATTTCATTAAAAATGATCAATTTTTAAATTTGGGTACTAATAATTTATTAACACCAAAAAGAGGAGACGAACAGGTTAAATTTATCAAATTTTTATATATTTTCAAAAATTTTATTTTATTTTTTTTACACAGTTTGAATTATTACCATCCTTAAATTTGGAAAATAATAATTTATTATCTAACAGTGCAACTGGAAATATGGAAGATGAAGAAATTAATATTAATTTAATTCGAAACTTTCTAACTGAAAATCGTAAATTTTTTGCTGATATTGATGATTTAGTGGCTGAACTATTTCAACAATAATTTTTATCATTTTAATAATTATTTATTTAAAAAAAAAAAAAAAAATTAGGAAATTTCCCAATTTCAATTTGGAATAAAGTTTATAGGAATAATGTGTTCTTTTTGATAATTTAATGAGAATATTTTTAATTTAATGCGAATGTTTAAAAAAAGAAATACAGTTCATAAAATTTTGTTTATATTTATTAAGTTTGGTTTTTTATTTTTATATTTTATTGAATATTATGCCTTAATTTTCTCGAATGAATTAGATTTAAATCGGACTTTCGACTGGAGAATGTCGCGTAGAACGGGATCACAAGAAAGTGGCTAATGTGAGACAGAATCAAAGTTCCATTCTTCTTAAACTACACGACATCGAGATGTAATAATATGCGGTGTAGAGGATGAGCGGAAGAGAAGGAAACAATGGAAGACCTCCTCTGTTACTGCCTTGCGGTAAGATATAAAAGATTTAAACACTTGGAACGTCATTTTTTGATCGGTATGGAGTAGTCGGGTAAGTTAAGACAGTTCAAATAAATTGCGTTCATGAATGAGAAATTAATGTAAATTGAAATGATGCACTCTAGGCTACAATAATAGTAAAACTGACCATCGAGGTCTAAACGCGTTACATCTCCCTTCCTTCTAACTAACCAAACTTTCATGTTCGTTTGTATAACCATAAATTTTAATTTTAATATAATATGAGGATAAAAATTAAACAATTTATTTAACCATTTATTTTTTATTATCTAAACATAAGTAACTAACAAAAAAAAAAAACCTCTTAATTAAATTTAAAAAAAAAAAAAAAAAAAAACATCGCCTTTATACAATAAAGACAAATTATTTATATTTTAGTACTTTTTAATGTTTTCAAAAACTATTTATTTTCCGTTAAACTAGATTTCTATATTTATAAGTATTTCTGTTTTAAATTTAATAACAATTACATATTCTTTTTATTTAATTTCCTTAAAGTTTTGTTTATAATTAACAAATGTATTTATAAAATTCTAATTCTAAAGATAAAATTTTCGTTTCATATTCTTTTTAAATTTAAAATATATACTAAATTAAAGCAAATAATTTTTTTTTATATTATTTTGATTACTTATTTTGCAAATCATTTTCTTTCTTCTTCTTTTTTTTTTTTTGACTTAGAATTGTACAAATTTAATTTCTGTTTGACAGTATCGGGCGCGGTTATTTAAAAATCTTAACAATTGTTTATATTTATTATTTTCATATGTGAATTGGTACATGATCTAAAAGTTGTGCCCGATCTGTAAATATAGCTGAACACATTTCACATTCAAAATATTTTTGTTTTTTAATTTCGGGTACAATAATAATAGGTGATTCTGATTGTGTTGTTACAGATGAATTATTATTAATAATATTATTATTATTCATATGAATAATTTTAATTGTTGATGAGCATTCTTGATTTATAATACTTATTGGTTGATTTTGTATCATTTTAATATCATCAATTATAATATTCTTTTCAATATTTTTATTGGATTTGTTACGTTGTGTTGTTGTCGGTTTAACAGTTGGTGATCGATTATTACTGTATGATGTTGATGTTTCAAATTCTAAATATTTACGATTTGGTATAGATCGGCGAGCACGTGTTGATCTACGTACATCATCATCGGTAATTGAAATTGAAGATGATGTTGGTGTTGATGTAATATATTGTAATTGTTGTTCGTCTTTAACTTTTGGCGGTGGTGTTTTTGATTTTTCTGGTGATCGTAATATCTCTTCTAAATCATTAACAACACTTGGATTATATTTATCAAATTCGTTACGGGTTGCTGCTGCTTCTAATAATAATTGTGCATCATATAAATCACTTTGACTTGTTTCTTGTTTAATACGTATTGGACTATAGTTTTGTATAGATTTTACTAAAATATCGGTAATTTCATAATCATTATTATTATTATTAACAAAATTATTTTGTCGATTATTACTATTACGTTCCGTATTTATTTGTTCAGTGCGTGTAATCATTGTTCTTGTTTTACGTTTACCATCTTCAACTGGGACACGTGTCTTTTGTGTATGTATCATTTTTGGTCTTGATGATTTTTCATCATTTTTATTACTATTACGTTTATTACCACCTGAACTATTTTTATTAGTATTTTTTTGTAATTTAGTGATACCTACACCCGAAGTCGTTATTGATGTTGTATTATTATTAATAGAATTTTTTGTACCAATTGTATAATTATTATTAGAATTATTTGTATTACCAACAACTAATGGTTCAATATTTTGTATATCATTATCTAAATTTGAAAAAACTACATTATATGAATCATCATTTGTTGTTGATGATGATATTAATTTTGATGGCCAACTATTATTACCAACTGATAAAGGATCTGTATTATTTGAATATTTACGATTACGATGATGATTTTGTTGATGTGATGATGATGTTGAACGATTAACATTAGATGACGAATTTGATTTATTTTTATTATTACTAGATCGTGATGATATTATACCAAGAATATCATCAGTATTTGATGTATCTAAATCAGAAAATTCCATATCGGATTTTTCATTACGCAATCGTTCTAATTCATGTGGTTTTAATTTTCGACGTCGTTTATATTTTCGTGGTCCAGTTATTGGTTGTCTTTGCATTGCTGTATTCATATCGCTGTGACGTATCAAATGTTGTATTAATTCTAAAGATGATGACATTTCATCAGAACAAACTGTACAATGATAAGTACCACGTTTATTATCAATAGCTGAATGATGTGATCTAATATGTTCCCGAAGTACAACTCTTTGATTAAATGCACGTGTACAAACTGAACAAGCATATGGTTTTTCACCAGTATGAATTCTTTCATGTTTTCTTAATGTACCGCCATCAGCAAATGCTTTCCAACAATATCGACAACCGTACGGTCGTTCGCCAGTATGAATACGAACATGAATTTGTTGTGAACTACGCGATCCAAATGTTTTGCCGCATTCGTGACACGGAAATAATTTACCCGATGAATTTGAATGCGAATGACGATGATTCATTAAAGATCGTCCATCAGGGAATTCTTCATGACAAACATCACAAGTTACTGATTTATTACGATGAGAAACCATGTGGCGTTTTAATCTAAAAAAAAAAAGTTTAACAATTATGAATTTATTTTATATTTGTAAATTTAGTGATTAATTTACCGAAAACAATTAACCAAAACGCACAAATGATTAAATTAAAAAAGAAGAATTTAGTCAAATGATCGAAGATAAATTAATTAAATAATCAAGAGATAAATATGCTATTTTGTCATTGTACATGGTCAACTATTTTCGATCAATTAGCCGAATATCAGTTCTTAGTTTTAACTATTGAATTACCTTGCTTTATTATGAAAAGTTTTTCCACATTTTGAACATGAATGATTCTTTTCTCGTGAATGATCCCAAGCATGTTTAATTAATGCTTTACGATCACGACACTGCTTCCCACATAAAATACATGAATTCGATGTCATTTCATTTGCATGAACATTTGATAAATGTTTTTTAATAGTTGCTTCTTCAAGAAATGTTTCACCACATAAAACGCACCTGGAATTATATATGTTATACAGTTAATTAAAATCAAATATTTTTTTTTCTATATAATAATTATTACTTAAACGGTTGAAATCTTGCATGAACTTCAGCATGTGCTAATAAATCTAATGCTTCGGCAAAATTCTCACCACAAACATTACAGCAATGACGCGACAATGATAAATAATCACTACTACTATTGCCTTTTGTATCCATTTCTTTTTTAATATGAGTTTTTGAATGTCGTTTCAATAAATCCTGACGATGGAAAGACATACCACATATATTACAATAAAATTCGCCATATTTTGATTCATTTTCTGATTCACTTTCATCATTTTCATCTTCTTCATGTTCCGGTTCATATTCAGAATTACTAGCTTCAAAATGATGTATTTTTTGGTGATCATGTAAAGTTGTTAAATCCCAAAACATTTCATTACAATTAACACATTCAAATGGTGAATCACTGCCATGGATCTAAAATAAAATAAATACAATAGAAATTGTTTTACAATAATATGTATTTAAAAAAAAATATTATTTACCCTTGAATGTGATAACATTGCCTTCTCTCGGGCAAATGCAATACCACATTGTTGGCAAACAAATGGTTTTCTTTGATCTATAATAGGATAACGTTGTGCATCTTGTTCTGAAATTATATTTTCACCAATATCAGTATTTTCATAAATTTCTTCTTCTTTGATTTTCATTTTTTTCTGTCGTCCTCCAGAATTTCGATTATTTTTTAAGGATTTTGATTTTGGTTTTATTTCATAGTTATCATCCCATTCTTGATAATAATGATCACCAGCACCACCACCACTGTTTCGATAAGGTTTCGAATCGATATGATCATTTAAGTGCAAGTCTAAATTATTAATAGTAAAAAAATACAATATTTTAAATAAAAATGATTTAATTTACATTTTTCATCAATTTCATCAATTTGTTGTTCTGGCATATTAGCGTGGATTTTTAAATGATTCAATAAATCAGCTCGCCGTATATACCGGGCACCACACAAATTACAAATATGCGGTCGATCATTCTGATGAGCAATCATATGATTCATAAGGCTAACTTTCTTTCGAAATCTACGACTACAAAAATCACATGGATATGGTCGTAATGCTGTATATTCATCTTGATCAGTTGGTAGCGGAACATCTAATTCTTCAACGAATTGAACATCACCAGATCCAATTTGATCAACAGGAATTTCCACTCTTTAAAATAAATAAATAATGTAATATTTTTTTATATTATTTATTTAGTTCTATTTAAATTTACCTTTCTTCTCCTTGTTGCTGTACCCAATCATCTGTAATAATTTCTTCGGTTACTTGACATTCAAAATACTGTTGTTCACCACAGGATTGATTTTGTTGATTCTCTAACGCAGCTGCTTCAATTTGTGGATCTTCTTCAATAAAATCTTCACAAATTGTTGCCATATGATGATTACCATCGTCACAAATTGCTGCCATTTGACCATCTTGAGCCATATAAATTAAATTTTCAGCAGCAATTTGATCAAGGTTTGATGGTATTGATGAGATTTCTAAATATCTTTGATGACCATTTTCATCATCATCACTTTGTGGATCCATTGTAATAATTTGATCGGCTGTAACTACACGATTTACACCTGTTCCATCAACTGGAACCCAGTGTATTTCGTAACCTTGATTTTCCATAATCACTAATGAATTCTAAAAAATTTCAACCAGTATTAAAAATTGTTTAATTTATTAATGAAAATTAGTTATTTCTTTTTGGTTTATTTTTTCCATAACACAATTCTTATTCGTTATTCCTTAATTCTAAAATAAAACCAATAAAACACTGTTTTGACAAATAAATAATTGTCAAGTAAATGTCATATTCATTTATTATATACACCACGTGCAATAAAAACACACACATGTGAAATAAAAAAAAAAAAAATTAATTTATTCATAAACTGTGGTCTGTGGTCAATTTTGTGTAATCAAACCAAAACCTGCTAAGTCGGGAAAGTATAATTTCCAGTAATTTAAAAATTTTGGAATTCCATTTTAAAATGATGTGCATTTTAAAATTATGTATTCCATTTCGAGTAGCAAGAATTTATTTAATCATAATTGGAAACTCAAATCTTTTACCCCGATCGGGTATTTATATTTTGCAACAAGAAATAACTTTAGTACAAGAAAAGTATAGTTAGATATAAAGTAAGACTATATAATAATTAACAATCTTTGCTATAAGGTATAAGCTATAGTCCTTGCATGATACAAAAATTGTTATATTTTAAACTTATTCAATCGACAATCGCTAATTCAATGATGATTATTATTATTAGTAATTAGTAATAATAAAATAGCACCAACCAAGACAACAAAATGGAATAGACAAAAGTGGCCCCGAACTGATCCCGTCCCGATCCTGAAACACACGACACAGCGTACAACAGTGTACACTGAAAAAGTGATAAATAGAAAATCTTGGGAATTACCAACAAAATATATACAATTTTAAGGAATATAATTAACTAATATAATTAAAAATTGATATTTTATTTCTTTTTGCAATATTGCAATATTTCATAGCTATACGAAACAGCTAAAATTAAATTACGAGAAAATAAAAAATATGGTGGAATTGGAACGAAATTATTATTTATACTTGTATCAATTCCAAAAGTTCCGAGTGTCAGTACTTCATTTCTACGTTCTACTTCATCTATAATAAAATCTTTCATTTCTTAATTTTCCTATTAAAAATAAATTGAATATATGAAATTAATTTGAGGTTATCAAAACAAAAAAAATAAACAATCCCGGGAAATTAATATTAATTTAAAATTATGGTAAAACAAACGATTTAAATATATTGGACAGAAAATAATGATTACATCACTAATTTTTTGACCGCTGACAGGCACAAATTTTACCTTAGCTTTTTGTAAAAAAATTCAACCATTAAATTTTCTCTTTACATCATTTTGAGGTTATGCTCCAAAAAAAAGTTATCCGTATATATATATTAACAATCAACTTACCTAAAATTTATACAAATTAATTTTTTTTGGGCAATTTAATTATAGATTCAAATAAATTTAATTGTCGACGTGCTTCTTACGCCATTTTTTTAGTCTCTACTGATCCTGATCCCATTTACATTTATTCCATAATATTTTTTTTTTCAAAGAAATCGTGGTGAATAAATATAATGTTTCACCAACTCACCAATAAAAGGTAGATATTTTTGATTTATTTGATGTCAAAAAAGAGAAGAGAAATATATTGCTTTATGACTTTTAAGTTTCATTAATTTCAAAATAAATAAAAAATAAATGGCAACATTAAATTATGATGGTAAGTTAATATTAAAATTTAATTATTATTTTCCAATATAATTTTAAAAATAAAAATATTTATTTAGTTTTACGTAAGCAAGCAAGACAATTAGAAAATGAGATTGACTTAAAATTAGTAGCTTTTAGTCGATCTGCTGGTAATGGACAATCTTCTTCCACATCGAATAATGCAGACACATCACCATTATTGGGTGAACATGTGTTTGATTCATTATCAGCGGAAATAACACAGATGTTAGACAAGGTTTGGTCAATATTTATATTTTTATTTAAAAAAAGATTAAATTAAAATATCTAAGCTTTCAACAATAAATGAAAATATGTCTGAGTTACCTGCATCTGGTACAGCAATGATGCATACATTACAAAGACATCGTGAAATTTTACAAGGATATCGACAAGAATACAACAAAATTTGTGAGAACCATACAACACAAATTGAACGTGAAGAATTATTAAGAGGATCTGGAACAACAAATTTAAGTAATCCTTCTACATCAGGATTAAGCAGAAGAGATATGTTTTTAAAGGAAAGTGGTCATATAAACAGGTAAGAAAAATTATTTGTTTTTAAATAAATACAAGCTGTACAATTGTGTTTTTTATTTATCAGCTCAAGTAGTTTGGTTAACGATCAAATTAGTATTGCAATGGAGACTAAGGAACATTTATTATCACAGCGACATTCATTTAAAAGATTACAAACCAGATTTAATGATATTTCTAATCGATTTCCATTAATTTCAAGGTATATTCTACAAACGAATTGTATAAGTCAATAGTAAATTTAATATTTTTCAGTTTAATGCAACGTATCAATATTAAAAAACGACGTGATTCATTGATTTTGGGAGCTGTTATTGGTGTTTGTACAGTTTTATTATTATTATATGCTTTCCATTAAAATTCGATTTTTGGTCGGAATATTTTAACAATATTTTTTTATATATATTATAAACTTAAAACATAATCGTTTTAGTCCGAAAATTATTGGAAATGTAGTTTTAGAAATTTTATGTCAAGAGACAATTTGAAAAAGTAAACATTATATATATATTTGTGATAATAAAAAAGAAAAAGAAATCAAATAAAAATGTAATAATTATTTTTATAATCAAAATAAATTAAGAGACGTGTTATCAACGAAATGTTACTGAAATAATGTTTTTTAATTAAATTCACATTTCAAGTACATAGTCTGGGTCATCATTTGAATTATTTGACTCTTCTTCACATTTTGATAATCTTTTTAAATATTCATCTTTTAAATTACTTCCACGAGGTAAAAGCATATTTAAAGCTTCCAAATAAGTAGTCTTAATTTCTAATCTTGATTTTAGCTCTTCTAAAGATTCTTCTTCTTGATTGTTATCAATGTTCTCTTGACTATTATCTGTTTCTAAAAAAATACGTTTTAATTCAAGTAATTTATTTGTTTTAGTTAATAGTTTGTAAATTTCTTCAGGTTGTTTATCATATAGAGAATCTGATGGTGGTGGATTTTCATCTTTTTCAAATAGAACATTTGTACCGAGGCTAAAGTTATATGTCCCTGGTAATTTAAAATGATTTTAACTATATAATTTTGGGAAATATTAATGTTTTCTTTCACCTTTAAATATTTTTCCATTTGCTTCAATAATTGGATGATCTGCATCTATGCCAATAATCTTTATATCTAAATTATCATCAGTTAATTCTGAAGATGTTAAATGTGAACCAAAATCAGCATAAACAATAAACTCTTCTTCTTCATAATCATCGTGTTCACTCATTTTATGTATTTTAATTATTAATAAATTGGAAGTATCAAATTTTATTTTTATTTTGTTTATATAAATTATTCACCTCAGTTGAGTTGCCATTGTTTGACAAATGTGAATGCCAAAAATGCCAGTATTGACATTATTTTATTTTTATCTCAGCATATTTTTGGGGTGGATAGGAAGTCTCAACAAAACTGCAACAATTTGTACTTACGTTAACACGATTAATTTGAAGTTGCGTTGTGAATGTTCGCGTTGAGTTTAACTGCTCCCATACATATTATATTAGTTGAATTTTTGCGTTATTTTCAGGATGTTGCGTTATAATAATAAAAACATTGTAAATAATTATTTAGTAACAATTTCTATTTTGTTTAATATTTAAAACAAATTCGTAAAAAATCTAAAATAAATTCATTTAAATACGATAAAAAACTAAAACAAATTCTTTCAGTTAATTGTCAAGAAATTACGGAGTTATAGTGCCAACTGCCAAGTCAAAAAACCCTTGGATATGCCATGATTCAAGAATAACCCTATTTCTGAGTAGAGAACTAGATAATTTACACTACTACAACATCGAAATGTACGGAATATTACAGTTTCTGTTATCGAATAAATTCGCGCACGAATATTCCTCAAAAAAAATTTTTTTTTTTTTTTTTTTGATTAAAACTGGTCAAATTTGACCAACCATTAATTTTATTTTGATGAATCTTAAAACTACGTTACGATGGAATATGATGTCATATAAACATCATAATTTTTATGTTGATTTTTTTATTATTAGGACTCATGTCCGGTCAAGTGGTCTGTTCCTCTTTAATCGTCTTATCGAGTTCTCATTTATGAGATTTGCAGCCTCTTCATTGTCATGGTTGATCAATCTGGTACGATGCTTTACAGCATATCGCGTAATTTCCTCGTCAATTGTCTTTATTTTCAGGTCTCTATGAAGGTCAGAGTTTCTTACATACCATGGAGCGTCGATCATGTTTCGGATCACCTTGTTTTGGAATCTTTGGATTGATTCAATGTGACATCTGCTGGCACATCCCCAGAGCTGTACACCATACAACCAAATTGGTTTTAGGATTTGGTTGTATATTAGAATTTTGTTGTGAATTGTTAATTTTGATTTTCGTCCTATAAGCCAGTAAATTTTTCTATATTTTAAGTTTAGTTTGATTAATTTATTTTTTATATGGTCTTTCCATTTTAGTTTCTCGTCGAGGGTCAGGCCTAGATATTTAACCGTGGATCCATACGGAACCGTGTCTCCGTTCATTTTTATTACGTTATTATTAGTTATTTTCCTGTATGTGAAGTTGATGTGTGATGATTTTGTTGCGTTTATTTTAATGTTCCATTTGTTTGTCCATTCATATATATCATTGTTCGCTAATTGTAGTTTATTTGTGGCTCCTTGCAGGTTATTATCGATAGCTAGCATTGCTGTGTCATCTGCAAAGGTTCCAGTCAGGATGTCATTTTGCACTGGTAGGTCACTGGTGAATAGTAAATATAACGTTGGTCCGAGTATACTCCCTTGTGGAACTCCTGCTCTGATTTCCGTGAGATCCGAAAATTCGTTATCTTGTTTAATTCTAAAGAATCTATTTTCCAAGTAAGACGTCAAGAATTCAACATGTTGTGTTGGTAATATTTTTTTTAATTTATGAATCAGTCCTTCATGCCACACTTTGTCGAATGCCTGTGCAATGTCAATAAAAATGGCTGAGCATATTTTTTTTTCATCAAACGAATCCTCTATTGCGTTAGTGATGCGATGAATTTGGTCAATTGTTGAATGTTTCTGTCTGAAGCCGAACTGGTGACTGGGAATCAGAAGTTTGTTGTCTATTATGGGTTTTAGTTTGTTTAGGAATAGTCTTTCTGTTAGTTTTGAAATCACTGGTAGTAATGATATAGGTCGGTATGATTTAACGTGGTTTGGTGGTTTTCCAGGTTTCTGTATCATTACTACCTCCGCCACTTTCCAGATGTCAGGAAAATGTTTTAGTCTGAACGACGCATTTATCACATTAGTTAACATAATTATAGCTTTTTTAGGTAAATTGTTTAGGATTTCCGGTGTGATGAGGTCATATCCAGGGGCTTTCCTTTTGTTGAATTTTTTCTTTATCGTATTCATTACTTCGCGGGGAGTCACTATTGGTATGTCTAGTGATGTTGTTGTTAAATGATCTTCTAGAGGAATGGTTGTAGAATTGTCGTTTGGTTGAAAAACTTCGGCCAGATGTTCTGCAAAAGCTTTAGCTTTTTCCTGGCTGTCTCGGGCCCAATTACCATCTTTGTTTTTAATTGGAGGGTTGTGTGCTATTGGCTTGTTTATATATTTTGTTGCTTTCCACAGCGAGTAGTCTGTTCTTTCGGTGGGCGTCAAGTTTTCCAGATAAGTACACATGTTTATATCTTTAAATTTAATTATTTCTCTTTTCAGTTGCTGCGTCTTTCTATTCAGATTATTTTTGTCCTCTGGATCTCTTGTGAGTTGCCATCTACGTCTTGCTCTGCGCTTTTCCATCACAAGCTCCTTGATATTGGTGGGGTAGTTAATAGTTTTGTTCCTGACAGGTGTTATTTTGGTGTTTTTCCAAGCTGCGTTCTGGATGCTATTCGTGAGTTTTTCTGCTTCGTCTTCTAGTTGAGTCTTAGTTTGTATTTTGGTTTTCAGGTCTATCATATTCTCTAGGTCGATTTTAAAGCTTTCCCAATCGGTGGTGGAGTTTGTAAGTACTGGATCTACTTTTCTAGTCGCTAGTTTGTCACTGATGTTAAGTATTACGGCGGAGTGATCTGAGCTTAAGTCAATGTTGTCTTCAATATGAATGTAGTTGTTGGAAATCTTTTTGGTTACAAAGAAATCGAGGAGGTCTGGTAACTTGTTGCAGTCTGTGGGCCAATATGTAGGCATACCTGTAGAATGGCTATTACAGCCTAGATGTGTCAGTGCAGCTTTAAGTTCTCTACCTTTCGTAGTGGTAAGTCTGGAACCCCAGTCCGTATGCTTTGCATTGAAGTCGCCTCCCATCACGAATCTGTCTCCTAATTTATTGATGATGTCTATATATTCTTGTCTTTTTAGGTTATGTTTAGGTGGAAAATAACATGCTCCAACCGTCAATTTCTGGTTGCCTGTGTAGACTACAACAGTTGTCAGTTGAACTTCTTCTTTTTTTAGATCATGGTCAAGATAATGGTGAATATTTTCTTTGATAATTATTGCACTTCCTCCTCTTGCTTGATTGTCCGGATGATTTGTTAGGTATGTTTTATATCCTTTAATTGCGATGAACATTTGGTTAGTTAAATGTGTTTCTGATAGAAGACACGCGTCAATTTTTTGAGTATTGAGAAAGATTTCTAATTCTCTTGTCTTGTTTTTTACTCCATTCGCGTTCCAAGTTGCTATTTTAAAAGAGTTCTGGGTCATAATTGTATTTGTTGAGCTTGTGTACTAGGATTGTTTAACTCCAGATTGTCTAGTCTAATTGATAGATTTCTTACTATTGTGTAAATGTCTGTTAGTAGTGAAGATGTATCTTTTGCGTTTATTGCCGTGTCTGTATTGTTTGGTGAATTGTTTTTTTAACCTATCTGCGTATGAAGTTGTAATCGTTTTTTGCTGACTGTGTTCTGTGTTAAGATTTCTATGGTTGAATGTGTTGTTGTTTATTTTGTTGTTTCGTCTTTTTTGAAGCTCTTTAGCTATCACACAACCCCTGTAATTTGCGGGATGTGCTTCTGCACAATTGGAGCATATGGCTGGTAAATCACTACTTTTTTGGCAACTACTTGTGAGGTGATTACCAGCACATTTGACGCAGCGAGGGTTTCTCTGGCAATATTTCGTTGTATGCCCATAACTCTGGCAACGTTTACATTGTGGGATTTGCTTATTTGTTCGTAGTGCTTCTATTTTAACTTTCATGTGGTGCAAGTATTTGATGTCGTAAATTTTTTGGATATCCTCTGTGTGGTCAAAAGTTAGCATAAACAAAGGTAGTTTGGTGGTGAAGTCAACTCCGTTTACTTTTTTTTTAATTATTTTGTTTTCGACGTCAATTATTTTGTAATTTTTTTCTGTCAATTCGTTTTTAATTAGCTCTGAGTCGCATGATGGATGCAGATATCTTGCCATAACTTTGATAGGTCTAGATTGCTTATTTTCAAAAGAGTGCCACTCTAATTGGTGGTCATTAGCTAGTTTAGTTAGTAGTCTGTAGTCTGTTTCGGTGTTTACATTTATTTTTAGCTGGTTATTGTTTAGCATTTTGGCGTCAAAATTTACGTTTTTTGTCTTTAGATCTTTTGAAATTTCGTTGTAGTCTTTTAGATTACTGAAGATAACAGGGGGTGGTTTGAGGATTCGGGCTTGTCTGGTTTTGGTGTCTTGCTTCTGGATAATTTTAACTATTTTGTCACTGGTGGTTATAGTTGGGAAGTCGTTCACATGCAGGTTTTCCAGTTGTTCTGTTGTATCCAAAATCTGGAATTGGTTGTTAGGTAGGGATTCTTTGTTCGGTTGATATAATACTTTATTTTTATTTTCAGGTTTCTTTGTGGTAAGCTGTCGGGGTACTGGTGAACCATTTATGGATTTTTCGCTGCTCTGCAAAGAGGAACTTCCTTTCCTCCCTTTTCTTCTTAAATTTGGTATTATCCATTCTGTTTCCGCAGTTATTTCAATATTTTTGGATGTATCTGTTACAGGTGGCATTGTCATTTCGGTTTCCTTATTTTGAATTGCTAAAATTATGTTTTTTAGTTCACTGATTTCCTTTTTTGCATCGTCCAGATCTTTTTCTAAGCGTTTTATTACTAAATCTCTTTGTTCTAATTTAATTTGTTTTATTCGTTCAAGTTCGTTTTCTAGTTTAAATATTTTGGCTTTATCTTCGTCTGATTTACTCTGTTTCTTTCCTTTTGGTGAGCCTTCTTCAAGAGACCTTTTTTTCCTTTTCGGATTTTGTCCATGTTGCTCCAAGTCTTGAGAGACAACTACTGATTGCAGTTGTGGACTGCTGTTGTATAACAGGTTTGTAGCTGGTCTGTGGTGAATGTTAAGCTCACAGTTGTTGAGTTCATCTGTTGTTGAGTTTAGGTTTATTAACGATTGGCTTTTTGGTGGCGATCGTCCGATTAATCTACTTCTATTAAAGGGGTTAGAGGTAGGTAGTTGCGTGTGTACAGTAGCTTCGTCTAACACTATGGCCTGTGACTCCACCATGAGTGCAGAGGGATTGTCCCCGATATTATTATCCACTGGCGACTTAGCAAATTCCATTTCGGAAAGAGCCAAGCCCTCGCCGCTAGCCGTGGATTCTAGCGACACTTTGGCAGATATCCCTGCCGATTTTGGTTTCTGTGTTGTACTAATCATTTTGAAAATTTTGACTGTA
This sequence comes from Rhamphomyia laevipes, assembly GCA_963920725.1. Taxonomy (NCBI): domain Eukaryota; kingdom Metazoa; phylum Arthropoda; class Insecta; order Diptera; family Empididae; genus Rhamphomyia; species Rhamphomyia laevipes. The sequence continues at coordinate 1,304,727 of OY987256.1, forward strand.
TTTAACCTACTACCAGGAAATTTTACTGCCGTCCCTCTGGGAAACAGACGCAGACCAGGGAGCCGCCCACTCTGGGTCAGACGCTTCTGGATTTGGGCGCATTCATTGCTTGGCCTGAAATCATATCAGTTGCCCAGTGGTCACCACGTGGAGGTGCAATGAATACTTGGTGGCAACTGGCACAGTTGCGGCGCTGGACAGAATCCGCAGACGCTGACGATCAACGCTTTCCCTGTCGTCCACACACCCACGACCACTTCAAAAAAATGAGCACAAACATAAATCCGCATACATAACATTACGCATATTTATCATATATCACTGAACCGACTGTTCTATATAGTGCAAAGCAAAATAAAAAAACGCGCCTCTTTCATAACAATAAATTGACACCTCTATAGTATAGAGAGGAATGGTGGTATGGTAACCCTACTACATAGTTTTGCGACGAATCTGAGTTCCGTGCTGTTGTTTTCACTGTTTAATTGTATATTTTTTTGTTAATTAAAAAAAAAAAAATTGAAAATAGAAAAAAAATATTTATAAGTGAAAAGTTAAATTAATAAATAAATAAGGAAGACATGTCTAGTTCAATAGATACAATTGGACATAAATTACAAACATTAGAAGAACGTTTACAAGCAGAAAATGAATCACGTGATTTGGTCTTCTCTCCAATGTCTACCCGTATTCGTCCACCTTTACAATGTAAGCAAAATTAAATTTTCATGACAAAAATATCTAATTTATACAAAAATTATAATAAAATTACATATTTTATTAAATATTGCATAAAAATTATTACTTAAGCATATATTTAATCTCAAGGGATTTTCTATGCACAGATAAATGAAATTAATTTATATTTATAAATTCGTTGATGACAGATTATGATTTTTTTTTGACATTTCTTATTGGAAAATAATTTTATTTGTGTATATGTATATATAAATATTAAATATAAATACAGTTTATCAACATTTTTTTTTTTGTATAACACAATGTTAAACACACGATTATAATATTATTTAATTTAATTTTGTTTTATTTTAGTGGAAACAACCCCAACTCGTACACGTAAATTTCTTAATTTACCAATGGCACCACCCCAAAAAGCTGCTGAAACAGAAATAGATCGTAAATTAAAAACAATAATGCGTCAAAATGGTGTACTAAATATATTGGGTAAATCATATCAAACTGATATAAAAGATTTAAAACATTTAGGTGATTTGGGAAATGGTACAAGTGGACATGTTGTTAAAATGTTACATATACCAAGTGGTCAAATAATTGCTGTTAAACAAATGCGTCGTACTGGTAATACAGAAGAAAATAAACGTATATTAATGGATTTAGATGTTGTATTAAAATCACATGATTGCAAATATATTGTACAATGTATGGGTTGTTTTATAACAGATCCAGATGTATGGATTTGTATGGAATTAATGCAAATGTGTTTTGATAAATGTTTAAAAAAGACAAAAAAACCAGTACCCGAAGAAATATTAGGGAAAGTAACAGTAGCTGTAAGTATATATTAATCTCGAATATTTTATTTATTTTAAATTATCATTTTTTTTATAGACTGTTAAAGCACTATCATATTTAAAAAAACAACACGGAGTCATACATCGAGATGTTAAACCATCAAATATATTAATTGACGAACGAGGCAATATTAAGCTATGCGATTTTGGTATTAGTGGCCGATTAGTTGATTCAAAAGCTAATACTAGATCAGCTGGTTGCGCAGCATATATGGCGGTAAATAAAAATGAACAAAAACAAAAATGTGTTTTATCACAAAATGTATGTGTATAAATTTTTTATTAATTAATTTATTTATTTTTTAAAGCCTGAACGAATAGATCCGAAAAAACCAAAATACGATATACGAGCTGATGTTTGGTCATTAGGTATAACATTAGTAGAATTAGCAACAGCTCGTTCACCATACGATGGTTGTAAAACCGATTTTGAAGTACTTACAAAAGTTTTAGACTCAGATCCACCAAGCTTACCTAAAGATCAAGGTTTTAGTCAGGAATTTCAAGATTTTGTTACAAAATGGTAGTAAAGAATATTGTAAGATTAGCTTAAATCGACTTAAGGAAAATTCGTAATTTACCATATTATTTTTATTCTAATATAATTTTTCAGTTAGTCTTATCGTATTCATTGTATTTTGGTGTAATACTTAGGTCTGAGTTATGGCCAATATTTATCCCAGTTTAAATTACTTTTAATATATTCTACTTAAATTTTACCTTATGTAAATATTGCAATAAAACATGTGTTTTTTATTCAGATTATTTTTTTAATTAATTACTGATTATTATTAATTTTCGAAATAAGCTACTCTTAAATATTGCCACAGATTTAATAAATTTTTGTGAAAATTTTGATAAAATAATATTAATATATTTTCTTCATTAGTTTAAGGAAAAATCATAATCTTCGTCCGAAATATCCTGAGTTATTAGAACAACCATTTATAAAATTATATGAAGCTAAAGATATAGATGTGCCAGAATGGTTTCGATCAGTTGTAACAACAAATGGAATAGAATCGAATAACAAGTAAGAATTTCTAAAATTTTATAAATTATAATTTTCAATTATTTATAAAACAACAACAAATTTCATGTCGTGCGTTCTTTTTTTTAATTATCTTGCGTTGAAATTTTTATGTTAAAAATCCGAGTTTTTTCATTAAAAAAATAATAAGAAATTTTTTTCGTTTATTTGTGATTTTAATTATGTTTTTCTATTTTGTTTTTGTTGAAATTGTGTTTTTTTTTACCTATATATAAATTATATTATTTTTTCTAATTACTTTTGTTTTTTTTTGGAAAATCTACTCGAAAAGGAATGCTCATTTTTCTCAGTTCACAGACTTAAGTACAAATAATTTTTAATAGATTTTTTTTTTAAACGCATGCTTCAATTTTTAACTGATTTTTTAATTTTCAAAATATTCTAGTTGAATAGTTTAACACCAATAATATATTTTTTTAAATCCTTTTTTTTTTTGTTAACAAATTAATACGCGATTTTTTTATTTTATGTTTCAAATCCAAAATTTATTATTTTTTAATAAACTTTATTACATTTTAATATAATTAATTTACTAATTTCTTAAGTAATATAAAAATTAAATTTTTTATTTTGGAAGAACCAAAAAATAAAAAAAAAAAAAAATTTAATTATAATTATTGTTTGTTTTGTTTTATTCCCTCCTGATTGATTTTTTTTTTAATTTTTTGTAGGTTACTTATTTCCTAATTCTATAATTTCCCAGTAAGTATATTTATTAATTAATTAAAAAAATGTTCTTTTATTTTTTATTTTTGTTGTAATAACATAAATTATTATTTTAAAAACTTATTTATTTATTTTTTGTTTTGTTTTGAAAATTGTTGTAAAAGATTATTTAAAAAATAAAAAAAAATAATTTACTAATACACGTTTTGTTAAAATTGCTTTGCATTCTAATAAAAGCTTTCTAATTTGCATGTTTGTTAGCTTTATGTCAAAAAAAAAATTATATCCAATGTTTTGATCAATTATTTCTTATATAGTTGTGGAAAAATTATACGTGTCTCGTCGTAAGGGAACTATCATAAATTTTGTATCAAATTCATTTTAATTCTAAAAAATATGATAAATATTTTAAGTTTAATTTTATAAATTTAATTGTAAAATTATGTGATAAAGAAGTTAGAAAACACAAAACACTGTGCCAAAATAGGAGAGAATATTTTAAATATCTTAAAAAAAAATTTTTTTTTTTAAATTTCTTTCACTATAGCTGATACATAGTTAAGAAAAATGTAATGCACTCTATAATTGCTCTTATTCATATTATACAGCGTTGTCCGAGTTAGGGTGCAAATATTTCCTGTTTCATTAATTGTATTAATTGTAATTTTGGCTTCATTAAGCTACACCGAGTATTGTAAAAGTTCCTTCAGGTTTGTGTAACTTTATCCAAATATTAAATCTTTTAAAAAATAAGTTTTTTTTAAAGATTATATATTAATCTGTCAATTTTTGAGTATTTCTGTTATTACAAGGTGTATTTTGATTTTACAATTATTTGTATTCAAAGTGAAAAGAAAAACTTATTTAGAAAATTTATTATTTCTCAAGATTGTGTGCTTAAAACTTTCTTATTATTATTGTGTCATTATAATAAAGTTACCTACAAAATATTTATACAGCTCTGGTACTTAAAATTTTATTGTTATAGAAACAAATCACATCTCAAAATATTTGCTTTCTTACTTGGACCATTCTGTATTTTATATATTAAGTGTTTAAATGGGCTGAATATTAATAATAATAAATAAATTTTTAAAAATAAAAATTGAAAAATTAATAAATTTTATATTTTCTTGTACTTTTTTTTCTTTCTTAATTTCAGAATTACTTCACAAATCCCATCTTCATCTAATATAAATCCATTAAAATTTTCTAATCAACTTTCTTCTTCATATAATACATCGATATTACCTAACTCGACATCTTTATTATCATCAACAACAGTTATAAATCATACCACAACAACAACATTTACATCATCACCAATTAGTGCAACTCCATCAACTGCTGGTACACAATTTATTGGAACACATAAACCGTCACAAATTCCTAATTACCAATGTAATAATAATAATAATATAAATAAAAGTTCAAATCAACAACAGTCACAACAATGTAATTATACAATAAATTCAATTGGTGGTAATGATTTAATTAATCAACAACAAAATGATAATATTTTAACAAAATATACAATAAATAATCATACAATGGTTTCATCATTACCACAACCAATTATAAAAACTAGTAGTTATCATAAATTAACAAAAGGTACATCATCATCACCAATAACTACAAATGGTTTTATTGAACAACAACAACAGATAATTAATAATGGCTATACAATAACAAATACAAATAATATTAATAAAGATGAAGTTGATATTGTTACCGAAATGAATAAATTATATAAAAAGTCACCGTTTGTACAAAGAAAACATGTAGAATTAAATAAAGGTGCTGTTTATGGTGATAGTCCTAAAAAGGAATCACTTTTAAGTAGTATTGGTAAATTATTTTTATTTAAAAAAAAATGTATATCTTGAAAAATAATTTTTTTTTTCTTCGTTTTTCAGTAAGAAACATAACAACTTCACCGTTTAGCCAAAGAAAAATACAAAATCAACCAGAAGGTTATTGGAATTTATCGAATCCACCGGATGGTGGTGGAGGAATTGTTGTTGGTTCAACTGGTCATTATAATAATGGATTTAATCATCATCATCAATTACAACAAAATCGTAATTATGTAGCTGATGATATATTTATTAGAGATAGCGCTTCTCCATCACCAATTGGTGGACGTAAACGTTTTCAAACAACTGTGCCAATATTAAATGATAATACACCACAATATTCTCGTCTTCAAGGAAATACTAGTCCAATTGGTAAATGTTAACATAATATATTAAAAAAAAAAAATATTTATGTTTTTTTTTTAGTTCTTCAACGTTTCTACCATCAACAAAATCAATTACGCGAACGAGAACGTGAAAAATACCAACAAAATAATCAAAAAATACAAATGCAAAAAGAATTAAATAATTGTAGTAGTGTGAATAGTAATAGTGGTGCAATTACAAATCCATTTTTAAATAGTTTTATACCAAAATATCATCCAAGTCATCAAATTACTTCACAAATTCCTATACAACAACAACAACAACAATCTTCTTCTAGTCAAATAAATCCATCAGAATCACCAATGTTATATGATCATTATACAACACATTTACAACATCAACAACAACAGTTATCTAGTAGTCCTAATACTTATCAAACATCTCATATTCCTATTTATACTCAACAGCAATTACAGTCACAATCGAATTTAAAACAACAATTTTTAATAAATAATAAAAATACAATAGATCGTGATGGTATAAATTTGTCATCGTCACCATCACAATTTGATGGCAATTATATTACCGGAAATCATCCAGCTGATGGATATGGTACACAAAATATTTATAGTAAAAATTTATATAGTAGACCAATAACACAGTCAATGCAAACACAACAACAATCAACTGGAAAGGATATACCTAGTCATTATAAGGATGAAGGTAAGAAAGTTTGAAATTATTTTAAAATTTTGCACACAAATATTAAGTTATTAAAATACCTAGGAAATTAAAAACAAAATATTTATTCATTCTGGAAGGAATTTGTATAATGTTCATAACATACATTAAATCAATATTTTTATTTTAGTTTTTATTTCTTTTCATTTCCATTCTTTATTCAACTTTTTTCATTAAATTTTACTCAATCTAATTAGTTAAATTATACTAGTGGGTGGATTTACGTATAGCAAATTCTATATAAGCACGTGAATATTGTGTCAGCAATATATGCTTTTAAGGGAACTAAATAACTTGATTACAAAACCAAAATGCCAAAAGTTTATTCAAATCGGATAATAATTGCTATTAGATATTTCAGCGCACCCCGCTATATTGAAGTGTAAAGAAAAGTTGATTTGAGCTATGTATTTCATATTTCAACCTGATCTATTAATCATAATATGTACTGCATACTTATTTGATAATTCCTCGTAATTGTTTTTCCTGTTAAAAGATATTTTAATTTTTTAGTGACAGAAAAAAAGAGAATACTAAAAAAGTATAAATAAAATATTATTAAACCAGTTTGCGTCTGTCTGTCTGTTATCACCTTTTATCGAAATTTGACAGGGGTTAGATACTTAAATCAACATCATTCGGAAGCTATAAGTCTCTCCTTGATCACTTCACTTTACCATTCAATTTTGAAATAAAAACTCCTGTACTTGGAATGCGACAAGTCATCGACTGACATTCATTGAAATGCTAGATCCTGGTCCTTGCACTTCAAAATTGTAAATTAATGTATATTAACCATATTTTTTATTCTTACATATATATTCACCTTATTTAAAAAAACTTGAATTCTTTTTTTTTATTTTTGTTTTTTTTTTTTGTAAAATTTATTAAACTTTTGCATTTATATATATATTTTTTCTCATATTTTATTTTCATGTAAAAAATTTATTATAAATTGCTTTTTTCCGAATGCTGCTGTCTTTCTAATATTTTTAATTCATCATCAAAATTTTGTTCATCATGATCATTAAAAAAAAATTATAATAATAAAATTACACACAACACATACAAATAATTGCATTCATCAATTTCATATTTACAAAAAAAAAAAAAAAAACTAATTACTTAAATTCATAATTACGATCGCTTCAATTATATATCTTGACTACAATATATATATGTATAAAATCCAAATATACAGGATGGTTCAATTCACTTGCAGGTGCTGTTAAACGACAATTTGCCTCTTATGTTAAATTACATTTAACACATGGAGACAAACAGCATCAGGATAATAATAAGGAACAAAATAACAGCACAATTAATCGAAATTCTAGAACTGTAATAAATACAAATGGTTCGAATATAAATAATAGTAATATTAATAATGGTATTAGTAGTCAAATTACAAATGATGTAGATGAAAGATATCGCCAACAATTACAACAACAACAACAGCAACATCAATTGTCTGGTGTACAGCCGCCAAATCCCCATGTATTATCTGGTACAAGTGCAATGTCTAGACATAGAAGTCCAGATCCACCACCTCGATATAATCGTGGCCAATCACCACTTTTATTAAGGAAAAATTTATTAGAACTGAGTGGCCAAGTGCCGTCAGGTTCGCCGTTAATGCAAAGAAGGTAAATAATTATTTATTTTTTTGTGGATAAAATTAAAAACGACATATTAAGTATGAAATAAATTGAATTTGGAAAATAAAACCGCGCAGCAGATATTTAGTTTTAACTGGAGTCCTGTAGGTTTAAAAATAAATATAGAAAATGTTCACGAACAATTCTACTGTGATAAAAATAATTCGATTTCATTCAAACGACCACGTTTCATTTTAGTCGGACTTCGTTTTGTTGTTTAAAACGGTGTAATTACAAATTACATTTATTTTAAATATATATTTTGGCGATGACCCTGGGAGCATAAACTTAATTTGTAAAATTTTATTACTATATTTTGTCCTACACTACTGACACTTTTTTTATTACCTTACCAACATCGCGTATAAAACTATTTACGATGTTAATTTCCAATTTAAAGTTGAATTAAAATATATTTTACAATGCAGTGCTTCTATTAGCAGAATTATAAAGTCAGTGATCGGTTTTTGCGAATATTAAATATATTAAATTGTTAATTATTATTGAAAAAAAACAATATCACTCCATATCCGACGATCTATGAATTAATGCATCACCACCTGATACTAAATAAGCTCGAGTCCTACACTTACAATGTTTATCAACAAAATATTTTTACAACACAATCATAGATGAAGGCCATATAAAAATTGAAGAATTTGATAATAATTTCCACTATTAAACTCATTAATGAATGAAATTCTAAATTATAGATATATAACAGGATCTCCACCACTTCCGCCACCGAGGCGAGGTTCAGAGAGTGTACCTGGTTCACCACAACATTTACGCACACGTATTCATTATACCCCAGAACCACAACGTCGTATGTATCGTACAATTGATCAATGAGTAGCACTACAAATAATGGTTATGTGATGTTGGTATGGTTATAATGATGATTATGATCCAAATCATATAATCGACGATGATGATGAAGATGATGATTCAACTACTAACAATGGTGCTAAAAAATTCACTAAAACTACAACAAAATCATTGCCTGCGATTTTCGATTAACATTAATTTTTGTTTTTTACATTTATAAAAAAAAAAAAAATTACAAAAATTATATATAATTCATAATAATTACAAATATATATAAATTTCTTTAGCAAAATGAATATAACATAGATTTTTAGATTAAGCATCTTTATAAATTTAAAAACAAAAAAAAAAAAAAAAATTTCGTTGCTACAAAATTATTTCTGCTTATATTGAAAAATTAAATTATAGGTTAAAAAAAACTATATAGAATACATATAAATATAAAAATGAAATATGCTACAATAATGTATTGAAACAATCATATATAACGTTAATGAATATATATATATATTATAACAGTAAAAACTATACAGTAATTTTGTACAATAAATAATTTGTATGTACAATAATTTAAGGCAATATATTAAAAAGTAAATATATAACAATTTAGAGAGCAATAGAATAAAATAAATATTTGAATGAGGTTAAATTTATTCGGAATCAATGTCACAAAGTAGTTATACAAATAAAAAACATATTTTTGACTGAAATTATTAAACATATAAAATTCTTCAAATATAATAATAATATATATACACGAATATATCGTAGATTTTGTTACATTTATTTAGTAAATTGAAAATTTATTATAATAGTAAAAACTATGAAATATAAATAAAGATTTTTCATTTTAAATATATATGTAGAAAATTAAATGAAGTATAAAATCATTAAAGAAATTACTTCATATTTTTGTAATTTCTGTAAAACAATAAATGATGATTTCATTTCCAAGTGCCCAGCGCTACCCAGGGCCAGACATGACTCTTAATTTATTACCACATTACGAATTTATCGATGCAGTGGTTCACAAGAATGTGTGATCCTAAAGCGCTATTTGGAGTTTTGTACAGTGTGCCTAAGGCCCGCCTATCAAATAAAAAAGATATAATACAATTGGAAATATTTAAATAAGAATCTTCTTAAATCAAATTAGAAATAAATCACGAATATTTTTTTTGTAATATTTCGTAAATTAAAGTAACACAGATTAATCAATATTGTTAAATTTTACTACATTGATTTTATGTAAAAAGAAAGAAGCTCAAAGAATTTAATTAACATTTTAACCATTCTTTATATTTAACACATTTTATAATTCTGTGAGCAGAATGAAAAAACCGATTAAATTAAATTTGATATTTCGAATAAACGCAATTTTTTAATATATTATATCTTCATAAATTATAACTTTTATAAAATTATAAATATTTTATTATTTAGATCACGGAAATAGATAAATAGTAGAAACACCAAATTTAAAGTGTATATATATTTCGTGATTGATTTAAACCGGATTTTCATTTCGGTGGCACAGAATTTATATTCTACAATATTTATAATATTAATTTAATTCATAAATTACTGTGTCAAACAGCAATTAAATTTTATAGTAATATATACTCTTAAGTCAATGTGGTTAAAATTTTATTGGATTATTAATTTATTTTATCAAAATAATTATTATTATTGTCTTAAAAAATATTGGGTTAGACATTACATATATATTTAAGATTGTTAATGCTTTACATTTTCAAGTGCTATTCAAATATTATTTACTATAAATTATAAAATGAACTAAATTTAAAATATATTTTAATGCTATATATCTCAATATAAATTTTCATTAATGAAATTGTGGACGCAATTATATTAAATAAAATAAGTGAAATTCAATAATAAAATAGTGGCTTATTTTAACTCTTATTGGATATTTTTAAAATAAGCTAAACAAATTACATAATAGTTATATAACAAAATAATTAAGATTAAAAATAATAACCTATATAAATTCCAACTATTTTCAAAAATAATTATTCTATTTAACAATAAGTTAATTGCTTTTCAATTTAATATATAAAAATCATTTTTTTCTGTTTATTCATTTGTGCTTTAGAAGTTTAATTTTATAAAAATCAATATAATTATAATGTATAATGATTAATTGGAATCGACTTTATATTAGACAAAATATCCAAAATATTAAAAAAAAAATTAAATTATTATTATAATAATATTCTTGGTTTTAAAATCGTATTTATTTACAAAACGAGAAATCAGGAATTCAATAACAAAATAAAAAAAAAAAAACAAACAAAATTATTAAAAAATTAATCAAAAATAAAAATTAAGTTTGTTCTTAAAAGCATGGTGAGAAAAATGAAATGGAGTTTAAAAAAAAATATTTTCAAATTATTTTATGACTGACTGTAAATAAAATTTAAATTTTTTTATTTTTTTTTTATTTTCTCCTTATTAAAATTTATTATTATTATTTTTATTTTATTTTTATTTAAATTTATATAATTTTTTTTTTAATTTATATGAAATAAATTTTTATGAAACGAGAGAAGAAAATAATAAAAAAAATAAGAAATTTATACGAAACGATTATTATTTTTAATTTTTTAATACATATAATTTTTATATAATATAATTTTTTGATCTTTTTAGTTTGTAGTTCGTAATTACAATTAAGAATTTTTGAAAAATTGAAACAAAAACTAAATTTAAATTTAATTGAGAGATAATATTAAACGACGGAAAATTTAATTAAAAAAATAAAGACAAAAAATGTGTAATCTATAAAATAAATTAAAAAAAAAAAACCTAAAATGTAAAAAAAAAAAACTATATAAAAATAAAATAAATTGAAAAATATTACAATTTTTTTTTATTAAAACAATAATTTCGTGGTATTTACTAATTAATAATTTTGGTATCTAATCCTATTAAATCTTTAACTCAAACTCCACATTCTGATTATCGAAAAAGTAGGAACCGATTATTTGTTTGGATCAGCGAAACCAATAATAAATGGAGATGTTCGTAGTATATGTAAACACTATTAAAAAGAAGTTTTTTAACTCCGGTTTCTGATGTTTCCAACACCAAAACAAACAAATTTAATATAGTTAGACACAAAATGCTTTGTACTAGCAGAGAATTATTGTTACTTATAAAATTTATATAACATCCAGTTTAAATTAGCGTCATAAAACACAAATTGTGTAAAGGACAAAATACGCGAACTCGAAATCTTTTTAAACAACAACAGAATATACATAATCATATAATGTTTCATATCTGAAACACATTTCACCAACCGAATGTACATATAACTACAAATCATTCAAGAAATCAAGTTAAATGAATAAGTGTAATACTAATTAAAATCCATCATTACCAAGAATATTGTTTGCAAAGAGAAGATATACAACTAACTATTATCTTAGTAGAAACAACTAACCAAAAATATCCCTACACTTTTCATCACCAAAGGTTTTAGCTATATCACTCTACAGGAAATTCAACTTACTAGCCAGCTGGAGAAAATAAAATTCGATTAGAAAAGAGTATAATCGAATTTAAAAGGGCTAGACGTTAGTCTATCATTAATGGTAAATTATCTAGAAAGTTCCTTTGGAAGGCTACTTAAAATCAAATATTTTACGTCCCTCCCATCCAGAAACATGACGGATCATGTACTTCTATGGACAACAAGAAAAATGCGGACACATTTTCTTACTATCTTGCAGAAGTCTTCAAACCGAATGTTAGTAACAATAGAATGATGTCAAAATAAAATGGAGGGAGTACGTGAAAATAAAACTTACCTGTTAAACATAAAATACAAAAAACTTGACTCATAGGCAGGAATTCTAGGCAGGAAAACAACAAAATACTTTACTTAAGTATCAAGTCACGAAACCAATCTAGTTATACGAAATTCAGCAGTTGGGCTGTGTCAACCAATATTTAAACGCTTTTAAAATAAAGTTATGGTCAAAGGTCCCTAGTTTATCCATAATAGAAATATTATGGATAAACTTAAAAATCAACTTTGTAAAAGAGAAATTAAACGTTTCACTTTTAAACACCAAGAAAAACTATTAAATCAGATTAACGTTGCAGCTGCAAAATTATCGGATAACGAAAATATCCTTAGACTTTTAAAACGGAAAAAGACAATAGATTTAATCTAAGCTAATTGAATGAATTTTAATTTTGACCTAAAAAGTATACCAACTTAGCTGTAAAAACTTATTTGCTAATTTATAGTTGGTCTAAAGAGAACCGTTTTAAATCTTGTAAATAACAAAGTTCTAAAAAGAAATATTTCATGTGTTCTAGCTAGATTATCTAATTTGAATGAAATTTGGCACATTTGTTCATTTCGTAATCTAGTTGGTATCTTCAGTACATACTTAAAATATCTTGCGTCTCCAAAATTTTGAATTGGTAGTTTTAGTGACTCATCATTATTAAAACTACTATTAAAAATAATTAATTACCACTATTAAAAAGACAATTGAACATCTACTATCTACATACAAGATAAAATCACTGAACAACTACGAGGTACGAGTTATTTGCTCTTCGTAGTAAGCAATCTTTTTATTGGCTGAATCGCTGAATTTCTATATATAGAGAAGAAACGTTAGAAAATGCCTAACGATAATGAGTTATGAAACATTAAGTTTACTTAAATTCTTAAATGGTTTTTAAAACTATTTTTAATATATGGTTATTATCCTTTTAAGTCCTGTAGAACTATTTATAATTAAAATACAATTAATTTTTAAAGGAAAATATTTTTTTATTCACATATTTTTTGTTTTACAATTCAATTTTTAATATTGTACGTGCGATGTTGTAGTTATTTCTCAGTAGGTGATGATTTTTGTAGTAGTTACTCGTGGTGTTGTTGTAGTTACTTTTGGCGTAGTTGTTGTTATTTTTGGTGTTGTTGTAGTTCCTTTTGGAGTGGTTGTAGTTATTCGTGGTGTACTTGTAGTTATTCGTGGTGTAGTTGTAGTTATTCGTGGTGTAGTTGTAGTTATACGTGGTGTACTTGTAGTTATTCGTGGTGTAGTTGTTGTTATTCGTGGTGTACTTGTAGTTATTCGTGGTGTAGTTGTAGTTATTCGTGGTGTAGTTGTAGTTATACGTGGTGTACTTGTAGTTATTCGTGGTGTAGTTGTTACAGTAGCTTGCGTACTGCTGCTATTCCATACCCATGACGCAGTCCACGATGATGAGACCACAATCTGCGGGATTGCTTCTGTGGAAACTAGTATTAAACCTAATAATAACAAAATATTACGAAAAATCTTCATGCTTATATTTTTGGTATACGATTGGAACTGAAATCAATTGATCGAAACACTTCCTTTTATATCTAGAATTCATTATTCCACGTTACTTCTTTACTTTAATTTTTTTTTTATATATTGTTCAAACATCTTAGCAAATTATTGATTTTTCTTATTGGAAAAAAACTAACTTTTAAATAAAACAAAACATACCAAATTTTAGTTTTAATTTTAATTTTTTATCAAACTTTGTTTATGTGTGTGTAAAAACTTATCGATATTCTGTTCGATGTTACCTTGTCAAAGCCAGCGTACGATGACGTGTAAATCTTTTAATGAATATTTTGATAGTTTTTACTTAAATATTTGAATAATTGTTACCTGATTTGGAAAATTTTCTTGATTTTTATAACACTAGTTCTAAATTTGCAAATGCTTAGAGCACATAAAATATAAATTCGATAATATCTGACTTCAAAAACGTAAAGAATCATTTAAAATCATTTAAAAGTAATTGATTTTTATCAGGTCGAAGTCCATTACAACACTTCATATTATTATCATTGTATTTTGTTAAAATTATTTTGTCTAAGTATTTAAAACTTTAAGTAAGTAGCGTTTTGTAATGTTAAATAATTAAATTAATTTTCGAGAAACAATATTTTTGGTACATAAATAATAATAACTAAATCAATATTTTTATTTCTGTAATACTTACGTACTTATAAATATAATATGATATTTGTATAATAATTGTATGTACCCTTGGTTAAATAAATATGTAATTATATAAAATATTGAAAAATATTTAACATTTCCTCATTTTGGCGTTGTCTTTACTCTTTAGCATATTTTTTTTGTAAATTTCCTTTGCTTTATATTGGAAACATGATTAATTTGCATGGTAATAGTTAGTCCCACTTGCTAACTAGGGGGATCAGATAATTCGTAGTTTGGTTCAACGGTGATTTAACCCCAACATTGTATTTGTATTTTATAAAGATATATCGACGCTTTGTAAAAAATTGCACAGCGTTTTAGACACCAATAATATATTTTATATAATTTGAAATATCGATAGGGACACACTGAAACTACTGACTTCAAATTCTACAGACACGAACTAGATTACTATATCTACCTGATAATAATTACATGCTCTAGCTAGAACATAAATGAAATATTTTTCAGATACTAAACTGCTCATGTAGTAGTTTTCCATGAAGCACTGAAACTGAAGTTATTGGTTACAAATTTCCAACGCCAAGTATAGTTAACTAAATGAACTAGAAATGTGATTGAAATCGGGTGACGATTACTGCATAAGCATGATGCAGAGCATTGAACTTACGAAATAAAATTTGCTATTTTAACATGGACTATCAAACAAAAACCATAAAGTACATAAAGAAGCTGTCATGTGTGATAAGTTTCATTTAAACAAGATAATAATGTTAATCGAAAATTTTATTATGAACCCCCTGAAACTACTGACGGCTACGTGGGTAGGTTTGTACATAATCATAAAACCAACTTAAAAAAAATTGGTTCGAAATGCTTGGATTCCTTTAAAAATAAATAATTAATATTTAATATTTTAAGTCTGAGATGCATCATGCTTATACACATATTTAACGAACATGAAAACCTCTATTTTTACTAAAGCATTCAGTGACTGTCATCTCAGTTTATCAGATGATAAACATCTGAGCAGCAAGTATTTTTTTCACCAAAATCGTAGGGAATATAATTATTATGAAGACAAAAATAACCTGAAGACATTTAATAATTGAGTCTAAAACTGTTGCGAAATATTGTTGCAGATTTTCTTATTAGTATTGATACAATATAGTTGTAGATGATAATTATTCTGTTGCAGGTTGCAGGACTTATTATGATGCCATAGCTGTGTTAGTTTAAATGTTTTAGTTAGCGGATAGGTTTTACAATAATTTTTAAGTTATATGTACTGTGCAGTAATTAAAACTCTTTTCGATGCCACGAATTAATAATTTGTAATGGTAAAACTTATTTCGATTGTGAATGTTGTCATCGCAATTACTGAATAAAATACACTTGTATAAATAATTATACTTTTAATTCACATATGTATAAGCAAATATTTAACAATTTTATGAAAAATATTTATATTTGTATTAGCATTATCTAATATCTTCAGTTTTGCTATTTCATTTGACTATATTATTTTGAATGTATTGGTCAATTATTTATGTAGTAGTGTATTGTTAGTTGGCAAAACCAACCAACTAAAAGTTGGAAAATGTCATAAATAAAATTGAAAATACAAAAAATCCTTGTTTTAAAAACGAAATAATTTATATATGATATGAATTATTTCGGTTTCTATATGCGAATTATTTCGGAGAAGGTACCACGAAATAACCTATATATAAGTTATTTCGGGTTCGAATCGTAACAACCCATATGGCTATCTAAGTTATTTTGTTTTGAAAACGAAATAACTTATGTAGTGTATTTTGGCCTTATAAGTAATTTCGTTTTCTCATATAAATTATTTCGATATAAGTTATTTCGGTGCCCCGAATTTAGTATATTAAAAATCAGCCTAAAGTTAGTATAGGAGTTGTTGATGATTTAGATTTAGACATTTATGCAACGGATAAAAGAAGCTTCAAATATATCCAAAATTGGATTCAAGCTAGATTTTATATGCTAATTAAAGTTGATTTAACTTTAGTAAGTGTGGAGTCATTTATTTCGACAAAAAAACTTGGCACTAAAAAATGGTTTTTAAAAATAGTTTTAATATATGGTTATTATCCTTTTAAGTCCTGTAGAACTATTTATAATTAAAATACAATTAATTTTTAAAGGAAAATATTTTTTTATTCACATATTTTTTGTTTTACAATTCAATTTTTAATATTGTACGTGCGATGTTGTAGTTATTTCTCAGTAGGTGATGATTTTTGTAGTAGTTACTCGTGGTGTTGTTGTAGTTACTTTTGGCGTAGTTGTTGTTATTTTTGGTGTTGTTGTAGTTCCTTTTGGAGTGGTTGTAGTTATTCGTGGTGTACTTGTAGTTATTCGTGGTGTAGTTGTAGTTATTCGTGGTGTAGTTGTAGTTATACGTGGTGTACTTGTAGTTATTCGTGGTGTAGTTGTTGTTATTCGTGGTGTACTTGTAGTTATTCGTGGTGTAGTTGTAGTTATTCGTGGTGTAGTTGTAGTTATACGTGGTGTACTTGTAGTTATTCGTGGTGTAGTTGTTACAGTAGCTTGCGTACTGCTGCTATTCCATACCCATGACGCAGTCCACGATGATGAGACCACAATCTGCGGGATTGCTTCTGTGGAAACTAGTATTAAACCTAATAATAACAAAATATTACGAAAAATCTTCATGCTTATATTTTTGGTATACGATTGGAACTGAAATCAATTGATCGAAACACTTCCTTTTATATCTAGAATTCATTATTCCACGTTACTTCTTTACTTTAATTTTTTTTTTATATATTGTTCAAACATCTTAGCAAATTATTGATTTTTCTTATTGGAAAAAAACTAACTTTTAAATAAAACAAAACATACCAAATTTTAGTTTTAATTTTAATTTTTTATCAAACTTTGTTTATGTGTGTGTAAAAACTTATCGATGTTCTGTTCGATGTTACCTTGTCAAAGCCAGCGTACTATGATGTGTAAATCTTTTAATGAATATTTTGATAGTTTTTACTTAAATATTTGAATAATTGTTACCTGATTTGGAAAATTTTCTTGATTTTTATAACACTAGTTCTAAATTTGCAAATGCTTAGAGCACATAAAATATAAATTCGATAATATCTGACTTCAAAAACGTAAAGAATCATTTAAAATCATTTAAAAGTAATTGATTTTTATCAGGTCGAAGTCCATTACAACACTTCATATTATTATCATTGTATTTTGTTAAAATTATTTTGTCTAAGTATTTAAAACTTTAAGTAAGTAGCGTTTTGTAATGTTAAATAATTAAATTAATTTTCGAGAAACAATATTTTTGGTACATAAATAATAATAACTAAATCAATATTTTTATTTCTGTAATACTTACGTACTTATAAATATAATATGATATTTGTATAATAATTGTATGTACCCTTGGTTAAATAAATATGTAATTATATAAAATATTGAAAAATATTTAACATTTCCTCATTTTGGCGTTGTCTTTACTCTTTAGCATATTTTTTTTGTAAATTTCCTTTGCTTTATATTGGAAACATGATTAATTTGCATGGTAATAGTTAGTCCCACTTGCTAACTAGGGGGATCAGATAATTCGTAGTTTGGTTCAACGGTGATTTAACCCCAACATTGTATTTGTATTTTATAAAGATATATCGACGCTTTGTAAAAAATTGCACAGCGTTTTAGACACCAATAATATATTTTATATAATTTGAAATATCGATAGGGACACACTGAAACTACTGACTTCAAATTCTACAGACACGAACTAGATTACTATATCTACCTGATAATAATTACATGCTCTAGCTAGAACATAAATGAAATATTTTTCAGATACTAAACTGCTCATGTAGTAGTTTTCCATGAAGCACTGAAACTGAAGTTATTGGTTACAAATTTCCAACGCCAAGTAGTTAACTAAATGAACTAGAAATGTGATTGAAATCGGGTGACGATTACTGCATAAGCATGATGCAGAGCATTGAACTTACGAAATAAAATTTGCTATTTTAACATGGACTATCAAACAAAAACCATAAAGTACATAAAGAAGCTGTCATGTGTGATAAGTTTCATTTAAACAAGATAATAATGTTAATCGAAAATTTTATTATGAACCCCCTGAAACTACTGACGGCTACGTGGGTAGGTTTGTACATAATCATAAAACCAACTTAAAAAAAATTGGTTCGAAATGCTTGGATTCCTTTAAAAATAAATAATTAATATTTAATATTTTAAGTCTGAGATGCATCATGCTTATACACATATTTAACGAACATGAAAACCTCTATTTTTACTAAAGCATTCAGTGACTGTCATCTCAGTTTATCAGATGATAAACATCTGAGCAGCAAGTATTTTTTTCACCAAAATCGTAGGGAATATAATTATTATGAAGACAAAAATAACCTGAAGACATTTAATAATTGAGTCTAAAACTGTTGCGAAATATTGTTGCAGATTTTCTTATTAGTGTTGATACAATATAGTTGTAGATAATTATTCTGTTGCAGGTTGCAGGACTTATTATGATGCCATAGCTGTGTTAGTTTAAATGTTTTAGTTAGCGGATAGGTTTTACAATAATTTTGATGTTATATGTACTGTGCAGTAATTAAAACTCTTTTCGATGCCACGAATTAATAATTTGTAATGGTAAAACTTATTTCGATTGTGAATGTTGTCATCGCAATTACTGAATAAAATACACTTGTATAAATAATTATACTTTTAATTCACATATGTATAAGCAAATATTTAACAATTTTATGAAAAATATTTATAATTGTATTAGCATTATCTAATATCTTCAGTTTTGCTATTTCATTTGACTATATTATTTTGAATGTATTGGTCAATTATTTATGTAGTAGTGTATTGTTAGTTGGCAAAACCAACCAACTAAAAGTTGGAAAATGTCATAAATAAAATTGAAAATACAAAAAATCCTTGTTTTAAAAACGAAATAATTTATATATGATATGAATTATTTCGGTTTCTATATGCGAATTATTTCGGAGAAGGTACCACGAAATAATCTATATATAAGTTATTTCGGGTTCGAATCGTAACAACCCATATGGCTATCTAAGTTATTTTGTTTTGAAAACGAAATAACTTATGTAGTGTATTTTGGCCTTATAAGTAATTTCGTTTTCTCATATAAATTATTTCGATATAAGTTATTTCGGTGCCCCGAATTTAGTATATTAAAAATCAGCCTAAAGTTAGTATAGGAGTTGTTGATGATTTAGATTTAGACATTTATGCAACGGATAAAAGAAGCTTCAAATATATCCAAAATTGGATTCAAGCTAGATTTTATATGCTAATTAAAGTTGATTTAACTTTAGTAAGTGTGGAGTCATTTATTTCGACAAAAAAACTTGGCACTAAAAAATGGTTTTTAAAAATAGTTTTAATATATGGTTATTATCCTTTTAAGTCCTGTAGAAATATTTATAATTAAAATACAATTCATTTTTAAAGGAAAATATTTTTTTATTCACATATTTTTTGTTTTACAATTCAATTTTTAATGTTATAGTTATTTCTCATAGTGGCCGACGTATGTTGCTGGTGTAGGTGTAGTTGTAGTTGTAGTTACTTTTGGCGTAGATGTTGTTATTTTTGGTGTTGTTGTAGTTGCTTTTGGAGTGGTTGTAGTTATTCGTGGTGTAGTTGTTGTTATTCGTGGTGTACTTGTAGTTATTCGTGGAGTAGTTGTAGTTATTCGTGGTGTAGTTGTAGTTATACGTGCTGTACTTGTAGTTATTCGTGGTGTAGTTGTTACAGTAGCTTGCGTACTGCTGCTATTCCATACCCATGACGCAGTCCACGATGATGAGACCACAATCTGCGGGATTGCTTCTGTGGAAACTAGTATTAAACCTAATAATAACAAAATATTACGAACAATGTTCATGCTTATATTTTTGGTATACGATTGGAACTGAAATCAATTGATCGAAACACTTCCTTTTATATCTAGAATTCGTTATTCCACGTTACTTTTTTACTTTAAATAATTTTATATCACGATTGTTTATTTAATAACTATAAAGTCTGGTGATGGATTTGCTCGTCAGATTTTTAATGAAATTTGTCACACAGGTTTCTGTAGACTTCATCCTGATGCCTGAACAAAATGGGTTTGATATTTTCAGTGCGACCATATAAGAATTTTCCCGATTTATGTGGAGACCTCTAAAATTCCCCGTTTATATGGAAACTTCTGAAAAATTTCAAAAAATTTTATATCTCAAATTTGCATGAAATTTGGTACATAGGTTCGTATCATGATTGTACACGAGCGTACCCAGGTACAGGTCTGTAGCTTCAGGTGTACATGGTAAAATTTCCGATTAAAATTTCATATACTCTAGGTAAGTCCTCAATTTTGCTGCAAATATGAAATCCTTCGACTTACTAGGTAATCCCTCGACACATACTCCGCGATAGTTATCAATAAATATGGTACCGCTATGGAACCAGTGCAGTCTATTCGAGGCTCTGCCTCTACTATAACCTAACCTTCATATGCTCTCTCTAGAAAGATCATATTTTTATTATACGATTCTAATGAAATTTGGTATGAGTTCTGTTTTGTAGTTGGTTCTTATAAAATTTAGGGTCTGTAGTTTTAGTGGGTCCCTATCAAAATTACGACTTCTATAAAATACACGATATATATGTCTTAAAATGTGAGTAATTTTTATTAAAATACTGTTTGTTGCATACAAACATATTGTTAATTAAAAAACACTGTTGGTTACTAATCAGTCACTGTATAAAAACTAACTACGAGTTATCTGTAAAGGTACCCCTAATTAGCAACTTTTGAAAATCTATTGTTCAAAACATCTTAGCAAATTATTGATTTATCTTATTGGAAAAATACTAACTTTTTAATAGAACAAAAGATTCCAAATTTTAGTTTTAATTTGAATTTTTTATCAAACTTTGTTTATGTGTGTGTTAAAACTTATCGATATTCCCTACCTTACCTTTTCAAAGCCAGAGAACGATGACGTGGAAAAGGTTTTACTTATATATTTAGATATTAATCACAAACATCGATCCGTGAAATTAATTTAAATACATTAGAATTGGTGATTGTTGCTATGCTTCTTAATCAAAAAATTCAAGATTAGTTTGACTGGGCCGTTATATACTTCTATTAATTGCTTAAGAATGGAAATAATTAGATAAAGATAGATTTATCGATACTTTACAGAACAGTACAAACAAAAAGTAAGGTATTAAAGTTTGTCTATGAATATTCTTAGATCATAGTTAATATTTAGTTTTTGATTGCTAGTTTCTTAGATCATAGTATTTTGAAATGATCCTGTTAACAATACGCTACTGTATCAAATGATTTTAACTGTACGTGTACTGGCAGTGCAGCTAAAGTTGTAATTGACATTATTGACAAAATGAAATGGTAATTATGGTAATTGACAATATATATTGACGGTTATTTCACGTCACATTCACATATTTAAGGAACATGAAGGTTTTCAGTTGAGGGTTTGAAATTATCCACAGCACACAAGTATTTCTTTTTAGATGAAAACTGATTTAATTATTGTGAAGACAAGATGAAATCTTAAGATATTTTGTCCAGTACAAAAATGTTTAAAAATGTTGATCAATGACAATTTTAGAAAAATTTATATCTGGTTTAGTTGCAGCTTTACTTATTAATGTTGCTTCAATAGATAATTCAGTTGCAAGATTTATTATGTCATCAAAACTGTGTTAGTATAGAAACTTTTTAGTTACCATTTTTTATCGGATATGCTATAAGCTATATAGTTCATAATTTTGAAGCTGTATTTTGCAGTAATTAAAACTTTTTTCGATGCCACGAATTAATAATTTGTAATGGTAAAAATTTGTTTCAATTGTCAATGTTGTCATCGCAATTACTGAATAAAATACACTTGTATAAATAATTATTTTTAATTCACATATGTATAAGCAAATATTTAACAATTTTATGAAAAATATTTATAATTGTATTAGCATTATCTAATATCTTCAGTTTTGCTATTTCATTTGACTATATTATTTTGAATGTATTGGTCAATTATTTATGTAGTAGTGTATTGTTAGTTGGCAAAAGCAACCAACCAAAAGTTGGAAAATGTCATAAATAAAATTGAAAATACAAAAAATCCTTTTTTTTTCTAAATATTTCTTATATCTTTCATTAAATTTTATTGAACATTATTTATAATATTCTTAAGTGCTATTGTGAATGAATAGTATTCGAAATCAGCCAAAAGTTAGTATAGGAGTTGTTGACGATTTAGACATTTATGCAACGGATAAAAGAAGCTTCAAATATATCCAAAATTGGATTCAAGCTAGATTTTATATGCTAATTAAAGTTGATTTAACTTTAGTAAGTGTGGAGTCATTTATTTCGACAAAAAAACTTGGCACTAAAAAATGGTTTTTAAAAATAGTTTTAATATATGGTTATTATCCTTTTAAGTCCTGTAGAAATATTTATAATTAAAATACAATTAATTTTTAAAGGAAAATATTTTTTTATTCACATATTTTTTGTTTTACAATTCAATTTTTAATATTGTACGTGCGATGTTGTAGTTATTTCTCAGTAGGTGATGATTTTTGTAGTAGTTACTCGTGGTGTTGTTGTAGTTACTTTTGGCGTAGTTGTTGTTATTCGTGGTGTACTTGTAGTTATTCGTGGTGTAGTTGTAGTTATTCGTGGTGTAGTTGTAGTTATACGTGGTGTACTTGTAGTTATTCGTGGTGTAGTTGTTACAGTAGCTTGCGTACTGCTGCTATTCCATACCCATGACGCAGTCCACGATGATGAGACCACAATCTGCGGGATTGCTTCTGTTGAAACTAGTATTAAACCTAATAATAACAAAATATTACGAACAATGTTCATGTTTATATTTTTGGTATACGATTTGAACTGAAATCAATTGATCGAAACACTTCCTTTTATATCTAGAATTCGTTATTCCACGTTACTTTTTTACTTTAATTTTTTTTTATCTATTGTTCAAAACATCTTAGCAAATTATTGATTTTTCTTATTGAGGGAAAAAAAACTAACTTTTAAATAAAACAAAACATACCAAATTTTAGTTTCAATTTGAATTTTTTATCAAATTTCGTTTATGTGTGTGTAAAAACTTATCGATGTTCTGTTCGATGTTACCTTGTCAAAGCCAGCGTATGATGACGTGAAAAACTTCTTACTTATATATTTAGATATCAAATGTCGATCCGCGAAATTAATTTAAATAATTAGAATTGGTGATTGTTGCTATGCTTCTTAATCAAAAAATTCAAGATTAGTTTGACTGGGCCGTTTATGTACTTACTTCTATTAATTGCTTAAGAATGAAAATAATTAGATAAAGATAGATTTATCGATACTTTACAGAACAGTACAAACAAAAAGTAAGGTATTAAAGTTTGTCTATGAATATTCTTAGATCATAGTTAATATTTAGTTTTTGATTGCTAGTTTCTTAGATCATAGTATTTTGAAATGATCATGTTAACAATACGCTACTGTATCAAATGATTTTAACTGTACGTGTACTGGCAGTGCAGCTAAAGTTGTAATTGACATTATTGACAAAATGAAATGGTAATTATGGTAATTGACAATATATATTGACGGTTATTTCACGTCACATTCACATATTTAAGGAACATGAAGGTTTTCAGTTGAGGGTTTGAAATTATCCACAGCACACAAGTATTTCTTTTTAGATGAAAACTGATTTAATTATTGTGAAGACAAGATGAAATCTTAAGATATTTTGTCCGGTACAAAAATGTCTAAAAATGTTGATCAATAACAATTTTATAAAAATTGATATCTAGTTTAGTAGCAGCTTTACTTATTAATGTTGCTTCAATAGATAATTCAGTTACAAGACTTATTATGTCATAATAACTGTGTTAGTCCATAATTTTGCAGTAATTAAACCTTTTTTCGATGCCACGAATTAATAATTTGTAATGGTAAAACTTATTTCGATTGTGAATGTTGTCATCGCAATTACTGAATAAAATACACTTGTATAAATAATTATACTTTTAATTCACATATGTATAAGCAAATATTTAACAATTTTATGAAAAATATTTATATTTGTATTACCATTATCTAATATCTTCAGTTTTGCTATTTCATTTGACTATATTATTTTGAATGTATTGGTCAATTATTTATGTAGTAGTGTATTGTTAGTTGGCAAAACCAACCAACCAAAAGTTGGAAAATGTCATAAATAAAATTGAAAATACAAAAAATCCTTTTTTTTTCTAAATATTTCTTATTTCTTTCATTAAATTTTAGTTAACATTATTTATAATATTCTTAAGTGCTATTGTGAATGAATTTAGTAATGTCTAAATCCTATACTAAGGATTTGTAGACGATTTAGACATTATTCAACAGATAAAAGAAGCTTCAAATATATTAGAAATGAAGTTCAAGTAATATTTAACTATTTATGCTACAGAATATTAGAAAAAATATAAAATTTTACTTTCAGATATCGTACAATAATTTAAAATTATAGAAAAGGCGAAAGGAAATATTTTTGAGTTACTAATATTCAAAGTCAGTTATATTCAGAAGACTTCCAAACAAATTAAACCTGAACCAAAATGAAATCCAAATTGTATTAGTTTGTGGTATTTCCAAAAAAAAGTGGAACTTTTAAAAAAGGTCTAAATGTAAACGATATTTTAATTAAAAATATATTTTGGTATCAATACGTAAAGTATTTGGTAGTAAGTAATGTCGATCTATATTTCAAATTTGACACAATTTAATTATTAAAATAGATTTCTAGTTGATATAAAAATTTAGGTAGCTTTAATTTATGTTAGTAGAAATTAGATTCTATTATTCTATATGTAGAATAATAAAATCGTTGATAACTCAGAGACTGGTTAGTGGCTACTTAAGCAATTTTGAGAAATTAAGTTTTTTTTTAAATTAACTTATGTACAAGTTTAGCTGGAATAGTTATAAAATTAATTTTATTAGTTTGATAACTTCCTATAAAATCGCTATGTATTGATATTGATTGATCATTCTAATAAAAACTTTAATAATTTCCTTTATTGATTAAAAGACTTTCTATAATATTTTTTTAAGGAAGATTTGAACTAAAATTCTTCTGTCTACGATTTTTTTTTTTTTTTTTTAAATTTCAATAAAAGACTATTATTAATGACAAGCTCGTTTTTATTTAAAAAAATTAAACTTAATATTTATAAATTTGAACAAAATAATGATATATTTATTTATTTAAAATAATAAGTTTAAGAAGCTTTCTTAATTAGGTGGAACAGTAGTTGAAGCAACTGTTGAGGTCTGATAATGTTCTTTTCCAAAATATGGTGGCATGAAGAAGAAGTTATATAGACCGTTTCGACGGAAAACATTCCAACCTTGTTCATTGGGGTTGACCTCGTTAGGATATTCTTTTGAATATGCAACTCCTAAAACTAGGAAAATACCCAGTAACAATAAAATATAGCCAGTAGTTTTCATCTTGGTACTTTTAGTTAAACTGTTAAACTGAAGTTTTCAGAACGAGGAAGTTCCTTTTATATCATAACTTGTTAGTCTAAAATTAAATAATATTTTATTTGCGAAACGATTTTGTTTTATATAATTTGCGAAAATTAAATAAATAAATAATTTATTTTGTTAAAATTATACATAAATATGTATTATAAAATTGTGGAATTTTTTTTAACACACTTTAACATTTTCTAACTTCGGCATTGTATTTAGCCTATTTTTTTCTAAAATTTCCTTTGTTTTGCAAACATCATTAATTTGTGATGGTAATAGTTAAAGTTTTAAGAAGTAATTTGATACAAGTATTTTAAAAGATCTGCTAACTATGGGGAGCAGATAATTCGCAGTTTGGTTCAACGGATGCCCAACATATATTTGTAATTAATTAGTGCCTATATCCGCTTTGTTAGAAATTTCACTTCTTTTAAGGCACCATTAATGTATTTTATATATTATATAATTTGAAACATCGATAGGGAC
Source organism: Rhamphomyia laevipes (assembly GCA_963920725.1). NCBI lineage: Eukaryota > Metazoa > Arthropoda > Insecta > Diptera > Empididae > Rhamphomyia > Rhamphomyia laevipes. Next base: position 1,331,533 of record OY987256.1, read on the forward strand.
ACACTGAAACTACTGACTTCAAATTCTACAGACACGAACTATATAGATTATCATCCCAACTTGATAAAAATTATTAGATGGAGATCTTCTAAGTGTTGATGATCGTGTTTTGATGTTTATCATTGCTTTATGCTTCCAAAAGTTTTCCTTTAGCTCTTCGCTCCCTATTGTATAATATGTTTGGCCTATTTCGTTGGGAAAAATTTCCCTGATGGGTTTCGCCAAGATGAGCAATGTTATTTGTTTGAAGTTAGCAAAAAATCCACTAATATTTTCGAAACTTTTACATCCTATACAATATATTTAATGATTTCCTAGCTTATAGAGTTAATCTCTCCGTCTTTCTTAATTATTTTAATTTGGCTGAACTATTAGGCTACAATTTGTTTCCAATCAAAATTACAGTACTTATATTTGAAAATTATTATTTTATACAAAAGTAATTCTTTATTTGCACATTCATTGGAATTTGGAATATGCAAAAATTGTTGGACTTTCTTTCTTGTGGCACGAAATACGTATCACCACCACTGCTACACCTCAATAGTAATGTATTAATGTGATGTTATTCTGGATTTTTTTCTGCGAGTTCTTCCACATTACATTCGGTGTTCAAATTTTGTAAATTATCCTGGTTATCAATTTAGCATTTGTGTTTTTTGTATTAGTTATTATTATGTCAATTTATTATCAATTCTAAAAATGTAATTAAATTTTATTTTTATTCTTTTTTTGATTTCTTTATATTTACTTATTAAAAAGCGATACCAACTATTATTCCTAATAAATTCAAAATACAATTTATTATAAATTACTTAAAATATATTCATTATAATTAAAGTTAATTTATAAAAATACTTACATTGATTTAATCTAAAAGTTTTTAACTTTTCTTGAGGACCAGCTTAAGAAAAGTCTTTAACTTGTTTTTAAGTTGGCGTCACAAAAAAAACGAATATTTTCACTGATGCTTTTAATTAACTCACTGTAAAAGAATTTTCTTTATTTCAAATGCTTTTATTTTATCTCAAAGGAAGTAGTTCATTTGGGCCAAAGATATATCCTTTTTCCATGAAAGAATATAACATTGGAGACAAATTTCATAATTCGCTATAATAAACTAACTTTTCAGAGAAATAAGTAACATGGCTGCAAATACGCTTCTCTTATTGCAAATGGATTAAATTTAATATGCAATTAGGCCATTTTAGTAAAATTTTCTCAGTGTATGCTTTTATAAGCATATTCTATCGGAAAGATTCTACCTATGCAATAGTCCATAATTTTAAACTCATATTTTGAAGTAATAATGCCACGAATTTTTTTTCCGATGCCACGAATTAATAATTTGTAATGGTAAAAATTGTTTCAATTGTGAATGTTGTCATCGCAAATTATATTGTTTTTGAATAAATACACTTGTGCAAATAATTACTTTTAATTCACAATATGTATTTGCAAATATTTAACAATTTTAATTTTATGAAAAATATTTATATTTGTATTACCATTATCTAATATCTTCAGTTTTGCTATTTCATTTGACTCTATATTATTTTGAATGTATTGGTCAATTATTTATGTAGTAGTGTATTGTTAGTTGGCAAAACCAACCAACCAAAAGTTGGAAAATGTCATAAATAAAATTGAAAATACAAAAAATCTTTTTTTTCTTCTAAATATTTCTTATTTCTTTCATTAAATTTTAGTTAACATTATTTATAATATTCTTAAGTGCTATTGTGAATGAATTTAGTAATGTCTAAATCCTATACTAAGGATTTGTAGACGATTTAGACATTATTCAACAGATAAAAGAAGCTTCAAATATATTAGAAATGAAGTTCAAGTAATATTTAACTATTTATGCTACAGAATATTAGAAAAAATATAAAATTTTACTTTCAGATATCGTACAATAATTTAAAATTATAGAAAAGGCGAAAGGAAATATTTTTGAGTTACTAATATTCAAAGTCAGTTATATTCAGAAGACTTCCAAACAAATTAAACCTGAACCAAAATGAAATCCAAATTGTATTAGTTTGTGGTATTTCCAAAAAAAAGTGGAACTTTTAAAAAAGGTCTAAATGTAAACGATATTTTAATTAAAAATATATTTTGGTATCAATACGTAAAGTATTTGGTAGTAAGTAATGTCGATCTATATTTCAAAATTGACATAATTTAATTATTAAAATAGATTTCTAGTTGATATAAAAATTTAGGTAGCTTTAATTTATGTTAGTAGAAATTAGATTCTATTATTCTATATGTAGAATAATAAAATCGTTGATAACTCAGAGACTGGTTAGTGGCTACTTAAGCAATTTTGAGAAATTAAGTTTTTTTTTTTAAATTAACTTATGTACAAGTTTAGCTGGAATAGTTATAAAATTAATTTTATTAGTTTGATAACTTCCTATAAAATCGCTATGTATTGATATTGATTGATCATTCTAATAAAAACTTTAATAATTTCCTTTATTGATTAAAAGACTTTCTATAATATTTTTTTAAGGAAGATTTGAACTAAAATTCTTCTGTCTACGATTTTTTTTTTTTTTTTTAAATTTCAATAAAAGACTATTATTAATGACAAGCTCGTTTTTATTTAAAAAAATTAAACTTAATATTTATAAATTTGAACAAAATAATGATATATTTATTTATTTAAAATAATAAGTTTAAGAAGCTTTCTTAACCAGCTGGAACAGTAGTTGAAGCAACTGTTGAGGTCTGATAATGTTCTTTTCCAAAATATGGTGGCATGAAGAAGAAGTTATATAGACCGTTTCGACGGAAAACATTCCAACCTTGTTCATTGGGGTTGATCTCGTTAGAATATGCAACTCCTAAAACTAAGAAAATACCCAGTAACAATAAAATATAGCCAGTAGTTTTCATCTTGGTACTTTTAGTTAAACTGTTAAACTGAAGTTTTCAGAACGAGGAAGTTCCTTTTATATCATAACTTGTTAGTCTAAAATTAAATAATATTTTATTTGCGAAACGATTTTGTTTTATATAATTTGCGAAAATTAAATAAATAAATAATTTATTTTGTTAAAATTATACATAAATATGTATTATAAAATTGTGGAATTTTTTTTAACACACTTTAACATTTTCTAACTTCGGCATTGTATTTAGCCTATTTTTTTCTAAAATTTCCTTTGTTTTGCAAATATCATTAATTTGTGATGGTAATAGTTAAAGTTTTAAGAAGTAATTTGATACAAGTATTTTAAAAGATCTGCTAACTATGGGGAGCAGATAATTCGTAGTTTGGTTCAACGGATGCCCAACATATATTTGTAATTAATTAGTGCCTATATCCGCTTTGTTAGAAATTTCACTTCTTTTAAGGCACCATTAATGTATTTTATATATTATATAATTTGAAATATCGATAGGGACACACTGAAACTACTGACTTCAAATTCTACAGACACGAACTATATAGATTATCATCCCAACTTGATAAAAATTACTAGATGGAGATTTTCTAAGTGTTGATGATCGTGTTTTGATGTTTATCATTGCTTTATGCTTCCAAAAGTTTTCCTTTAGCTCTTCGCTCCCTATTGTATAATATGTTTGGCCTATTTTGTTGGGAAAAATTTCCCTGATGGGTTTCGCCAAGATGAGCAATGTTATTTGTTTGAAGTTAGCAAAAAATCCACTCATATTTTCGAAACTTTTACATCCTATACAATATATTTAATGATTACCTAGCTTATAGAGTTAATCTCTCCGTCTTTCTTAATTATTTTAATTTGGCTGCACTATTAGGCTACAATTTGTTTCCAATCAAAATTACAGTACTTATATTTGAAAATTATTATTTTATACAAAAGTAATTCTTTATTTGCACATTCATTGGAATATGCAAAAATTGTTGGACTTTCTTTCTTGTGGCACGAAATACGTATCACCACCACTGCTACACCTCAATAGTGCTGTATTAATGTGATGTTATTCTGGATTTTTTTCTGCGAGTTCTTCCACATTACATTCGGTGTTCAAATTTTGTAAATTATCCTGGTTATCAATTTAGCATTTGTGTTTTTTGTATTATTTATTATTATGTTAATTTATTATCAATTCTAAAAATGTAATTAAATTTTATTTTTATTCTTTTTTTTATTTCTTTATATTTACTTATTAAAAAGCAATAGTTGGACATTATTCCTAATAAATTTATATTCAAAATACAATTTATTATAAATTACTTAAAATATATTCATTATAATTAAAGTTAATTTATAAAAATACTTACATTGATTTAATCTAAAAGTTTTTAACTTTTCTTGAGAACCAGCTTAAGAAAAGTCTTTAACTTGTTTTTAAGTTGGCGTCACAAAAAAAAACTAATATTTTTACTGATGCTTTTAATTAACTCACTGTAAAATAATTTTCTTTACTTCAAATGCTTTTCTTTTATCTCAAAGGAAGTAGTTCATTTGGGCCAAAGATATATTTCTTTTTCCATGAAAGAATATAACATTGAAGACAAATTTCATAATTCGCTATAACAAAATAACTTTTCAGAGAAATAAGTAACATGGCTGCAAATACGCATCTCTTATTGTAAATGGATTTAATTAGGCCATTTTAGTAAAATTTTCTCAATGTATGCTTTAGTAAACATATTCTATCGGGAAGATTCTACCTATACCATAGTCCATAATTTTAAATTCATATTTTGAAGTAATAATGCCACGAATTTTTTTTCGATGCCACGAATTAATAATTTGTAATGGTAAAACTTATTTCGATTGTGAATGTTGTCATCGCAATTACTGAATATAAAATACACTTGTATAAATAATTATTTTTAATTCACAATATGTATTTGCAAATATTTAACAATTTTATGAAAAATATTTATATTTGTATTACCATTATCTAATATCTTCAGTTTTGCTATTTCATTTGACTCTATATTATTTTGAATGTATTGGTCAATTATTTATGTAGTAGTGTATTGTTAGTTGGCAAAAGCAACCAACCAAAATTTGGAAAATGTTATAAATAAAATTTAAAATACAAAATATTTAAATATTTATAATATTTTTAACTGCTATTGTGAATGAATTTAGTATTAGCATATTCTGAGCATAATCTGTAATAGACAATTTTATTTGGAAATTAGTATGATATCACAATTTTGCATATCACTGACAGCAGTTATAAATCTAAACGATATTTTCATTTAAAGTATATATTGGTATCTAAACTTAAATATCGATCTATATTTCAAATTAATATTACTAACACAATTTAGTTATTAAAATATATTTCTAGGCCTTGTATAAATTTAGTTAGCTTTACTTTGTGTTAGCAGGATTTAGATTGTAATTTTTTAAAATAGAACCAATTGAGAGCATGACAATATCTCAAGCTCATTTCTAATTATGGGAAATGGTTAAATTTATTGGGAAATAGCATTTATTTGTATTGGTTATTATAGCCTCTTCAAAAGAATCGTATTTTGCTTCTACTGTCTGCTTACTTCTTAATGTTTGTATGTTTCAGGGTTTCAGTTTGTAGAATTTATTAATGTTATGATAATTGTTCTATCTAATATTTATTTTAAAAGTCGGTTTTAATGTAATCAAATTTCTCATCTATATAAATTTATCTTTCATATCTTTGTTCATATTTTGTAACAAAAATCCATCCTCACTTCCTTTTTTTTGTTCCATTTTTAATTTAATTTGAACGATTTTTTTAATTATTAAATTTGAAAAGTTCCTAAAAGTATGCAATATATGAAAATAATTTATCAATTTAAATGAAGAAGGTTCTTGTCCTTGCTCTACTGTGGATTATGAGTTGTTTTCTAATTTTATTAATTTGTGCGTTTGCTTAATTAAACAATTTAATGATAAGATTGTGTTACATAAGTTTTAATATTTATATAAATTCCAATAAATTATGGTGGATTGATATTATCGATTTTAAACAATAAATAAATATTAAATTTAATTTAATCTCGTTTTTGTAATTAAAATCTTTATTCTTTCTCGCTTGATTTGTTGTATATTAAACTTTAATTTTTAATCAGATGTTCTGTATCTTTATATTAATAATTACAATATTAAATATGTGTTATATTATCTACTTCGAATAAAATATATTGGGTTCAAAGTCCAATGTTAGCGTTGGCAGTTTTCAGATCTATCACAAATAATTGGAATTCCTCGATTATTCGTTTACCAATGTACAATTCTTCATTAATCAAACCACACAAGCACTTTCTATCCTCGAATATTCGCAAATATCACTTTTTATATTTAAAATAATAACTTAATTCTTCTATTTTTGGCTCTTCTGCTTTTCAATTATCTCAGCTTTCATAAATCTCTACAATCAATTTTATTAGATTGATAACTTCCTGTAAAAACGCTATCATATTGCCTCTTTTATTATATTGATAAATCATTGAAAACTTCCATTAACTCCCTAGATTACCTAGACTTACCATAATACTTATTTTAATGAAAATTCTATTTATGATTTTTTTTTTTTTTTTTTAAATTTCTATAAAAAAACGCTTAATATTGATTGACAAGCTCGTTTTTATTTTAAAAAAAAATTAAACTTAACATTTATAAATTTTAATAAAATTATTTTAACATGATTTTATTTAAATAAATGTATTTAAGGAGCCAGAGTTGGAACAGCTGTTGTTGTCTGATAATTTTCTTTTCCGGAAAATGGTGCCATAAAAAAGAATTGTAAGTTATATAGACCACTGCGACGTAGTAAATTCCAGCCTTGTTCACTGGGGATTGCCTTGTATGGTGTCGGTATATCTTTTGAATATGCAACTCCTAAAACTAGGAAAATACCCAGTAATAATAAAATATAGCTAGTAGTTTGCATCTTGGTACTTTTAGTTAAACTGTTAAACTGAAGTTTTCAGAACGAGGAAGTTCCTTTTATATCATAACTTGTTAGTCTAAAATTAAATAATATTTTATTTGCAAAATGATTTTGTTTTATTTAATTTGCGAAAAAAAGTAATATAAATAAATAATTTATCTTGTTAAAATTATACAAATATGTATTATAAAATTGTGGAATTTTTTTTAACACACTTTAACATTTTCTAACTTCGGCATTGTATTTAGCCTATTTTTTTCTAAAATTTCCTTTGTTTTGCAAACAGCATTAATTTGTGATGGTAATAGTTAAAGTTTTAAGAAGTAATTTGATACAAGTATTTTGGAAAAACCCAGTAAAAACTGAAAGTTTGGCTTCAAACATATCAGCGAAGATTATGTATAATATGTAAATCGTGCTGTACAGCAATTGAATGCTTTTCAACTTCAGTTTACATTAGATAAATATTTTTGATATTGGATTATGATTTGGAATCTTTAATTTTATGACTTAATAGAGATTTGATTAAAATTATTCTTTGAAGTGATAAACCTAATATTTTAGCATAATTTGACAAGTTTGACATATGTGTCGATATAATTAATTCTACTTGTATCAATATACATTCTAATAAACCTTAAAAATCTAAATCCTTGAATAGTTTCCATTATTTTTTAATTACATTTTCTTTATTTTTTGAAATACTGTGTGTGCAGCAACAGTGTTGATTCTGTAGATAACTCAGTTTTAGTTGGTTTTGTCGGATAGGCACATATGCCATAGTTCATAAGTTTTGGTTTTATACTTCGTAGTAATATTTTTTTTTGTTTCGATGCCACGGATGAACAATTTGTTATGTTAAAATATTGTTTGAATTGCCAATGATGTCATCGCAATTAAATTAGTTTCGAATAAATACACTTGTATTAATAATTGCTTTTAATTTCAGAATATATTTGCAAATATTCAACAAATTTATGAAAAATATTTATATTTGTATTAAAATTATTTAATCTTCATTTTTGTATATTTAATATCACGCGGACAAATTAAGAATACAATTTGCTAAATTATTTCATTGCTTCGTTTGAAGAGATATTAATAAATTTAGTTTGATTATAAATTAATAAATTTAATATATTTATATGATAAATCTTGTTAAAGTTATAAAGATATTTTAAAGAAAGCTGCGTTATGCAAAGAAATTACTGGAATATTAGGTAGGAGCAAGAAGAACCGCCAAATAATTATTTACAATTAAAAATAAAAACTTGAAATAAATAAATTTATGCAATATAATTTAGAAAAAAATACGAGTATAGTTAGAATAGCTATGAGTCTTGCATCGGTCTTGATGATTAAAAAAATGGATTTGGCTGAAATTTTGGTGTCCAACAGTGTAATAAAAATAGTATGCACACAGCAACATCTATAAGAACCGCTTGCCAGATTTTAATATCATGCAGACATACAGACTTCAAAGGTCTGTAGCTTCAGGGGGTCCATGGTAAAATTTTCGATTAATATTTCACATGTTCTAGCTAGAGACTATAGTAATTATTATCCGATTTCAATTAAATTTGGTACACATGTTAGTTTTGGTAGTTAAGGTCAGCAGCTTTAGTGGACCCGAATTCTGTAAAATGTATTTTATAATGTGCCCTAAAAGATGTAAATCCAATCTTCTTCGAAGTGCTTCTTCGAAGTGTGAAAGTAACGTGGGTACATTTTGATCTCATAAATTTTATTTAACCATTTTTGAATTTTATGAATTATATAAAGATTAAAATATGTATTGGACTTTGTATTGTATTGGACTAACTTAAAGTTGGAAAAGTTATAAATGAAAAACAATGTCTTTTTTTAAAAATATTTCTCTCATTAAATTTTATTTAAACTTAAAACATTAAAATTAATTTAGTCAGAAATTATTTTATACAATTATAAAAAGACACATCAGTGAAATTTCAAAAAATGTAGAAATAATAATCAAAATTTAGAAAGAATTTCATATTTTTTTTAAATATAATTATTCTTAATTGAATTATTTTTTTGGAAGTACGCGTTTTATTTAAATTACATAAAACTATTATGTTTAAATAATCAAATTTTTTTTTATGAAGTATAATTTTATTTTTTCAAATGATGATAAGATGAATATAATGGTGAATGGTGAACTAAAGGTGCATGATGAACTAATGGGGCATGATGAACTAATGATGCATGATGTACATAAGGTGCATGATGTACAATTGGTGAATGATGAGCAATTATTGGTGAATGATGAATTAAAGGTGAATGATGAACAACAGCTGGTGCTACATAAGCTGAATGATGTACTAAAGGAGCATGATGTACTACAGGATGTGCTACATATGAATGAGCAACAACTGGAGTATGATGATGATGAACACCAAATGATAAACCTCTTTTAACTTTTGTTGTATCTGGTTCAGCTGATTTTTCAACTGCCAATACAGTGGCGATCATCAACGATACAAAAATCTGAATATTATAAAAAGTTTTTATAATTAAGTGACTGGAATTTAAAATTACATAAAATTATAATTTAAATACAAATTAAATAGAAAAGATTAAAAATTAATTTTCATAAATACAAAATATTTTCACAGTCAATTTCAACTAACAAAATTTTCACTTATAATTTTAAATATTTAAACTTAATTCCTAACTTACAGCGATTTTCATTTTCTATACTTTAAATTTCAGTTTCTTAAAGAACTATCAAACGCTTAACTGTGTACTAGGTTCAATATAGATTTGTCAAACGTATTTATAGTTACTAAATTTACAAAAAAATTAAAAATCATTCCGCCTGCAATTAATAATACAAAATTCTGCAAATCAAGTTTTTTTTTTGGGAGTCTAGTTGAATATAGACCGGTAATAAGAATAGAGCTTATAAATTATTGGAGGAGGGCGATTTACTAATAAAAAAAAATTGTTGTTTTTATTTTTGCTAATTTTTGAGACAACCAGTTTGTTTTTGTATAGATTAATGGCAAATCAATTGCTTTATGCAGTTGACAGAATAGTAATAATTAATTTTTATATATAGTAATTTCGACTGTACACGTAAAAGTTATTCGTAAACAATTTACCTAAAGTGGAGCATATGAACTAGTATTTTTCGTTTACTGGTTTGTATATTAGATCGTTACTTATTTTCTATTACAGATTTTATTTGTACAGTGTCTAATAGAGTTAAATCTGGTTACAATAAATGTACAGAGTGTAATCAAATTAAAAATATTAAATTATTAATTGTATTAATGCTACAATGTAGTAAATTTTGTGCTGGTAACCCGCAAATTTCGGGATAGTAGGAAAACAAACTCTTGACAGCCTTACTTTACATTTTGGTACATGTACTTTTATTTGAAAAAACGTTAGAACTTTATTATTTCTTTACGTTACAATAACTTTTTCTAATACTGGTTTATAGAAATAAAATAGTAATCCTTTCTGATGATGATTCATTTAGCGTGAATAAAAACTGAATATTTAAAAGACTATTAAGTATTGTGTCACTTATAAGCCAGCTTAGACGTAAGTGCTAATGGTTTGAGTAATTTAAAATTTATTTGTTATTAAAATTTATGACAAATTAGATTTTTTAAAATCATCCTGTATTTTATTATTTATTGTGACCATTCATTTTATTATTTAAAAAAAAAAATTGTGTGGCACTTGTTAATGGTTCAAATGTGCATTTAATAAAAATAACACTTTGAGATTTATCCACCATTTATAATATTGTACCAGTACTAGTAAAATATTTTGAATATTTTTTTAAAATAACAAACCGTGAATATTTTTTGTTCAATTTTGCTACAAGTAGTTTGTCCCAAGATGAATAAAACCCCAACAAAATATAAAAAATGTACTTTATTTTAGAAATTTATTGATAATAATTTCAACTATTAAATTCACATAAATAATTTTAAAGAATTGTTTAACGAATATTAAATTTTGAACATTCAAATCAAAATGATATGCAAAATTTGTATATTTAACATTTAATTGGATATGGAAAGTAAGTGCAGTTTTTGTTATAATACATTTTAATATTATAAATTTTGATTCGATAAAATCTCTAAAATTAATTAAAAAAGTTTATTTTACATAAATATATTTATACATTTATTTAAATCAAAATAAAATTGCAAAAAAATAAAACCAATCGATATTAGGATAAATTGGAAATTGAAATGATTGTATTTATATTACGACAAATAACATTTAATTTCCATATTCTTTTCTGTCATGTTGAATTTTCACTCCGTGAAATTTTATGAAATATGAGTTGCCACTAACAATTTTTATAATTCTTCCAAATTGGTTCAGTAATTGGAAATATATTAATTACTGACTATTTCATCCCTTCATTCCGTGTTATCAATTATAATAATTTAAATTTTTGATTTTCGCTTATGAAATTTAACATATTTTGCTTATGAGTATTTGATAAATTATCAGTTACCAAAGTTACCAATTTTGGACTTGAGTACTAATAGATAAGTGCTGTTAGAAGTGCTGTGTGAAATATAACTACATTATGTAAATATTAAGTGAAATAGTTTCCAAAACAAAACGTTCTAATTACTTTATTTCTTAATGGAGATTTTTCGTCTCATAGAACTATTTAAAAAATTCAATCTGTTTCAGATCTTTTTCAAATTGATTAATTTTTTCCTTCTCCTTAAAGGAAAGGAGCCTTGGTGCAATAATTTTTTGGGTGCCTTAAAATAATTTCAACCATAAAAACTGCTAATTTTTAAAAAAAACCTCGATTATTTATTATAAAGTTAAAAAATCATTAAAACTAATAAAGCGATCCTGCTAAGTTTAAAGAAAAATAAAAAACAAGTTTACACTGAAACGTGTCTTTTGCACAAGCATTTATATTATTTAATTGCAAGAAAAGTATTTTATTGTTTTATAGCAAGAGCTAAGCTTTCGTAAGCTACATATGCTTTCATATCAAGATGAGCCTTACGTTCAATTTCTTTCTAATTCGTTGAGTTTTCCTTGTTTTTTTTTATATATATACCAATTAATAAATCAATTTTAACTTTCTTCGTTTTTAGGGGCACATAAATATTAGTTGCTCGATTACTTGCATCCCAGTTTAAAATTTAAATTGCTTATAATACAATTGTCATACAGTAGACAGTAAATTTAAGTTTACTATTATATTTATGTACAAATAATCTTATTACTTAGTATATTTCTATGTCCATCGTAACAAATTCAATAATTGTCTGTGATGTTAGAGAGAAGATTTAAAAATGCTATTGTGCAAGGCGACGCAAGCAATTATTAATAACCAAATTACAAAAATTCATATATGAATTTATGAAAAGAAAAAACATTTAAAATAGTTTAAATATTTTTCACCAAATATGCTACTAAATAATAAAAATTTTCAAATATATTAAATGCTTTTTAAAATAATTTTCATATTTTATCTAATATACTTTTATGAAATATAATTCCATATTTTATTTTTATAGATGATGATTGTGCAATTAATTTATGTTGACTATGACTATGTTTCGTAAAACTTGTTGAAAAACAAATTAACTGTAAGTAGGCGCAAAACTAATATTTTAAATATATAATTAAATAATTTTTTAAAATATCAAAATAATACTAATATAAATCAATAAAAAAGTGGAAAATTACTTGGTATTACTTAGTATCTTGTATGAACAATTAGCATTGAATTTCTTTCTTAAAGGGAATTAAGATTTAAATTTTTTTTTTGTGAAATATTTTATATACACTGATAATAATATTACGAAGAAACAAATATTTGTGAATTAAAGAAAATTAATAAAAGCCGGCGTATAATTAAGAAAAACTTATACTCTTGACTCTTACGCCTATAACTATTAAAGTTCAATTAAATTCAATTTCATAATTTAAAAAATTAATCAAGTCTTAATCGGAAAAAAATTAAATGATTTTTTTTTTACCTTCCAGCATCAATTTAACATGATTTGCATATATTTATAATGATTTATAAAAATTTGAAAGGTATGAAAGGTATGGTCTCAATATAAAATTGCATAAAATCAATTAAAGAATTTGGTTTAATTTATGTTCATTATTTAAAAGAATAAAATTAAATGGTTTTTTTAATATTCTAATATTGCAGTATAACTTTTACTATACTGCATTACGAGTAATGAACTATATTTCAGCGTAACGTGTAATGTATAGTGATCTACTATCATTGTGGTTCGATTCACATTGAAAAAACATTAGTCTGATATATTGTACTTACTCACAGTAAATTTTTGATAACAGTAGTGTTCCTCTTAAAATGCCATTTCCAGTAACTTCGTTTTGCGTTAACTGTCTCTAAACTATTTTTTAAAAATGTACAATCTTAAAACAAATTGAATGATGTCAAAAACTTGCTGAAATTACAAATGCATTTAAAGTTTCGTTGAGAACCATTACGCACGCGTATGAAAGTCTAATGTTGAAGTATGCAGAATTTTATATTTTATCTGACACTATATTACTGCAGTCTTTAACATTACTGTATTATTAGTTTTATGTTATAAAAATGCTGTCAATTTATTAAAGAAATACGAATTGTGTACTAATTTCGATAAATATCGAAAAATTCGTTTTAAATTTTAGCCTACAATGCGTTTATCGAAAATGTATACGTTGATCGGTTTTGTTGGTTTACTGGCTAGTGCATTAATTCATTGAGGTAGTAATTAACCACTGCTGAGCCCTGAAGTTCTAAATTGTTTCTATATCATTAGCATTTATACATAATACAGCAACGATACTATTAATTGTACGGGATAATTTAATAATGATTGGTTATAGTTAAAGTCGTTATGTTTTTGATTTAGTTAAAAAAATGTTTTTTAACATTTTAATTAAAAAAATGTATTTGCATAAAACTTTCTAACCAATGATCTTTTTTCATTCGAAATTTTGTATAAGAATTATAATTTTCAAACTGAGCTGGAAATTTTGATCTATATGACAAAAAAATATTAAAATGATGTAAAAACCAACGAAAATATTAAAATTAAATCAATTCTCATTTTGATGAAGGAAACTATTTAAAAATATTTGGTTGAATTATATTTGTAAAAGGAAAGATTTTTTTTATTTACTTTTTAATACTTTGTATCAGTTTTTAATATAAACAAAAATGGCTACATTTAAATCCTTAAATCATTATTTTCTATAGACTGAATTCTAAATACTTATATACTAAGAACATCTCTGTTATTTAAATGACTATATAAAATGCATATTTAGCATAAAGTAATTAACTTGCTAACATTTTCGTGATTATGTAATCAGTGTAATCCATGTAATCCATGTAATCCATTTAAACCATGTAATCCATGTAAAATATCTTTGTATCCACCACCATACAAAGGACCTTTAATAGTATATGAAACAGGAGATGAAATATGATGAACTGGTACTGGTATTTTCCTAAAACATTAATGGAATAAAATAAATCTGAATATGACAAAAAAAAAAAATCATTAAAATTACTTAAACACTGGATAAGGCTGGGGAACTGCTACTGGATATGGTCTTGGAACAGCAACTCTTATTGGATATGCAACTGGTCTATCAACTGGTACTGGAACAGGTCTTGGTATTTCTACTGTTGTAATTATATTTCTAGTTATTGTTGGTGGTGCTGGTGCTGGTGCTGGAGCTGGAGCTGGTGCTGGTGCCGGAGCAGGTGCTGGTGTTGGTGCTGGGGCAGCAGCTGCAGCTTGTGCTGGTGCTGGGGCACCATACATTGCAGTTAATTGAATTGGAACAAATGCTTGTAATGATGCTGTTGTTGGAACTGCTTGTGCAGCTGCAGCTGGAGCAGCTTGAACTGGAGCTTCTGTTGCTGGAGCAGCTACTTCTATAGGTGCAGTAGCAGCATTTAATGCTGATTGTAAATCAATTGCACTGATTCCATGTATACCACCAATACCAACTGAACTGTAACTACCATGACCACTAGGTAATGATGCAGCAGGCAATGATAGACCATAATCGCCATATCCGCCACTATAACCATATCCACCACCATATCCGCCAGATAAATAACCACGTTTAGTTCTTGAAATTTCGCGGCAAGAAACTACAGCAACCATCGAGATTAAAATAATCTGTAAATTTTGAATAAAGAAGAATAAATTAAATAAAGCAAAAATTTTGTATTTAATTTTAACTTACACTAAATTGCTTCATTTTTTTTATATTGAAATTTAAATTAGTTCTTTTAAAATTTAATAAATCCTTGAGTTTATAATAAAACTATAAAATTATGCGGGATTGTTATTGTTGAATCAGTAACAAATTGATTATGATAAATTTAATTGAAAATTTCTTTACTTTTATACTTTCCAAATTATATCATCGAAAGTAAATGGATCAAGAAAAAGTCTATCATTAAATGGAAAATCAAAAAAGGGAAGAATTGATACCATTTGAAATTTAATCTACAACATAAATCATCTGATGGGAAACATATATGTAACATACCTTATATGGTAATCATGGTTTTAAATAATTTTTTTATTGTCACAACAAGTTGTGTTACACATTTGAAATTTTATTTGAAAATTTGTTCATAAATATCAATTTTATTATAGTTTCAGGAAATAAATATAGAAATCATTAAATTGACATAAAGAGGAAATTGAAATTGAATTAAAATTTGGGAAATAAATCATTAAATTCACAATATTTTATCGGTAGGTGCGCACTGTCCAGTTTGTATATGTAATTGCAATTTATATCTTTTGTACTTACGCATAAAACTTAAGTAATAAGTGATATTTCCTTAAAAAATAGCATAAATTACTTTGGAATTTCTTTTAAAGAAGTTTTGGTGTAATATTTTATGTGTAGTTCAAATTGTTTTTTGACAAATACCAGTAATTTAAATAGTGAGAATGGAATTTGGAAAATTTTTCTTAAAAATGTTGATATTAAATTTTATGAAAAACAAATTGTTTTTGAAATTTGCTATTAAACAAATCTTATACTTTGGAATTGCCACTAGACGCGAATGTTCTAACGTAAATTATAAATTGTAATTTAATTTAAATTTAAGAAATTAATGGGTCACCAAATATAATGCTCAGAACCCAGACCCGTATTGTAAAGAGAATAAAATGGTGTTATAGTGTAATTTTACATTTATTTTACGAGTAGTTAGAATAAAGAAGAGTGTTGCATTGAAATTGACGGTTAAATCGTCTGCATTAGCAGAAAAATTTTCTAGAACCGTTTGTCAGATTTCAGTAAAACTTGGCACACAGGTTACTCCAAACTTGGTTGTTATGCCTGTTTAAGATACTTTTAGTATGGGCCCATTTCACATACAGGTTATTTTTACAATCGAGTTATTGCTCCCGAAAATAGCTTCAGAAAAATATTCGATTTATGATCTAGTTATAATCAGTCTGTCTGGAGCCTGCAAACGTTTTAATAAAAAAATCGTTTTACAGTCATTAAAAACATCACAATATTTGATTATATGGGGTATTAGAAATTAGAAGAACGAAAATCTATTTTGTTCGTAGAGAAGTTAAATATATCTGGTTACGTAATAAAAAATAAATGAAACTATAAATAAAAGTAAGTTTATTTTAATAAAATTTATTTAAAATTTTTTGTTATAAATTATTATCATCATTATTTATTAAATAAAATATTATAATAAAATTTTCTTTTTAGTTAATTTTGATTTGATGAATTTAATTAATATCCTGTTTTTGTTCTTCTTGATTACCTTATTCTTCTGGTGTTAAAGAGAAATTGTTGAACATGCTACATAAATAGACATTGTGTAATTGGTATACATGGACCGCCAACTATTTTTCTTGCATATCCAGTAATACAATAACAGTCATCCTGACATCTAATATTAATTATATTACATGGTTGACCTAATGTTGCACATACTGTTTGACAAGCTGAACCACAATAAAAGACTTCATTGTTAGGACATTCTTTAAAAACTGAAAATAAATTTAAAATTTCCATAAAAGAATTTTCAAATTTTTAATAATTAATTTACTTTGTTGTCCACTAGCAATTCCAATTAAACAAGAACATATTACCAATATAAAAAATAAGTTTAACATTTTCAATAGAACTAAACTTTTCTGATCTAAACTCGTCAAGATTTAAAATGAAATACCTTAATCTTAATATAGCAAAAGCTATGATCAAAATTATATAATTTTTGATGTTATACGTTTTCATGGTAAACAACATAAAATTCTATTGGGTCCGTTGAAAAGTATCATTAAATAATCTATATTAACATTTTAAAATTATCCAAAGAAAATTTATGGAAATATTTCTTTGTTTATACTTTTGATTATGTTGTGCATGCTTTAAATGCATTCAATATTTCCGAAAAAAAAAATGTCAGCGAATTGTGGATCAGCTATAAATATTAGAAAATTTACAAAATATAAATTTGTTGTGCACTAGCAAATAGCTGGACTATGTCCAAGCATAATTATTGATATTATTCTTGACATACCTTTATAAAAAATTCGACATAGTGTAGAACTTGAATTAGATTGAAAATTCAATAAAATCGGTCGTTATACTACAATTATAATTCATTGAATCTAAACTTTGCAGTTATATGCAGTTTTTAAAACTTGTTTTGTTACAGAATAATTGAAAATAAAATTCAATGAAATTTGTGTTCTATATTACGCATCTGCCTAGCTAGTTAAGTGTCAATCCCACCAAAAACAGAAACAGAAAGTATTTTTTGTTTTTTTTACTTTTCTGTTCAAGTTTTAACATTATCAGATATCAGTAAGTTTATTATTTTTCAATCTAGTTTGTGTCTACAAAATTTAAAGTAAAGTTGGTCTCTATTAAAATTATACAAAATTTTGAAAAAAAACACTTTTTGTTACAAAAATACTGTAAATTACAAAACCCTGTTGGACATAAATCACTATTGAACCTAATTACGAGTTATGTGTTCCATATTTTTTTCTAGATAATGGTAGGATATATGTAGGTTCATATATATTTAAAATATTTCTTCAATAATATTTGTTTTAGATTCTAATTCAATACTATTTAATGTATAGAAACTATGCCATTAATGCTAATGAAATGACTCTTTTGAGTGGAGTGTTTCAAGGAAGTAGGAAACGTTAAAATATATAAATTACAACTGTCGCCACTACAAAGAGTTCTTTTTGGTATACGTATGAATCTTCTGTTTGGCTGTGTAGACTTTTCTTAATATTTTATCACCTATTGACCTAACGTCTGACCTATAAATCAACATTATAATATAATAATATAATTATCAATAATTTGTTACTTTTACGATTACATTTATAATAAATAATTTCAATAAATTCAAATATTTATTCACAATTATGATAAAATGTACAAGTAAATTTTTATTTGCTGGAAAAAGTATTATCTAATAATTGTATAGATAGAGAATATAAAGTCGATTAAAATTTTAATTACGGAATGTAAAATATTTAATTACATCTACATTTATATATTATAGTATTCCTAAAACTATAAAGACAAATTACGTATATTAAATATAAAACATGTACATATAAAAAACACATTGGAAGCTAATTGAAAAATAATCTTCAAGTTTACATTTTTGATTTTCATGGAAAGTTATTTTTATTACTACAATTTAATTTAAAAATGGATGAATGCTAGAAAAAATCAGATAAAATATTTATTTTCGTTATTTTAAAATAATTATTTAACTTAACTAAATTACAGGCAACATTCTTCAATATGCAACACATCGGCATATATGAAAGATACTGTCATATCAAACATAATTATATGTGACACCTTTAATATGATCGGAAACATAAATAGGTCATGTAAAATCTTATAAAATCATACGAAAACTTTTGACTTTATTATATTTTCGGTTGAATATCTTTTAATTTTGAAAATTTTGACGAAAAACGAAAAAGAAATTCAAACAAAGTTTTAAATTTGGTCGAATTTCCCGGAGTTATATCTGGATTTAGTTAGATCTCTCTTATGTCGCTGGAAAATAAAAAATAACTAATTATTTTTAATTTTATTTAGGGAGTTTTCCTGAAACTAATCGCTAAGTTTTAAAGTCGAACTTAATTTACTTATTCCTATCAACTAATAGTAGGGAGTAAATAATTCCCGAATAGTTGACTATATGGGACCCTGCTGCGAACAGAATAAGAAATAAACTTTACACTTTACTTGCAAACTCTGGTCAGGACCAGAAGGCTAAGCGGGACAAGTAATTTAAATACAACATAAAACCATGTTAGCTACACAAATGAATAATAATTTAAGATATTCTTATAGAAATAAATCACGAAAAAAACTTTGAATATCCCATAAAATTCGTTTAACTTTATTTTCATATCCTACTACATCAGATTATAAGAAACTACATTTTAATGTTTAAACTTTGAGATTCTAGTAGATTTTAATATATCATTTTTGCAAGCTGCAGTGTTAAAGAACGTTTGGGTATCGCGTCAAAAACAAATAGCAAATGTTGACTATAAATTCTCTATTTATTGATAGCATATTTTTGGTAATAAAATATTTTTGTGTAATGTCATTGAATAAACAATAAGGAATCATAAATTTACCGATGATTTTTAATATTTTAATATACCGGATACACAATTAGACTAATGAAATAATTGCTAAGGTGACGTTGAATTAATTTTTTTTTTTTTTTTATATTATGGAAAACATTATTTTAATAGTTTTTTTTTGTTATGTGTCACTTCCTTCCTAATGCAGAATTATTATTATTTATCTTCATTTACGCATGAACTCATCACTTTTTATTGTGTTTTTTTCTTTCTGATAAAGTGTAGCTAGCTATGTAGTTGAATATAATTGTGAATTATTGATTAAAGTATAAAACTCATTGATTTTTCTGAACTAACCATCAGTGTTAAAAAAGATTTCATATGTAAAATCAGAAAATAATATTTTAAATCAATTATTATTTTAAAGGATATTACGCAATATTAAAAAGTTTTATAAAATTAAAAATATGAAAAATATTTTGGTAAGTGCGCAGTATCCTACAAATTTTGGGATTATTAAAATTATTCAAAAAATTTAGAAAACATTATTTCAGTTGATATTGGCGCTGTTCAGTATTTTTAAAATATTACCAATTGATGGTACGCATATTTCATATCGCCAAAAACGGAGTCCGTCAGGATTTCAAGGGGGTTTAAATTTTGGTATTTTTCCCTTTTCACCGCAAATTCCAGGATTATTTCCTCCACCATTTTTACCACCTTTTCCTCCATCATTTCCTCCACCATTTCCACCACAATTCGCTGCGCCATTCCCACCATCATTCGGCTTGCCTTATCCCTATCCACCACCGTACGGATATCCAGCTCCAATTCCAGCACCAGCACCAGTCAATCCAGCACCTACAGGAGTATCAGGATTTCTACAAAGTTTTCTTGGTTCAAAACTAGCAGCAATATCGCCACCACTACCACCACCGCCACCACCTCCAATACCATTCCCTGCATATCCTTATCCGGTTGCTAGTCCTGTTCCAGTTCCGTTTCCGGTTAAGGTACGTAATTGTTATCAAATATTATAAATAACCAATTAAAATAATCTTCTTCTTTTTATTATAGGTGCCAGTGCCGATTCATGTTCTTAAAACTGTTCATGTGCCTGCATCACATTATACGCCGGTAGAGCCACAACATCAGGATCATGTGAGTCAAGGACATGTGAGTCAATCACAATTTGAAACCGATCAGATAGAACCTTGGAATTCTTCAAGCAATTATTAACAAAAATGTTTATTATTTATTAGATTAACGTACTTCGTTTTTTGTATTGTGGTATAATTATTGATGCCATAAAAATTATTTATAAAGTAAATTTTAATATGATTATAAAAATATTTGATAAAATGAAATTTGTTAAATTTATTAACTATAGCTAAGTGATTTTAACATTATCTTTACAGGCTTTTTACAGTAGCCTATTGAATGTTTTGTTTTTTTAAATGTTTCTAACAAAATTTAATTAATTATTTTTTCTAATATTAATAATTTAATTAAATGACAATATTATTATATAATTTTAATAATTTTTTAATTAAATATCTTTATATAGTTTATATATAAAATTTCCAATATTATTCGTATTTTTAAAATTTATTGAAAATAAAAAATAAGTTTTACTATTATATTCCAAAAGTTCTTCCCTTATACTTTAATCTTTTCTATAAATTTTGTGGATGGCCTGGGCTAATTCATTAAATGTTAGTTAAAATTAAGAAACAAATAATATCAGTCAATTGGTAGTAAAATGAATTTACCACAAATTGTGTATGTGTACGTGGTACGTCTATGATTATAACCAATTTATTTTCATAGATTTATATCTAATCTCATCATAACATCTGGATTGATTTAAATCAATTTTAAAGCAAATTTAATGAAACATTATTAATTTTAATAATATTAAAATTTCCCAATATAATTAAATTTATTAGTTGAATAAATTTATTTACAAATGCTACAAAATTTCAATAAAATTCAAATTAAATTTACTCTTTTATTAAAAAAATCAATATTTTCTTGGATTTATTGATATTTTATTACCACAATTTTTTTTTTTTTTTTATAAAATTGTATAAAAACTTTGAATATCTTTTTTATTTGTTGCATTTAATATTTTCTTCAATATCTTATTATAAATTCAAAAGAAAAAAGATCAATTTTATTAAAGGATATTTTTTTTTTATTCAATCTACTTTAATAATGTCAAGGTGTTACAGTTCGCAAAAGTTTTTCTTATATATTTTAATGTCAAAGGGAAATTGATTGAAAAATGAAAAATTACAAATAAATAAATAATCTTATAAATAAATTATTATTTAGTATTCTGTAGGGGAACATCTGTTAACTTTCTCGGTAATTTAAAGTTTTCCCATCTTGAATTTTCCTATTGTAAAAAAAAAACAACGTAAAACCGCGAAAATGTTGCACGAATAAGGGCAGTTTAAAAGAAATTGCATTTTTATGACGTGTATTTCTATCAATATAGAGGTTACATAGTTTTTTTTAGCAATTCAATTTATGTAATTATATAATATTCGTTTGTATTAAATGTTAAATAAATAGACAATTAAATAAATTCAATTTATATGGAAAAGTTTTATGCAGATTTTAGTTTATCCACAACAATTGGCGAATAATAACAAATAGTTTTTTATCCGGAAAATTCAAATCCATATAAAAGAAAAGCAAAAATTTTAATCCTTTGTTTTTGGTAAAGAAATATCCTTTCAGTTTTTTGTTTTACTGTATCAGTTCAACTTTGAGATTAAATCTTTTATGTACTTGTGTTATGTGGAAAATTTGTAAAAATAAAAAAAAAAATGAATGAATTTTAACCTTAATCGTTTTTGATGAAAATATTTTTTAATTGAAACTATTTTAAATTATTCTTTTTGTGGATTTTTAAATTGCAACATTTTTGTAATATAAAATAAATTGGATTAAAATTTTTCAGTGATTAAGAATTGCAATTATTTATCATTAAATACAACATAAAATTATTACAAAATATTAACTAAAATACGTTAATACATCAAAAAACAAAAGAACATATTTTAAAACCTATATAAATAATACATAATTAAAAATTGCAATTAATTAATATTAATTAAGCACGCATTTAAAAATATTATTGCTTAATAATAATAATTTTATAAATATTACACAAATTATACATAAAAACTGCACTCCAGACAGCTTGTATTTATGCTTTTTGAGTGATCATAAATCTAAAAAGCATTAAACAAACTTGATAAAATTATTTATATAATCAGCTTTAATCATTTTTTTCAGCATTATCTAGCTACTTTATAGTTTTGCTGCTTTATAACAAAAGTTATTTATTCAGCTAAAACTAAAATTTTTAAAACGATCTAAAATTGCATATATTTAGGAGTTTACAATTATTTTTAAGTTTCGCAGTTACCATTTATAACAAAATTTTGATTTATGCTTATTTTTAAAATTTTATAAGCTAATAATCTAACGCTCGCTTCGCTAATAATATTTACGCGCTTAACGTTTTAAGTTTTTCTTTAGCTTGTTTTGCGTGCATTAAGTTTATAAGTTAACAAGTGATGACGTTTGATGTGATTTTGGTAAGAAATTTTTGGTATAATTAAATTAATTAAAATTTATGAAATTTGATGTTGTGTCCTGTGATATAATGCAAAAGGTTCTATCAAATAATATCCCAGAGAATAAAAATGAAATATAAATTTAGAAATTCTATGTAGTACTCAGTTTCTGAGAATCGTTCCATAGAAAAAGAAGCAGATATTTCTGAGTTTTTATATTTTTTGCTATTATTTCGTCATTAATTTTAGAAAATATTTTTCCAATCGAATCTAAGTTGATTGATCGAATGTAATGTTTAAGTTTATGTATAACATTTTTAGTATTATTAAAAACGTATAATTTTTAAAAAGGTACGCGCTCGTTAGCTCAGTACTGGAAGTCATTACGTGGTATCTGTGTGCCAGAGTTAAATTAAAATTCTTATGTTTAAATAAATCATTTTTAGGCGTTTTTCTGGTCTTACTGAGATTATTTCCATTCATATTTTTTCTTTTATTTCGTTATTTGTGTCGCTTCCTTTTATTTTCATATTGTTTGGATTTATTTTCATAAAATAATCAAAATTTATTGTTTCGGTTTCTGGATTTATTACATAGACCGAAAGGGAAAATTTAATATTATATGGATGACAATGACATTGAAAACCATCGATAGCAACATTATATAGACCAATAATCTAAAATTTATGCTTTTTTGCTTTGCTATTTTTTGCCTTACTTTATAACTTTATATTATAAAATTTAATTTGATTCCTTTCATATATCCTTAGCTTATCTTATAAGGATTTCTATTGCAAAAATCAATATTTTCATTCCGAAATATACATACAATTTTGAAAAATAAATAAATAAATATCTTTTAATTATTTACATCTAAAAAACAAAGTACATATTATGATTTTATGAACTTGAATTCAAATTAGCATAAATGTAAAAAAGTTTTTAATAATTTTCAAGAATTTGATATTTGGATTTGTACTTGTGATATTATAAATTTATGAATAATTGATGAAGTTCATGGAACTTGAATAAATTTTTCAAAATTTTCTTGTATCAATTGATTATTTTATTTTCCATCTTGTGAAATATTTCAGAAATTACATTTAAAATAAAATTAATGAAATTATTTACGATTTTTATTTGTCTATATTGAAATAATCATCATAACAAATTATTTTCGAGTTAGTTGCAGGGAACCAAAATAATTCGTTATGTTATGCGATAACGTTATGAAAATAACACTAAATTTCAACGCTACGCTTTATTTATTCGAAATTTAGCTTTAAATTCGATTTTTTTTATAACATTTTAAATACTGAATACTAATAATTTAATAATCTTATTTTCAAATAGAAAAAATTATAAATTTTAAAATGAAATTTAATAAATTTAATTTTAAAAAAGTTGCTATTGGTTGTGGTATTGCATTTTCATTTGGAATATTATTTGGATTTGCAATATTTCCACAAATATTAAAATTAATATTAAAAATGGTAAGAATAATAAATTGATTTGTAATGAATAAAATTTTAATTTCAAAATATTTTAATATAGCAAGTTAATTTGAAACCTGGAAGTGAAATACGTGAAATGTACAATAAAACACCATTTCCACTTGATTTTTTAATATATGTTTTCAATATAACTAATCCAAATGAATTTATTAATGGTGGCAAATTAAAAGTTCAAGAAATTGGTCCATACTATTTTGAGTAATTTCTTTAGCAAATATATTCAAATAAAATTAATATATATAATTTGTTTTATTGAAATTATTATAGGGAATGGAAGGATAAATATGATCAAGTTGATGATGTTACTGAAGATACAATTACATTTACAATGAGGAATAAATTTATTTTTCGATCAGATAAATCAAATGGTTTAACTGGTGAAGAAATTATAACAATGGTAGATCCTTTAGTACAGGTAAAAGATGAAAATTAATTTAATATAATAACTTTCATTACAAAATCCATATTTACCAAAAAATAAAAAAATTGCTACCTTAATCGGGAATCTAATCCTCATTAATCTCGGCTCTAATAAAATGGGGACCTGAGACAGAGATTGATTATTTGTTGGGATCAATGTCAACAAGGTGAAAGCGAAATATTGTTAGTATGTCTATGTATATTTTAGCACTAAGCTTAATTTCTTACTCTTTCTCACAAGATGAAAAATAATTTTACTATTCGCAATGAAATAAAACATTATCTGGTAATAAAATTCAAATTTATCATGAGGCCATGATATAATTATTTAATCGCAGACTGTCATCAATAGTAAACACCGTTGATGAATAGTTTTAAGCGGTCTACTTTCCTCCACGCAATAAACTCTTAATAAATGGCCCGTTGTTAGAGAACTTCCGTGGTTCGACACATTCTAACCACCATAGTTCTCTAATGAACCTATTCATTTTAGCCTAAGTTATTCCACTTACTTTCTCCAAGTTATCCAGGAAGAAATTTCCGAAATCGATAAACATTTTTTGTTGTACCGACTGAGGGATAGTTGCAAACTTAATGTAAATTGGAATGTAAATTCCTTCGCAATTCAAAGACTAATCTCTAGTTAACGATTTTACAAAGTAAATCGTTAAAAAGAAATAATTTTCTAATTCTATTTTTCAAGGGGTTAAGATTGTAATTAAGAGGTGAATATTTACAGTAGAATGTCAATAAATTAACGATATTTTTTAATATTGCAAATCATTTTACATAATTAATCAATTTGTATGAAGAGGATTGGGTAAAATATTGGACAAAATCGTTTTCCATAAAAAGTCATTGTTAATTTTCGATTATCTATAATTTTTTTTTTAGGGAATTGGTATTGTTGTACAACGTGATAGTGCTCCTCTATTAGATTTAGTTTCCAAAGGTATAAATATCATTTTTCCAAATGGTAAAGCAATTATGACTGGTAAATTTATGGATATATTTTATCGTGGTATACCAATTGATTGTTCATCTGAAGAAATGGCAGCAAAAGCAATTTGTACAGCATTTTATACAGGTGAAGTAAAAGGTGCTAAACAAATCAATAGTACATTTTATATGTTCTCACTAATGGCTGCAGTAAGTAGACACATTATTAACAGTTGACACATAATTAATATATATATCATTTATAGAGTAATAATACGAATTCTGGTCGTTTTACGGTTTGTCGTGGTATTAAAAATATACATAAATTAGGTAAAATTGTTGCATTTGATGGTGAACCTGAATTAGATATATGGAATGGTGATAAATGTAATAAATTACATGGTACAGATTCAACAATATTTCCACCATTTATGTCACCAACTGATGGTTTATGGGCATTTACACCAGATATATGTAGATCATTTGGTGCAATTTATAAAAGT
This sequence comes from Rhamphomyia laevipes, assembly GCA_963920725.1. Lineage (NCBI taxonomy): Eukaryota > Metazoa > Arthropoda > Insecta > Diptera > Empididae > Rhamphomyia > Rhamphomyia laevipes. Next base: position 1,358,037 of record OY987256.1, read on the forward strand.
AAAACAAAATATGCTGGAATGCCAGCATTAAATTATTATTTTGATATGGGAGATATTAAAGTAAGTAGTTTTTATTTATTTTTTGTATATAAATTATACTTTAAAGTGTTGATTTTTTAAGTGACCTTCTAAATTTAATTAATTTAAAATTAAATTTATTGATTTTTTGACTGTTTTTTAGGATTTGTGCCATTATTTTTGTAATAATTTTTATTTCTAATACATAAATTAAAATGATCTACATATATACATAATATTAAATTAGGTCCTGTGAATTTTACCAGTTGTGATAAATAAATAGAAAATTTTAAAATCAATGAAAATATTATAATTAAATACATTATATTATTTGAAATTATTTAAACGCCTATTAGTATGCAATTACGTGACAGTAGACCTTTTTAAGTTACAAATACATAATAATTATGAAAGTTATTTTTTTATTGGAAAAAGTTTGTGTGAAATATAATATTTATTAAATATTTTATATTTATAATATATACTTTCATAGAAAAATTTATGTTTCTACTTTACGTATAGCGTATACTATATTAACCCATTTTAATAATTCATAAAATATCATAAAATGTGTGCTCCTTTTAGGTGTTTTTCTTCAAAATATTTACATAAAGATGTAGGGCAGAGGTGAATTATTAAGAAATTAAGTTAATATTTCAAAAGTATTAGTTTAAATTCAAGTCTGTTGGGTTTAGGCAAGGAGATCTTCCTTCTAGAAATTTATATAAATAAAAAATCTTAAACATTTCTTTGTATCCTTGACATAATAATATATTTATAGTATAGGATTACAATAATTTGATGAATTAAAATGAATTAAATAATTATTATAGTATATTAAAATATATTAAATAGCTATTGTCTGATATAGTTTTTCCAAATTTCTATTATTAATTAAGTAAATTTGAACGCTTTTTACGCTTTTAGTGGCAACATATTAATATTAATTTCGATTTGAGTTTAAATTTCTTGAAAAGGTAAAGATTTACAACCAGTTTCACACTGCGAGCTTAAACTCAAACTTTACTTAACTGTTAATGAAGCTTTACTTAACTATGGAGCTCACTTATTTATTTATAAATTAATAATGCGGAGGAAAAGAAGCGTCATAGGATGTAAAAAAAACTGATGCAATCCAATTTATTTTCTAATAACTTTTTTATTAAGAATTTATTTTTAACAAATATTTTAATTTGATTTGACATATATACAGGGTGAACACTAAATATTTGATCGACAGTATGCCACGCTATTTGTGATTGTATTGGAAGCAAAAAAAATGGGTACTTTCACGGTATCGGCTCCTATTTTGAGTTACATATCATTTACGGGCTCGGTTTAAAAAAAACGAAATAACATCATATTTGGGTACATAGCTTCAGAATGTTTTATATGACACTTGATAGATAATTAAATTCCTTTACAGTTTCAGATAATTAAATTCCTTTGCAGTAGAAATCAGAAATCTTTTATAATTCTATGACAAAAAATATGTAAAAAACATTTGTTTTTAAGACGAATCCTGAAAATGGACTGTAATCAGGTTTGGGACCGAAATACCCATACATTTTTATTTTTCGAATACTACCACAAATAGCGTGGTACAGATATACTGTAGATCACTTATTTATTTTCACTCTACATAGAAGTGAAGCTTAAGCTTAATTAATTAAAACTAAGTTTAAACTCTGACTAAAGCTTAAGCTCGCACTGTTTAAATATGATAACGCTTAAGCTCGCACTGTGAATTTAATTTAATAAGAAAACAATTTTTTTAGGCAGACGAATCATTACATTGTTTCTGTAATGATCCACCAGATGATTGTCCAGTTAAAGGAACAATGGATTTAATGCCTTGTATTGGTGCTCCACTAATTGCATCAATGCCACATTTTTATAATGGTGATGATAGTTTATTTGAAAATATTGAAGGATTAAATCCAAATGAACATGATCATACTGTTTTTATTGATTTCGAAATTGTATAATTAAAATGATTTAAAATAAATTTCTTTGGGAAATCTATAAATATTTAATTTTTTTATAGATTTCTGGTACACCATTTCGGGCAGCAAAACGCCTTCAATTTAATTTAGATCAAGAACCTGTTGAAAAAGTAGAACCATTAAGTAAATTAAGAAAAATGATTGTACCAATGTTTTGGATTGAAGAAGGTGTTGCATTAAATAAAACATGGACGCGTATGGTTAAACCATTATTCATGTAAGTATATAGGAACATTGAGAAATTGTATAATATCAGTTAATTTTTTTTTTTTTAGTGGAATGACTTTTAATCAAATTGTACGTTGGTCATGCACAATAATTGGTGGTATTGGTATGACAGTATCAATATTCTTACATATGAAAAAATCAAAATCTGTTGATGTAACTCCAACACAAACTATGACGATTGCTAAAAATACGTCAACTCATGCTGTTGACAATGATTCAGTAAATAATAATGGAAAGTCAAGATTTTAAATATTAAAAAAAAAATTGAAACTATAAAATCAATATTTTAAATATGCTTTATTAGGAATTTATTTTAAAAAAGTATTTAATTATAATTAGAAAAATATATATAAATGTAATTTTTTTTTTGAGAGGTAAGAGGTCATCCTAAAAAAAAGTATATAGAACAAGTTTATTATAAATTTAAAAAAATATAAATACTATTACAATAAAAGATTATTATTATAAATTTATAGGTCGCTGATACTCCTAGGTCACCCAAAAGTTTTATTTAAATAAATAATTCAAATAATTTAATAATTAATATATTAATATACTTATATGTAAATTTTTTTAGATACATTTATTGAAATTTACCCCTAATTTTTATTTTTAGTTTCCTAATATTTAATATTTTGTAGTGATTGGGTTTTATTTCATAAAATTATTATATTATTCGAAAAATTATTCGAAAAATCTGCAGAAATGTATAAATAAATAATTTTAATCTTTGCAGAAAAGCGCCTAAATATATGCAATTAGTAAATAAAAAGAATTATTAAATTGAAGTTGATTTGATCAAATGAAATTTATTGATTTGAAAGAATATGTATAAAAAAACATTTGTTTTTTAAAATGGTTAAATCTTCAATTATCCTAGTCTGTTTATTTTACACGTTTATATTAGGACAGATATAAATATCTTGTGATGTGTCAGTCCTCTCTGCTGCAATAACATTTCTTAGCTTTGATATCGCGAAAACCTCCACTTCTTCATTTCCTTGAAATGCTAAATGAACTGGAATCCAAGATGATTTCCCCTGTTTCCCTACTTAAGGTTATCAACGACAGTCTTATGGAAAGAAGTCTTCATTTAATTCGGTATCCATAAGGACAACCTGAATATCTGAATATATTTTGATGGATTTGCTGACGTATCTTCGTATTTATGTGCTCCAGAGCATTTAGATAGTAACATTTTAGTTAGATCGTTTCTAATGGTTTTGCAGAGTTTTCTCGATTCATTTGTATTGATAATAACAAATTTTTTATGAAACTTTTTGTTGAATAAGCTACTTTACTGAATTATTAATTGCTGTGCTGACTAAACAAGTATGACGTAACTAAAGTCATAAAAGTTTATATATTTCATTTTTTTGGGGATATTTAATATTTTTATTTCAAATTTTTCATATATAATAAAACTTTATATATTGCGTGTATATTTAATAGTTTTTGGTGGTGTTTTATATATTATATTTCCAAATTAATCTTTATATCGTTGTTTTTTTGGTTTCTGGATCAAAAAGTAACAATCAGTTTTTGGAGAACTCTTGTCGGGAATAAAACAAAAACCTAAAAATATTTTTTAAACTATAAATTTATTAAAAAAATCCTTTTATATTTGGTAAAAGTTCTTTAAAATTATTTTTTTAATTTTTTATGGTTGACTTTACAAAATTTTAAATTGACTTTCTTGCAATTTATATGATAAAAATTGAAAAAAGACAAACTTTTTTCTACAATTTTTCTGTAATTATTTAACAATTTACTGCGAACGAATAAATGCAAATATTGAATAAGTTCTTAAACTTTCAAAAATTATTCGAAAATTAAAATAATAAACATAAAATATTGATTTAACAAATTAAATTATTTTTCTATTAAAATATTATCTCATAATTAATATTGAACATAAATCTAAAATTAATTCTAATATTCTAATAAATCTTCTTCAAATTACATATAATAATTATTATGAAAATCTTCAAATAAATATTTCTGAAAAGTAATCCATTAAAAATTATCTATAATTTACTATCTCAGAAACAATTTAATTTATCTACAAATTGGTATTAAATATATTAATAAAGATTTTTAGTAATTCATATTACATAAAAGCCAATAGTTTAATCATAAATTTATTTAGTCTTTTACAAACGTTTAGTTCAAATAATTCCATTTTAATAACAAATATTAGGGTAATAAAATATTAAAATAAAAGAAAATTGAATAATATAAAAATTTGTATATAAAATATTCCTATAATTGTTTTAAATTTTGTATTTCCAATGAAATAGCTAAAATTTCTATATTAATCAGCGATTAATATAAATTTTCGTTTGTGATTAAGTTATGTTGAGAAATGTGAACATTTAGATATTTATTCACAGATTCAGAATAATTAAAATCGAAGAAATTGTTTAAATCGAAGAAAATTTACTTAACGCTGATTAAATCTTAATCTGTAATAAATTTATGATATATTTGCACAATTTTTTAATATAAAATTAGTAGCCTCATAAGAATCAATTCAATCTGATCGATTGAAATTAAATGAATTGTTAATATTTCGAAACATGGCAAATAATAACTAATTAGACATTGACCTATTAAAAATATATATTATAACAAATAATTACATGGAATGATAGTACAAATTATTTAAAATAATATAAACAAAACTCTGACAGTTTAATTGAAATTAATTTGTTGTCTAAAATTTACAGAAAAATTTAAATATCCCTTCCAAACTATCTTAAATACTTGTTAAAATCAATTTATTAAATTATATGAATAGATTTTCACAATATTTCAGTTTCTGCCAGCCAGGGCTTAGGTTTTCAGTGTCTTTAATTTGAATAACGACTAATTATTCAAATTATCTTTGATTTTAATCAAAGTTGCGAAACGTTATTCAAAAGGTAACGATATAACGAAATGAATTAGTGTTATTTAACAAAATTATGTTAACTTTAATAAAATGAAATTGTGTTACGATCTAGTACAACATTTGTTTTACCCTGAAGTAAATACGGTTCTAATTTTCCTAGTAAAATTATAATAATGTCAATATTATTTTTTTAACATAACGTATTATAACGTTATGATATAACGATACCAGTTACTTTTTTCGTTATATATTTGAATAACGAAACGGAAAAAATGATATTATTTCGTTAAATGGTAACGTTATAGTTATTTTTCGTTTTGCAATACTGATTTTAACAAATAATCAGTTCGCATGACATTGCAGTTTATCTTAAATATATAAATAAAAATCTAACAAATTTAATTCAAATTAATATAAAATTTCAGAGTGAATTAATATATAAAATAAAAAATTATATTAAGTTTGTATTTTCACTACAATTCCGTAGTGATTGCGAACTAGTCCTAAAATTTTGTCTATATTTTCATATTATTTATTACAAATGAATAAATTTGATTTAAAACGTTTTTTTTTATTCAGATTATTTCTAATTAGCAATTTCATTAATTAATTATTAAAGTTGAAAATTAGAAAAAAATATCAAAATGAATTATTTGAGAATATCAATAGTTTGTGCTGTTTTATTTGCATTTGGATTGATTTTTGGATTTATAGCATTTCCAGCATTTTTGAAAAGTATGATACGAAAGGTAAAAAACATCGAAAAAATAAATATAATAATTCGAATAAATAAAGAAAATTCTTTTTAAAATAAACTGCAGAAAGTTGTACTTACTCCCGGTTCTGAAACACGTCAAATGTGGGCTAAATTTCCAATTCCAATTGATTTTCTAATTTATGTATTTAATGTTACTAATCCGGAACAAGCTGCCCAAGGAGCAAAACCAATTGTTCATGAAATTGGACCATATTATTTTGAGTAATATTATTTTTTTATTGAATTACAGAATTACTTTAGTTACATTTCAAATGTTTATAGTGAATGGAAAGAAAAATATAATCTTGAAGATAATGAAGAAGAAGATACTGTAACATTTAATATGAGACAATATTTTATATTTCGTCCTGATAAATCAAATGGATTAACTGGCGAAGAAGTAATAACAATACCACATCCTTTAATACAGGTAAATTAAGTGTAATAGGTAATAATCATTTATTAAAGTTATCATTTATCTATTTTTATAATTTTGTGATCGATTTTAAACTTTGATTTAGTTAAACTTACAAGTACTTAAGTCTTAAGTAACTTGTGTTTTACAGAGAAACGAGAACGATTATGTATTCAACTAAACTAATTCAATAATTAATTAACTAATTAAAAATAAAATTATAATAAGTATTCCATCTCTTCATGCAGTTATGATTAATAGGAAATATTTATTTCAGTTCATTATAACGTAAGAATTTTCTGAAATATTCAATAATATTGCTAAGCTTCGTATTACCACGTCATGGAATGACTTTAAGCCTCCGTTGTGTATAGCGTTTAAATAAAATATAATATTTGAAGCTATTAATTTTAGAATATTAATTCCAATGCAAGAATTATTTGAATAAAAATATATTAATTTAATATCGTCAGTTCAAACGCTTATCTCTTACCGTTTAATTTAAACTCTCTTTTAAGTTTAAATCATCTGTGAAAAATATAATTTTGTCTTAAATGTTTAGTTTAACTAGAGTTAAATGGAGTTTAAACTTTATTTAATTATAAATTTTATAACTTTTATAAATAACTTTTTACACTATTTCCAATGATTTTTAAATTATTTTTGCAAGTTAGCTAACATCAAATTGCTGTCATGTGGCATATGCAATATAGAAAACATAATAATTAAAGTTTTCGTTCATTGATTATATACTATAAAAATAATTATAAGCATCGCTGAATTACAATAAAATGTAAACTTTTTTAGCATTGACAACTTAAAACTTGTTGTTTTCAAAGTTATTTTAAATATTTCTAGAAATAAAGTTCAATTAAAATTGTTATTTAAATTGTATGAGTTAAACTACTAATTTACATATGCGATAATTATAACGCCTAGAATCCTAAAAACCTGGCCTAAAAGCCTTATCCATCTAACAAGTTTTTCTTAAATAAATTCATTGCTCTACATAATATAGTGTCGCTTAATACAATTCTGTCGGGAAGGTATGTAATAACAGTTTAATAAAATACTAATACTTACTTACAGCCTTTAGCCGTTGTTGTTAAACGTGATCGTGCACCTATGCTTCAAATGATAGCCGATGGTTTAAAAGCACTTTTTCCTGGACCAAGTCCATTTTTAACTGGTAAATTTATGGATATATTTTTTCGTGGAATTCTCCTAGATTGTTCAACAGAAGATTTTGGTGCCAAAGCAATTTGTTTACAATTTCATACTGGTGAAGTTAAAGGTGGTGTTCAATATAATGCAACTCATTTCTTATTTTCATTAATGTCTGGGGTAAATAAATCTGTTTTTTCAATTATTTATTATAATTAATGATCTTTTTCTAAGGCAAATGGCACTGATGCTGGTCGATTTACTGTTTACCGTGGTAAAAAACATTCACTTGATGTTGGACGTGTTATTCAATTTGCTGGTGAATCAGAAATGAGCGTATGGGATGATGATGAAGAGCTTGGACAGAAATGTAATCAATTTAAAGGTACTGATTCAACAATTTTCGCACCACTAATGAAGAAAGAAGATGGACTGTGGGCATTTGCTGCTGATTTATGTCGATCATTAGGTCCAAAATTTGAACGAGATAGTTCATATATGGGCATTCCTACACTAAGATATATTTTAGATTTTGGTGATTTGAAAGTAAATTTTAAATAAATATAATTTATTGATTATTTATAATTAAATAAAATTAATTGATTATTGAATTTAGAATGAACCAGAACATCATTGTTATTGTGAAAATCCTCCAGATGGTTGTCCACCAAAAGGTACAATGACTTTAAAACCATGTGTTGGAGCACCAATGATAGTATCATTACCACATTTTCTAAATGCTGATTCTAGTTTAGTAGAAAATGTTATTGGATTAGGTCCACATGAGGATAAACATGGAGTTTATTTGGAATTCGAAATTGTATGTTGTTTATTCTAAATTATACTTTAAATAATGTCAATGGCTCATTAAAATGAAGTGGTTAGGTTAGGTTAGGTTTAGGTTTAAATTAAGGGTGACCACAGCCACAGGCAGTCCGAAATACTATACTGCCATTAATGGTTAATTTTGGATTAATCATTTGAAGGAACTGTATTGCTCGCTTTTTTATGGTCCAGGAATGAATAGTTTCGAGTGTCCATCACGCGTGTTCCAGTATAATTGTTGAAATTAGGCTGTTTTCTCTTATTTTCATTTTGAATCTTATTAAAAATAATTGCGTATTGTCAATTTTCGAATAAACGAATTTAAAATGTATTCAAAAGTTTCTCTATTTTATAAGAATTTTAATTATATGTACAAAATAATTATTTTAAAACATGAAATTCAAAATAACTAAAAGCATACATTCATAATTTCTAGAAAATGTTTTCCCAATAGTTTTTCCAATTATGATATTTTATATTTAAATTTTTGTATTCATGTTTAAATTTTTGTATATTATTATTTAGATGTCAGGAACACCATTGGCAGCTGCTAAACGATTACAATTTAGTATTGATATTGAACCTGTTGCAGAAGTTGAACCAATGAAAAATATACGTAAAATGGTAATGCCATTATTTTGGGTTGAGGAAAGTGCAAATTTGAATAAAACTTTTGTTGATTTAATCAAGAATACATTATTTTTGTAAGTATTTATAACATAAATATTTAATTATTATTTTATGAATTTAAATTATCATCAAAATTAGAGGACTTAAAATCAATAATGGAATCAGATGGACTTTTACTATATTTGGTGGTATTGGTTTTGCTATTTGTATGTATATGCATACACAGAAAAGTAAAGTACAAGTATTAAGTAAGGAAACTGTTGTTAAACCAACATCAGCAGCTCAAGTTGCTACAGTAACAGCACGTCGTAATGCGGTAAATGATGGTACTACAGTATATGATAATCCTGTTAATAAATATTGAAATAAATATAATTATAATCATCAATTAGATTAAATATTATATAAAAATATAAATATATAAATATATATTTATATAATCTTTGTTTTTTTTTTATTGAAAATGTAGTTTCATATTCATATAAAATTGCTATACTTAGGCTGATAAATGTTTCAGAGCCAATATAGTTAATTAAATTTATATAATTTATATAATTAATTATTATTGTAATTTTGTTTGCATGCTCATGTATAGAGAGATCATAACAGATAACAAAAAAATTATTAATATCCATTTCATTTTTATTTTAGAAATCATGACTTAATTACTCACGTATTATAACAAGTGCGTTTTGCACGATAAATTAATTTTCCATATCAATTCAATTTTATATAGTTTTAATTATTTTATTTAAGTATTAATTTCAATAAAGATTTTCTATAATTTATTTTGCACAAATGAATTTCGGTTTTGGTTAGCTGGCGGCATTAATTCTATGCATGATATGACTTTATTTTTGTATCATTTTAACCTGTCATTTTTTGGGCTCTTATATAGTACAAAATGCATTAAGATAAGATTTAATTTTATCCAAGTGTTTGCATTAATGTTATCTACCTTAATGTTATAGCCGAGTCTAAAAGGGCTTTATACTAACTAATTATAATAAATTAATACTAAATTCTTGGTACTTTTTAAATATGCCATTTAAACTTGTTAAACAGAAGCAAACTGTAGTATACTTTAACAAATAATTTTAACTTTCGTCGAAAAAAGTTGTTGGTTGAGCTAGCATAAGGGGACCTAAGTTCCCCTCTTCTAATCAATCATTTAATCAAGGAATAAGAATCAGTAAGAAAATGATTGATTTTAAAATTTTGTTAACTACAACATTTTATATATTATATATACTTACATTTTTTTCGAATCATGCAAAACTCAATAAATCGAATAAGAACATAAAATAATTTCATAAAATATTCTTTATTTTCATATTATATGCACAATGTTAAAACAATAATTTTAATTACAGTCAAATCTCTCTATCTCAAAATCTCTAGGGAACCTAAAAAAATTTTCATATGGAGAACATTTCGAAATAGAGAATCGTTTAAAAATTGTAATGTGAATGATTTTTTTTTTTTTTAATTTATTAAAGATAAAAAGTAGTAGTTAAAATTGAAAGTTAAAAATTAGTAGTTAAAATTAATTAAAAATTATTTTTTGTTTATAAAAGAGTCAATTTTAGAAAAGCAATCAAATATCTCTTTTGGCGTATTTTGGGGTGGTAGTAGTCCGTTACATCTATTTTTCTTTTTCCATTGTCTATTTCTCCAATAATTTTCAATTTTTCGCGAACAGATAAAATATTTAAACTTCTTTTCCGCATTTTGAAATACAGAATTTATTTTACATGGATTTTTGATTGAATTATTTTTTGACATAGAGGAAAATTTGAAATATAGAATTTCAATATAGAGAAATGAATTTCAATGCATAGTTGACGGGAAAATAGTTTTATTTCGACATAGAGAAAATTTCATGATAAAGATATTATGAGATAGAGAGATTTGACTGTATATACAATTTTTTATGTTTTTTTTTTAGAAAAATTTATTATTTAAATAAAATTTAATAAATATAAACTTTAATCCTTTTTTTTTATAAACCTAAATAATAATACTAATTTAAAATGTATATTATTTGTATTAACTAGAAATTTCTAAAAATGAAATTGTTAACTTTCTAAAAAAAAAAAAGAAAAACTTGTCCACCATTTTGAAAATAATGATTTTTAATGTTAGTTCATAATAGAAATCATTTTGAATTTTAAACAGCATTTTTTTTTAATAAAATAATGCTAAAATTTAATTTGTGATAAAATTACTCCTTAGTAATTTACTTTTCATTAATTATTATATTTACAATGCATTAACTAATTAACAAAAACAAAATTTTTTGTTAAAATGTATTTTAATTTAAACATTTTTAGACCAGAACTGTTAAGAAAAACTGCAAATTAACAGTACGACTTTCTAAATATCAAATTAATTAAATTCTTTTTGACAAAGTTTACAATATATAATTAAAAAAAAAAAATTTTTTTTAAAGTTTTTTTTCTTTTTTAGTTTTTAATCTTCTTATCACGTCCGGTCGTGTAAAACGTTTGAAAATATATTTAATTGTTGCTAGAATCATACAAATTATCAATATTATATCGACTAAATAGTATTGAATCCAACTAAATAAGAAAAATGTTAATTAATATCAAAATTAATAAATAAAATTATATAAATTGTAGTTACCTCATATTTCTGGCTGGTGTTTGTAAATGATAAGCTCCTTTATGTCTAATTACATATTCTGTCCAATAAATCGCAGTATCTAATGGTGATGTTCTTTGGTCTAATATTAATCGTTGCCTGAGCCTTAAAAGAAATAATTTTTTTAAAAATATTTTTAATCTGGCAAACAGTTTTTTTTGTAAAGGATATTTTTCTTCTGATTAATTTGAATATTTTAAGCGAAGTATGAGAAGATGGTATGATAAACGGCCCTTCATCGGACCCGAACGCAAAATGGCGAATCTTTCTTCGGCATTTTTAAAAGCCGAAGCAGGGAATGGGAAAATATTCGAACAATATCCAAGGCATGGAATTCTTAGATTTCTTAAAGAAAAAGGGTAGAGGCATTCGACAAACGAAGTGATTCTTGTGCATTTTTGGCAGGAAAGACGAGATTCGTACTTCTACCATAACGATCCCATAACCAAATCTAAGATTATGGTGTGAAAGATTTTTAGGAAAAATAAAAAAGGATGATTTGCTAAAATTGTGTTAACGAAATAAATATGTACTTTCTTTAGGTAAGAAAAGGAATTATATCAACTAAAATTTTCTTTAATCACAGATTTTCAATATTAAATTCTAATCCATTTTTGCAAATTTATTTATAATTAAAAACATAAACCAATTGTCAAATACAATTTGATGGAAAATGGACGCCCTAATAAATAAATTAAAAACATGGCTGTGTAAAATATTTTATAGAAATACCAATGAATAGGAATTTGTAATATGTACCATATTATTTTTAAAGTTCCCTAACGATCAAGAATCAATATTAGTTTAATTATAAACACAAGAATTATTTTGGAATTTAGTTTTTTCTGAATCATATGGACCAAAAGATGAAAACTGCTTAATAATTTGCAATTTCGTAAATTATTACAAATTAGGATAATATTTATATAAATAAATTTGACTTTAAGAATATTATATAACAAATAATTATTTAAAATATTTAAATTTCGTTAAACTTACTTTGCACTTTGTCTATATTTCGGATCATGTATAACATTATTAATTGCTTTAAATAATTTTTCACTAGTTATTTCTTCTAATTGTATAATTTTTGCATAACCATCAACTTCAGCTTTGGCAGCATTTGAATCATGATCACAAAACACTGGCATTGATACAACTGGTACACCATGATAAACAGATTCATACATACTTAATAGACCACCATGGGTTACAAATGCTCTTAATTTTTTATGACCTAATATATCTTGTTGTGGTAGCCATCTACTAAGCATAACATTTGATGGTAAATCATGCATACTAGATAAACTACCCTCCCATTTCCATAATACATTATACGGTAAACGAGCAAATGTTTTTATAAATAATTTTCGTAATTTTTCGGGCATAATTGCAGCTTTCACCGATGAACCCATCGATATATATATAAATCCAGATTCACCAGAATTATTAACAAAATTTTCTAAATCTTTTGGTAATGGTTTTGCTGGTTTACAATGTATACAAGCTATATCTGCAACATTTGGCATTTGTGGACGTGGATACGATACAGCAGCATGACCATTTTGTAATATAAAACTGACATTTTTGGACATTTCATAAGCACCTGGAATATCATTGCCAAAATGATGTTTAAGAACACTATGCAGTAATGGCATTGCAACAAACTGAAAAGATAAATTTTGTTAAATTTATTATTCTGCATAATTTAAATGTTATAATTACACGATGCATAATATTTGCAAATATATGCATTCCAGTATTCTTGAATCGTTGCCAAATATTCATATTATCGGTGAATGAACTGAAGAAAGCTGGTGTTATAGAAAATGGTCCAGGATTACCAGCTAATGTCATTGTTCCAGTATAAAATCCAACTGTATTTATATACATAAATGGTATTTTAAATTTATATACTAATCCGAGAGCACATTCTGGATATGCACCATCCAGTATAGCTAAATCAAATGTACGAAATAGTAAATCTTTAGTTTCACCATCTTCAAGCATTGCATTGCATGACTAAAAATATTTAAATAAAAATTAAAATCAGAAATATTTTCAAAACTTATAGTACATATTATAAATATATATCATTTAGAAATCTGTGAAATTTGAACCACCCTTTTATATGAAAATTCGACGAAAGGTCCATACAATCTCTCGTTTTGCTGTAAGAATGTTTGTTATTTCCACACTTTTCTAACCCTAGTTTATATTTATTTATTTAAATGGAAAATTATTTTGAAGTATTAATTTTAAATTTCAAATATGAATATATTTTCCACATAAATTGATATTAAAGTGAACGATTGAAAAATTATATATGTTTTTTAAAAAGAACATTTTCATTTTATTGATTTTTAAGTCAAGGTAATTTGGTTAATCAACTTTATTGTATCGTTCAATTAATGTTAAATTCTATAATTAAAATTTAAACAAGTAATTAAATTATTTACCTAATGAAGTTTAGCAATATTCAATATGTTTCATTACTGAGTATTACTATAAATTATTTGTGATGAATGTCCATAAAAAATATAAAAAAGTGTGACGTTTTGACATTTATTTAGTGAACCAAAATTTCTATTAAATCAAAATTGAATTAATTCATTAGACTTGTAATTAATCGAAATATTTAATGAATTATATATAATAATAATCGGCGTTTATAATCTAACTAAAAAACATTATTGTAAAAGCGTTTAACTTGAAATGGAAATATTAAGTTCATGGTAATTGGTGCCGAATTTAAAGTAAAATTCGAGTAAAAACCGAAATATAAAAAAAACTATAGTGAGGGAATGAAATGCGATGTGGAGTAATAACTCCACGGGAAATAACTCCACACCATACAACCCAATTACAAATTACTTCATAACTCCATGGAATAAATGTGGAAATTTCTATTAGAAAGTGAGAATTAAATGCACTATTTAAGAAGGGCAGGTGGCAATTATTTGCAAGATTTTAAAATGTGGAAATAACTTCTCATTTCAATTTTCTAAGGTAAGAACTTCATAAAGTTTTTGGTAGCAAATAACTCTCTGTAGGAAATAGATCTATTTTTATGCTAATTGTTTTGGAGTTAATGATATAACTCCCAAAACTGTAAATGGACAAATAAATTGATATACCTTCCCAAAATTTTCGACTTATGTTATTTTTTATAGGGCTTATTTATAGAACAAATTTCAGGTATTTTTTTCATTTTCTTTTGGAAAGTTATTTGATAACTTTAATTTTTCTCTATAATATTTGATTGTACAATTCGATTTTAAATTAATATAAAAAATCTTCACATAAGTTGCAATTTATATAAAATAAATTTATGTTAAATTATTACCTCAAATGGATATCGTATTATATCCCATGGTGGAATTGGTAATTTTCCTTCCATTCTAGCTCCTGGCAAATCCCAATTCATATAATTATTTATATATTCAACTAAACCAGATGGTGTTATTTCATGTAATCCACTCAAAGAAAAATCAGCTGGAAAACCACTTAGAAATGTGATATTGTGTCCCCTAGAAATATATAAATTTAAATTTTTCAAAAAATGATTAAAGTTTTAATTAAAATTAAATAGTTTTGTGTATGGTTTACCTCTGGAGGTATTTGAATATAAAATTAAGTAAAGTAAATTTTTATTCTTGTCACTTTTTAATAAAATTATAATAAAAAAAATATAAATTTGAATGAAAATACATTTGAGATTTACAATTTTTCAAAAGTATTTTAAACTAATTAAGAATAATATTTATTTTAATATTCTCTAAAAATCGTTATTTTAAATCATATAAATTTTAGTAAACATTTTAAATACTAATTTTTCAACAAAAAATAAATAAATATTGACAAATTAATTGAATATTTAAATATTAAGTGCTAAAAATTATTCTGTTAATTATTTTTTTTTGTTTTTAATTTGACAAGTAAATAAATCATTTTCCAAATGTCACAATGTTAAGGTTTCGGTATTCAAAATAATGCAGTGTTAAGTATTTATGTCGAAAATGTAATTATTTACAATTAATTAATAACTTTTAATTTACACATAAATTACAAACGTTAAATGAATAATTTAAGTTAACATTTTTAGGAACATTTTTTGTAAAGTTTCATTTTGTCCGTCCATATGTCTATCTCTCTGTCTGTCAGTCTGTTATACGCTTATTTTCAGGAACTAGAAAAGCTAGAAACTTTAAACCAACGCTATTCGAAAGGTATCTAAATTATTCTCGCTGATATTGGCTTCCGAATGCCTGGTACTTTAGAAGCCCCGACCCTCAAAGACCGAAATATATTTCTTTGTAAATAATTAAACCATTTTCTATCCAATTTTAGTGAAATAAACACTTAGATGTTTAGGATAACGTAGGTCATCAACTGACATTAACTAAGATACATAATTTTTTGTTAAATTTCAAAGATTAAATCATTTTAAGTATTAATATATAAAATGGTAGAAAAATAGTGTTAATTATTATAAAAATTACCTGGAAATAAGTCCTCTTGATAATTCCCAAAATGGAATTTTATGTGACTTTGTACCACCCATTGTTACCATTAAAATATCAGCTCCCCATGTTGCAGCAACTCCGAATATCAAAAATAATATTCCAATTATAATCTTCATTCTGAAAGGAGAAAATTATTTGTGAAATTACCATAATTCAAATAAATTAACATAATATATATTTAGAAAAATTAATTTTACCAAAAAATGGAGTAGACATTAATGTTACTTAACAAAATCATCTATAATTCATAACTAAAAAATTTATTAAAATTTTATGACTATTTATAAAGATTCGAGATTGTTAAGTCCACACCAAAAAATACCAATAATAATATTTTAAAATTGTGATTTAAATAGAGCAAAAAGATTTGATTTCAATATAAATATTTATTTTTTATGGACTGTTAATTTTGGAAATATTAAAGTTAAAAATTTACAAACGATATCCTTGAAAACTTGATGTATGATCTTATAATGTGATTTCATTAATTTCTGTTGTTCTTACAAGTATAATTAGTATTTTGAAATTCAGAATATATGTAATTTTTCGGCACTACATTTCATTATTTATAGACCTAACTAACTTTCAGTTTACAAATTAACTTTCAGCCTAACTTTCAGTTTACAAATTAATTATGAATCAGAAATGTATAATTTTAGGAATAAGTAGAAAATTTCAAATCCCTAGGACATCACGAATGAATTTCATTAATTTCCTTAACATTGACCTAAAACAAAAATTAATTTATAGGTATACCAACTAGAGATAGAGCACAATGAGAGCAAAACAATTTAATGGGAGCAAAACTAGGGTTTATATAGTCTAATCTTTAATGAATTTGAATATGGTTATTTAAGTTTAAAAATTCCAGAAATTCTAGCTGGTGAAAATAGATCAAATTTAACTTTAACCGAGTTTCGTCCACAATGACAAGAAAATATTCTTTGAAAAAACATAAAGAAAATTATATGGTTCCTAATATCGCATCTGGCATGTCGCTCATATTGAAAAATTTATACCAACATTTATATTTCTTGTATAATAAATTATTTTGGAATTACTTGTTCCCAATTTTACGTTGAAACGATATAGATCCCAAAACAAAACTTTGCATACAATGAGTTTAAGACTCCATCCTCCACTTGCCATGTGGTATGGTGAAGGTGCAGATTGAAAACTTTGAAGACACTGATAAACTGGTATGGTTCAATACGCTGTGATAATGATGCTGCAATTGACTAGAGAGTACAACGTGCTTACTAGTATGTGGTTTACGTGTGAGGAAGTCTTGAAGTCTTAAATTTGTGTACAAAATATCGTTGATTAATATTGAATAATATTTAAAATGCTATCGAACTCATGAAATATAAACTGGATATTTTAATTCATTTCAGTATTAATACGAGCAAAAAGAATATTGAAAGAATCAACTGGAAAGTAAAAACATGAATTTGAACTTTTAAATTTTGAAAACGTTACAGAATAATTTTTAATTTAATATTGTTTGTTTTCACTATCATACAAAAAATTTAATAACCGCATTTTTTAAATAAATAATTTAAATTTAAAATTTTCAAGTACAATTTGCGTACAGACTTATTAAAACATACAACATAAATATTGTATAAAGACTCATTACATTATGTTGTTTATGTTGGTTTGGTTTTACATATACAAAATAAAATAAAAAAGCATACAAATTTAGAATGGTTTTTATTCTCTACTGACCTTAAACTTGAAATTGTGAAAATAAAAATACAAAAAATATTTTTTTTTAATAATTATTTTCCGCTTTCTTAATATGGTAACAATTTAATTATAGTTGGAATTGAAATATTGACAAAATATTTACATATACTTTACATTATAATCAAATTTACTTTCTGCTTCATAGCATTATTTTGAAAGTAATGAAAATTATTTGATTTTTTAGTATAATCTGTAAGATTAGTCAAGTTGAAGGTTAATTAGCAAATATTTTCTTTAAATAAACACTTCAACGTTCATTTTATGAAATAACTAATTTCTGATTAACTATTTTTTATTGATGATTCTCAACAGAGAAAATTAAACATTTAATTATTTAAATGGTCAAATTTGAAGTTTTTGATAATAACACAAATAATAATTTTTAATTCTTTAATAATGAACTAAGGATGTAATCAAGACTTTACAATTTAAGCTTAAATTTGCGGATAGTCTCATAGTTGTTAAACCGTAATGATAATGATGTCGATCAAAGTAGGAATCAATCCAAATTTTAATACGCATAGTATAACTAATTCATATCGTTAGTTGGCTGGTTTTAAAGAATAGAGGAATACTTTTCCCTCCCACCGAAGCCTTTTTGAAAGCCTGGTGTACTTTCTGAAATTTGTATGATAGCAACTTCATATAATTTCATTTTTCACATAGTTCACAGAACTGACGGCGTGAGGCTAACTCTATAGTATAATTTAAAAGTCAATTATTTTTCTTAAGGAAGCTCTACATACTTTATAATCATTAAAGCTAAAGCGGAAACTAATCAAAGTTATTTCAATATACTTCATACGAAAACCACAATTTTTTATTTCATTATATAATTAAATAATTTGATACATCTCGAAATTAAATTCAAATATTCACTTTTACTAAACATTATTTTAAAAACTGAATCAGTAAAATTATAATAAATATTATTTTACAGATTCTGGTAGTAAATTTAAGGTTTTTAATATTATATAATTTAAAATTTAATTTTGTACCTTTATCTAGTCTATTTAATTTGATATCACTATAAAAAAAAATTTAAATATTTCAACTCAACTTCAAAATATTTTCAAAATTTCTATTATTAATTTTTACAAATTACGTTTTCTAGAAAATAGAATCAATTATAATAATAAATGTTATTTAGATCTAGACGAACTAATTTAAACTGAATATAAAAAAATAAATTTATTAAACTTTTATTAACAAAAATTAATAATTTTATTAGATATAAATTGTATAAATATTTAACATTGTAAAAGGAAATTCGATTTTTGGTTATATACGATTCCAGGAAATAGGAAAAACTGAAATTTTATCATTTGTATAACAATTAAATTTGAACAAATTTACTTTTATATTAATTTATATTTGAAATAATTCAAAATTCGAAATTTTATAGTGTAATTTCTAGTATTATTTATTTAAAATATTTGGCTTAACCTAAAAGTTTGTATATTTTCAACTGTATTTTATGTTGATATAATAAATAAATATGTTTCCTTTAGGAATAGTACTGGGTAATAACAATATTTTCAATGTTAAAAACTTATAAAATGAAAAATAGAAGTTAAAATTTCAATATTAATTAATAATACATGTTTTTATATGAATAAAACTAAGAAATCAAATTAGATAAACTTTATATACGAACCAGGATGTACCAGTACATATGACGAAACAAATTTATAATACGGACTTCTTCTGGGTTTCTTCATATTTGCATAGGTTTATAATAAAATAACAAATTTTGTGCACTGTTTCCTGTAATATCGTGTTTAATATTATAAAGCCCCATGAAATAGCAACAAGATGATCATCTCAATTTTTACCGGATTCATCACTAGTTATACTGGCAATGGATTTATTTAGAGTGTCAAAACCCTTTTATTTTTTTAATACAATTTGATTAAGTAAATTGATTGTGATCGTATTAATAAACTCAGAAAATTAAACAAATTCGGTACTTCCTGAGAAATAAATAGTCCCTAATAATTTTTTTTTGAATAAATGCAATTCTTTTCCTACTAACGTTCAACATCACATCTACTCATAAGAAGACTTACCAAAATTTGGTTACGATTGAAATATTGTTGAAGGGTAGCTTTTGAGATTTGAAAGTTCGTAAAAACTTAAATTAAATACTTGTCGAAGACACATACTGTGCTATATTATCATATCTAAAATTTACTTTAATTGTTGAATTATGTTTCTAATATGTTTGTATAAATAAATAAATAAATCAAAAAAAAGTTTGTAGCTAAAAATACCTCAATATTCAATATAATTAGTGTTGTAAATGATTGTTGAATGATACAGGAATGATAACTCAGCAAGTAAGCTCAGATATATTTTAAATTAATTCAAAATATTGCTACTTTTCGACAATAATTCTCATCAAAAATCTTTTAAACAAAATTTTATCAACTCCTTTACTTATTATATTATGTAAATTTTCCTTTTTTCATAGGTGAATGATCCTACAACTCAATATTTCAGACAATGTTAAAAATTTGTTTAAAAAAAAATAATTTAATCATTCTTTAAATTAAGTCTAATCCGAAACAAAATCGACTAATAAAGATAATATTTATTACTTTAAAAATCTTAATATCAATAGTGCAATAAACAAACAACATTCATTCAACATATGTGACTTGTGGCTATAAACATAAAATTAAAATAAAGATATTTTGTATTGTATATATTTTTAAATTGGCATTGGCTGAAAACAGCTGGTTTGCAACCAAAAGAGAGAGTTTGCAATCAAAACAAGATTCAAGTAGCTTCTTTGTTTTCAATATGAGGAAGAATAATACACAAAATCTTGTTCCCATTCCAATAAAAAAAATTATTCATCCTGTTTGATAGCAGAAAGGATAAATGAAGCGTAAAGTGTTTCACGTCTTTATTTATCAATTAACATAATATTTAAAACAAATTTTACAAAATAATATTAATTTTAAATGTTAACTAATTTTGAATGTTAACTAAATTAACTAATTAGGGTCAAAGGCTATTATATAGAGTTTTTGAAAAATTAGAAATATTTGCGGTTGTATGCCAAATATCCAAGTTCAATAACGCCCAAAACTTTAAGAACTTTTAACATTTCTGAACGATCTTTTTTATAACAATTATACTTTTTAAAAACTATAGCTCTTTATGAAATGTCGAAATTTTGAAGAAACAAGATTTCAATGTAATACAAATATGAAAAAGAAATTCATTTATAAATAATATAAGTAAATTGTAATCCCGGATTCATAATAATATCAACACAACTGAACTCAAAGCCAATGCAAGCTGGCACGACGATTTTAAAAGTTATCAATTCACAATGCAAAATACCAAAATAATGAGAAATTTCATCCAATGTTTTAATTACGGCCATAATATTTGTGGTGCGAACTGCTCTTAAGATTACGTATTTCATAAAAGCGTTAATTATTCCAATTAAATAACAATTTTGTTTTTTACTTTTGGGAATGGTCCCACATGATCTATGTGTTGTGTGTTGTGGTCTATCACAATACATGGTCTATCGGAATTGCAATGTTTTCTATTGAATGAATGTGATATTTAGTCTCATCTTTACCCCTTTTATTATAGAGACAACCCAAGAAACTGTTTATTGGTCTAATTGTATAGTCCCCATTTTGATTACTTGGCGTGTATACACTATGAACATGTACACTCTCAGATTGCCTCCGCATAATTTCAATTTAACATTGTAATTGTTCAATTTGAATTTGTAATTCAGTTATTTCATTTGTATCTTATAGTACAGAGACATTATTTACATTTGTAACAACACGATCAATGTTTGTGGTGTCCGTATTTGGTCTTATTGATTTGTCTTAACAGCTTTTATTGTGCCAACCAGCTTACTACCACCTCGTTTACCTTTTGTCTCCATAATTCTAAAGTTTAATTATTTTATTGTTTTTTTTTTATATTATTTTTAAATGTACTATGTACTGTTTTTGCATGTCCTTTATATATATATATATATATATATATATATATATATATATATATATATATATATACTATCAAAAACACATATAACAACTAAAGGACAGAGAACAGAACAAAGAAAAGATTGCGTATAAACACTGTACATTCTGTACATTATTTATATCAACATATATTACCTGTAATAAAATATATATTATCTATGATATTTTGTGACACTTTCCGATTGTATTATATTATTACAAATATATATTTTATATTAGAATTAAAATATTGTATTTTGATTTTAACTATAAGTCTAATTTTTTTTTTAAACTACACACTGAATTTAATTCACACTTAATTTATTTCACTATAATAATTTTTTTTATCCTAGTTCTGAAAATGTTAACTGATTCTAAATTTTAATTACTTAATAATCACCACCAAAATAACTAGCGACTGCTGCCCGTGAAATACAGGATTCAACACCTTAAGTTTAACCAATATATCACAATTACACAATCCTTATCTTCTTTCTCTTCGTATTATTCTCGAAGAGGGTGAAGGACAATGATCTGCAATTAGGAGGGGGAATAAATTTCACCTGTGCAATTTATTACGTAATATCCTTGCTAATACATTGCATTAGTAATGATGTTATTGATATTTGTCCTCTGTCGCCAAGATACGATCTCAACTTTCTAGTTTTTTAAGTAAAATATACCAGGAATTATTATTAAGTATATATAGATTTTGGTAAAACTCATAGGTGGTAAAGAAGATGTAGTCTGATTTATAAAACTGCAGGGAATTAGATAACACTTTCTAGAATGCATATATAACATTGGTTAGTTAGACTGTGTTGAAAATTATCTAAATAAAATTGGAGTGAGAAATTGGTAGTCAATAGCTCGAGCTCACTCCGTTTTGTAATGTATTTTTATGATGATGATGATATAAATTTTGGTATTATATTTTTTTGGCTGAATGTTCATGATTTTGGTTATCAAAATTATTTTATGATATGGATATTGATTTAAAATTAACTCTTCTATTTGTTTTATTTATTTGAGAGCTTTATTTTTTACCTGAATTTTTATAAATTTACTTTTGATATAAATAATTTCAATACTTTTTATTTCTTGAAATCGTTTCAAAACAACAGAAACATATCCTAAGTTAACAAGAGCTTCGTTCTATTCATGGCTATCATAAATACATAAAGTTTTCTGCCAAAATGTCCTGATAGGTTGGCTAATTCATTTAAAGTAGGTCAATGTTTCCTAATTCCTCTCTAAAAAGAAATATTTCCTTATAAATATCATGACAGAATATCCAGACCCACAACGAAAGAGAAAAACACGTCGCTTTTGGGATTTTTATTATAATTGTCATAAAAAATCAAATGCTTAACCCTTTGATGCCTGCACGGGACACATGGTTTATGATGGAATGTAACATTTCTAATTTTTTGATTGTTTGACGTGATGTCGTCAAGAAACTATCAATGCGATTAAATTATAATTCTATATAATGTGTTGCCTATGGATACTTATAAGAAAAGTTGCTGTGTCTGATGTAAGTATTTGCATTGCTAAGTTAAATTACAAGAGTCTGTATGGAAACATTTTTATTTAAGTATTATATAAAATCACAAAATTTTAGTTTATTTGCTTCTGTGGATTTATGCTAAATGGTTAATTTTAAAACTAGTTTTTAATAAAATAATCTTATTTTTTTTGTAATAAAACTTAGAATGAACAAGCTTTATAAATAGATTCGAAATTTTTATATCAAAAAAAGAATATTGAACCAGTTATAATTTAAAGTTTAAAGATTCAACATGACATTTAAAGAAACAGCATTTTTTTGTATTATTATTATATTTATTTTAAATGGTAAATTGATAAAATAAACTAATTTTTAACTTAAATAATTTAGAAAATCTTAATTTATTAACATAATTCAATTCTAATTACAGTAATTATGTTTGGTGATGATAATTTATATATTAATTCAAATTGTCAACTTAATGAAGATGAACAAGGAATTTGTAAATATCTTACAGATTGTGACACTTCTATAAATGATTTAATAAATAATATAACAAAACCAAAAATATGTTCATTTGATCGGCGTAAAGCGATAGTTTGTTGTAAAATTGAAGATAATTCAGAAATTGATATAAATACTCGTAAATCAGATATTATGTTAAAAAATTTGCAGTTAGTAGAAGGAATCAGTCAAAATAGTTAATTTTTATGATGATTATAATATTAATATACAATATAAAAATATTTAAATTTATTTGACAGGATGTAAAAATTTATATGAATCAGAAATTCGTAAAATTTATGGCAAAAGACGTACAACATCTTCAGTAACAAAAAATGATAGAATATTTAAAAGAGTGATTATTTAATCAATTGATTATAAAAGTATATACTAATTTTATAAATTTTTAATTTCAGCAAATTTCTACTACAACAGAAATGTCACCACTACCATTAGAAACTGTAAGGTTTTTTTCATAAAATTAATATTAGCAAAACTTATTTACATATAGATAGATCGATCAATCGTACTGCGAAAACTAAAAGAATGTTGAGGATTTAAGGTAATGGTCAACTACTGTTTAAAATAAATGAATTTTTGAGTTTTTTAGTGTTGTTTGTCTAAAAGGATATACAACTTACAGAATGAGCGAATTTATTTTATACATTAAAAGATCATTTTCTTCTCTATAAATAAATCCTCAACATCCTTTTAGTTTTCGCAGTTCGCCATACGATTACTTTATGTAAATAATTTTTGATATTACATTATATACAAATACAATTTAATGAATTTAAATTAGATAAAAAAAATTCCAGGTTATTTATAAAACACCTAAACCACCACCAATAAGGACAACACCATATCCAATATCTGGTGGAAAATCAGTATTGTATAAGCAATATCCTTTTATGGTAAAATAATTTCAAATTATATTTATTCAAAAATATTTAATTTAATTTATTAACGTTGTACGAAATAACAAATTTCTGATTAAGTATTTTTAATCAGCGATTAGAATAAATTCCATTTCACTAAATTAAATTAAACATTTTTAAATTTCTGTTTTATTAAAGGACCAGCAAAACCCTAAGCCGCGTTTTTGTTGTGCAAAATGTATGAACTAATTTTATTACTTGTTTAGGTTGCAATTGGTTGGGAAACATTGGATAATACAATTGAATTCAAATGTGGTGGAACATTAGTAGAAAGTAATTTTGTTATTACAGCAGCTCATTGTATTGATATTGGCGGGTAAAATTTTTTGAAAATCCTTTTTATTATACGTTAATATTTTATTACAGAGCCAAACCGAAGGTAATACGTACTGGAGGTGTAAATTTGGATAAAGATTTTTTAATAACTGATGATATTCAAATTAAAAATATTTTTATTCATCCAAATTATACAAAACATGAAAATTATAATGATATTGCTATTATTGAATTAACATCACATTCAATGTATGTATAATTTTATGAATTAGTTTTACTTCAAAATATATATTTAAATTTTCTTTTTAGTGATAAACCGGCATGCCTTTACCCACGACATGAAATTGATGAAAAATATGAATATGTTAAAGCAATTGGTTATGGTCAAATACAATTTGGTATTAAAATTATATGAAAGTTTTCCAATAAAATTAAAATAATTCATTTATCTGTTTTTAAGCTGGACCAAGTTCACAAAGTTTACTTCAAATTGAAATTAATTTAATTAAAAATGAAAATTGTATTATATATTATCCACCAGATGAAAAATCTCCAGATAGTATTATTGATTCACAAATTTGTGCATTCGATCCGAAGCAAATT
Organism: Rhamphomyia laevipes; assembly: GCA_963920725.1. Taxonomy (NCBI): domain Eukaryota; kingdom Metazoa; phylum Arthropoda; class Insecta; order Diptera; family Empididae; genus Rhamphomyia; species Rhamphomyia laevipes. The sequence continues at coordinate 1,383,747 of OY987256.1, forward strand.
CAAGATACTTGTCCGGTACACCGCATAAATAATTAAATTTGAAAATGGATTTGGTACTAAATCCTGATTGTGACAATTACCAACATGGACTGATCAAACTCTCTCTCGACAAGATCATATTTCCATCATTGGTTAAATATGGAAGACAAATCAAAATCGCAACAATTTTTATTCTTATTTTGACTTGTAATCACTTTAAACATATCGAGATTTTGATGTTTCGGGATTGTTACTTTCGGGATCTAGAATAGATCTATTTTAAATTATATAATTATATTATAAAACCAATTCTGTCTTTGCACGGTATATGCGTACCAAAAAAAACTGTTTATACCTAGACAAATTTTGAGCTGGGTTCATAAATTTCTGTCTTTGAACCCATGGAAACTGAAGTATATTAAAAAAACATGTTAAAAGTTTTTATAAAAAGCAAAGGACATTTTTTTTATGGTGCTAAGTCAAAATTACTCGATGTAAAAACAGAATTGGTTTTATTTATAAAATAATTTTTAATAAAATTTTAATTTTTAATAGGGTGATTCCGGTGGACCGATATTTATTGAAGAAAATATTGAAGAATATAAAAAAATACATATTACATATCTTCTTGGTGTAACATCATTTGGAAAATTTTGCGCTGGTCAAGCACCTGGCGTTTATACACGAATTTCATCATATTTGGAATGGATAGAATCAATTGTTTGGCCATATGCTTGAACTGTTTGGCCATGTGCTTGACGATAACGATTTAATGCTTATGCTTACCAACTTCTTATAATGGTATAGCACTGAAATAAATCAATTCTTAAATTATATTTTGGTAAATTTGTATTATATTTAATAGTTTGGTAAATTTATAGTAATTAACATATTTTTATTTTATGTTTTCGGAACTCATATAATTATTATTATAAATTTAATTTACCAAAAACAATTAAACACATTTTTTAAATAACATTTCATTAATTAGGATCTCATAAATTAATTATTATTATTTTGAATAACTTTTATGAAATATTTTTGGCATTTTGTATTCCCCGTGCAAACCATAACAATAATTAAATAAAAAGAAATTATATTTTTGTATTACATAATTATTGCAAACCATAAACAATTTAAGCAAATTCATCAACGAGGGTATTACCTCCAATTTATGTTAAATTTATAAATTTCTTTAAGTAACTTAAGATAATAATATTAATAAAAAAAAAAGTAAATAACATAAATTTATGTTGGGTAAAGAGAGTTTTATGGTGAAGATTATTTGCGCAATAAACACTGAAGGTCAATATTGCGGTTTTACTTAACATTTTAGCATTATACTCTCTAGGATTAAATCAAAATTTTATATTAAAATTAAATAATATTTTTGAAAAAATTGAAAACATTAAAGATGTTCAAGGTAATCAAGAGTAAAAAAAGGTATGGCAATATTACATTAACCGCGGTCATAAATATTTATAGCTTATTTTGTATGAATAATAATTTATAATTTTCATAAATCAATCTTAAATTTCTTTTATATAACAATTTAATATTACATAAATTAATATCCTTCTTAGTTGTAACCTAAAAATCTTGAAAAAATTATCGTATCGATGAGATAATTATTACCATTTTTTTGAGGGTTTTTCAGAAACAAAATACATAATTACTTACTTATTGGACCGTTTTTCAAATGGTTATTTGAAATGGTAAATCTCCACATAAAATTGTCCTGAACCACGTATTTTGAAGATAAAGCATTTGTTTTATAATATACTAACTAGCCCATTCGAATGAAGCAACTACCGAGCTGTTTCGTTTGCCGAAGTAAATAAAAACATTCAGTCACGGAATGAGCTATGAAAATTTCTTTATTCGGGGAGTGAATTTTAACCAGCACAGAAAAGGTTACAACACACTTCATACCAAGCATATCTTTGATACATTGAACTATTCAGCCTTGTTAGATATCAATTTGCAGTACGTTTTGCATATATGCAATATAAATAATGAAATCACAAGGTCAAACATTACAAAAAGTTCCCATTTATTAGTCTGTAAAACTTGATATTGTTGAAGGACCAAAACAAGGAAAAACTGCAGGTACACAGCAGCCGACTATATTGAATATCAGGAGGTTTTTTTCGTAATACAGTTTGTTATTATATTATAATTATTACTACTATAAAATGAAAGATCGTTCGCTATATGGCAACATACTACAACAAATTTGATCTTAGATGATCTATAACTATATGATATCGGAGATAAGTATGGCAAAAAAACGGCAGCTTTACTCAATAGATGGCGACACAATTTATTTACAATTTTTGTTTAACACTTGACTTTTCTATGTATGGAACATAGAAAAGTCAATTTATATATAACTGCACAGTTCTGCTTGCGCATTCATTATTAAAATTTTACCTACCATAAAATTTGTTGTTGTTGTTGACCAGTGGATCAGGAATTACCCTATGCTATTTTCGCATAGGGTACCCAGTAGAGGTCTAATGTTTTTTTTTTTTTGTTTTTTCAATTTTCAGTTTTTCACATAAAGCTATTTTAAAAAATAACGAAAATATTAAAACATTTTAAAATTGAAATGTTTTTTTTCATACATTTTAAAATTTCCAATTTATTTACTATATGAATTTATAAATCCAACACGTTTTTTTACATATATATATAAATTATACATAATTGTACAATAATTATTTTAAAAAACATATTTGGCAATGTTAATACCGGTTCGGAATGCATAAATATTAAAACGTAAACGTCATGCCGGTTAACACGTAACAAAATAAAAATAATTATAATAATAATGTACAAATATTTTGAGATGATTTATTTATTATGTTAATTTTAATTATAACTATTTTTTTTTCAGCCATATATGAAAATTTACTTTGCATGATGTACAACATGAAATTGTATAGTTCATAAAATAAAATCAACTTTGTCTCTAGGTTATTTTCAAATAATTTAGTTATGTTAATTGTAATTGTATATAACAAAATTATTACCACTAGATACATTTTCTGGGTCATCGTTCTTCATTTAAAAATATAATTTTTCGGTTTTTGGGGAAAAAGTTAAGAAAGCTTTTAATTAACATATTATTGTGCTAATATTTACAAGCTATTTTTTTTTTTTTGCAAATAGACTTTGAAATTTTATGCTATGTTTGATACACAGCTTTAAATACACAGTGAAAGTGAATATGATATTCAGAATTTGGAGATTCATTTTGTAGTGTTTTTATAATTTTGATATAATTTAACGAATATATAATGACAATTTTGACGGTTCAGAATGCATCTTTGGTCTATAGCATTCTTTTGGTCTTGGAGTTAAATTCTTGTCATCAATATTTATTTGAATATAGTTGAATTTTAATAATATTTTAATAGTTTTATGACAACATAAACTATGAAATTTAGTATATAAATATAAAAATATCACATTAATTTTGGGGTGTGCTGTACGAATCATTATCTAACAAAATTATGTCGGATAATTTCTTTTTTTACATTTATACGCAAAAATTACAAACCCAAAATATTGTGATATTTTAGATATTATCAAAATTACCACACCTAAAATGAAAGCACCAGCTTCCAAAAACTAAAATATTTGTGATGATTGATTTGGTTAATCTTGAAATAATTTTAGAATTCAGTTGTCAATTTTAGTAAATTTATGTTTTTATATAGTATATGAAAAATTATAATTTTCTAGCCTTGCTATTTTTACTAAAATGCCAAAGAATAAAGAAATTTATGAAATAATATGAAATATTAAAAATAAGGCACTAAAGTTTAGTGTGTTTTATCGTACCGAGTGTTGAGATTATTTAACGAGATGTAGTTAAAGGATATAACTTCAAGAGAGTCTAAGAAGCATTTTGGTACCTTGTCTATACAATATTTGTGAAATCCAGGAGTAAAATTGCGACTTTAATAAAATATGTAAATAATAGAAATTAAATTTTTTAAATTATTTACTTCCTTTTCTTCTTGGGTTCACAACTCTATGTTAGTTCTGCTTTGTAAAAATGTTTCCTCTATTAAATCTGTCTGGAGCTCTTAATATAATTTTTCCTTAAATTACTTTGTATTATCCGAGGCTCATCCTGACGTAAGCCAACTTCCTATGCGTCATGCGTTGGTTTTGGAAGTTATCTAGTTTTGTGCCAGATATTTGTCAATCCGGTGCACTACACTGGCAGTAATTAACTCGGGTAAGTGAGATAGTCAGTATCCAGTGTTTACAATGTTCAGGTGGTAATCGATGTAAGTTATGTGACACTAATATTTTCCCTAATTCGGCATAAAATAACATTTATAGTTTGGTTATGAGATAGCATTAAGATTCAATGACCATCTGAAATATATTTTAAATAATTCGGAGACAGGAATTCACGGAAATTTAGAATATGTGCAGACAGTTTCATTTAAATAATCATTTCTTCTAAATGGTTCTATATAATATGTATAGAAAATTGTCTAGAAATAAATTTTGTTATTAATTTCCGAATCTTAAAAGTTAGAACTAAAAATACAGAGGGTTATTAAAATGGTTAATGATATAGAACTAACAAATGTTTCTTAATATCCAATTGGAAATCTACAAACAATTTTATTGACTTAAATATGATCCAAAATCAAGATATTAACATTATTTAACTATTTGGAAATAGAAATAATAAAAATGTTGATTGCTTTTTAAATCAAAATATTTCATTTATAACTTCGATATATAAAAACATTATAGAGTAAACAAATTGGAAATTATTGTAGTTTTCCCATGATATCAGTTTAAATCCACCAAAAATTATGTCAGATATTTTATCATTGCTTAAAAGCATTTTAATGTAATTACTTACAAATATAATATGTAATTTAATGTACATGTAAACTATGTTGTATTATGAATTATTATAAAATTATTTGTAGACGTGATGGTTAAAGTTCATCTCAAAATATTTCAATTTATTTTCTGTATTTCTTTAGATTAAGATAAAGATTTCGTTAAGTTTTGAAATTTTCGATTTTCCATTCAAAATTCGCAAATTGGTGTTAAATAATTTTTGCTTAATGTAAACAAATATTTATTTATTAATGTAAATATTATGTAATTTGAAATCTTTTTCTATATAATATTCGATTTAACAAATAAATAACATGAAAAGAAATTTTTAGATTTAAATAACATGAAAAGAAATTTTTAGATTAGTTTTTTTTATATAATTTTGTAATGTATCATTAAGCTATTTATATAATTTATTTAAGTCTTTTAAAGATAATTGTGGAACATTATAAATGAAACCTTTCAAATTTTGGAATAATACTAACTTTTCAATGGCCCATTAAATAAAGTATATTGATAATTTCTATTGGTACAAGTTTTATGACATATTTTATTGCTATTTGAAATTACTACTTTTAAATAAAATTTAAAACTTTTTAATCACCTTCTCAATATTCACTTTTTGGTAAGTCTAATTATAATATCTCGTAAATTTTTGGTACTAATTATTGAAAGTGCATGTTATATCATTCAACATGGCATGGGCATGGTGTATGCACATCTGATGGAGACAATTATTATTAATTTACCGATTCATGTAATAATTATTTCTAAATATGTATAAAGATATCAAAACTTCGACAGGGGCTCAGATTCCTTAAATTTCCAATTTTGCATATGTGTAAAAGTACGGTTGTCGTGATGTATGTTAGAAATATGTTAGTTTACGTTCTTATTAAAAGATCAAAAGTGATTCCATCATTGAGATATGGGATTGATGACACATGACACAGTATAATGAACCTAGTGTAAATATCTCAGCTAGACGCAATTGTATTTACAGGAGAACAAAATTGCTACGAGAACGTAAAAGAATTATATTAATATTAAATAATTTTCCAAAAAGTAGATACCAAAAGATTTACCAATCGACGATTTGATTTGGATTTATAATTATGATTTTCAATCAGAAACAGATTGTCCAAAAAAATATTAGAAATAATATATTAAAAATGCTAGAAAGTCTACAAGTTTTAGGTAAATTATTGGGTAATTAAACCAACTTTCTTAGATTCAACTTTTTCTTTAAATATCATAACCTCTAATAAATATAAACCCTAAAATATAATTAAATTATATATAGTAAAAGTAAAATTAGTTATAATGAAATTGTCAACTTTCACAAGAAGCATTAAAAAAATTATTAAAGTTAAAAAAATTACCGAATAAAAATTGTTGTTAATGGAGCCATTAAAATCATATAATTCTATAAATTTAAAGAAAATTATAATTATACGGAAATGCAAATAAAAATAAATAGTATTAAATATTTAGGAATAAATTTTTTATTTATTTATATAAATATATTTAATTACAGTCTAGGAAATATATAAGTAATTACACAGTCCTTGCCAAATGAATTGTTACATCGCAAAACTGCAATAATTAAATGCATATTAATGTCAAATTTTCAAGATTTGTCACGAAGAAAAATTACTTTTTATCCATATACAAAATACAATATTACATAAATAAATCATTTAAATATTAAATCATCAATTATATCTATTTTCAGATAATGATTATTGGTTTTTTGTAAAAATGTAATTAAGGAAATTTAACATTAACTTTTTTGTCATAAATAGAAATACATTTTACAAATGTTTTGTTATATTTTAATATGACAAGTGATTTTTTCGTAATTTATAGTTAGAACAATTCTTTGTGATATGCTAATTTTAAATATTTATACAATTTTCTTGTAAGTATAGTTTAGATTTTCTTTGCAGCACTATTCGAGTAATTTAATTATAAGAACGTACTTTTGAAATTATTTCATCAAATATAAATCAGTAAACTTCAAAACTCGGCAACATTTTAAAAATATCATAATGAATTTCAAAAATTAAATGTTTGAACAAGGACCAAGCGTAAACATCGTTTCCACCAATCTGTAATCAAAAGTGAAGTTAAAATTAATCAAACTACAAAAAAAAAGACTTGTTTTAACATCATTTTAGAGACTTTCTTCCACAACGACGTAAGTGGTTGCATATAATTCCTACATCTTAACTATATATCTAACATTTAACTTAAAAGTATTTCAAAGTTAAAAAATTATTTCCATATTCAAACTATACTACTGTAACAGGGTAACACCATTGATTATGGTTAAATCCAAGGTGAATTTTTCTACTTATTTCTTCTATATCTTCTTGATTATAATTACATATCAATTTGCTTTGGTAAAACCAGAAATAAGTAAAATATTTTGCAATTTCCCCAGATTAAAGTTCATTAATATGAAATAAAATAAAATATATTTTTCAATTATTTTGCAAGGAAATATATAAATTAAATCTTCAGTTCGTTGATTATTGGAAAATAAAAGAAAAAGAAAAGGTGAAATATAATTTCAATTTTCCTATTACTATTTTTGTTATGTTTGAAAGAATTGTAAAATAAAATATATAAAAATTGTCAATGTTTACGTATGATTTTGGTTCCCGAAGCTATTGATATAATGAAAATTGCATTGGAAAAGTTTGTACAATAAGTGCGTCTTTTGAAAGTATTAATATTTGAACTAGTGACGTACATATTTAATTTCGTTATTATCGCAGTCATGAAAATAATTTGGTTAACTCTTATGAACTCACCAAACCAAACCTATTCAAAACCCAAAATTTCAAAAGCAGAATGCAAATCCAAAATTTTTGGAGATGTATTTGGCTTTGAGTTGACTGCTTTTATTGACTGCTGTTTTTCTATGATGCCTTTGACAAGGTCAATACTGTATTCTGCCATTGACAAGGTCAATGTTTTTTTTAGATATATATTTAAAATGTTAAAGGTAACTATAACTTTTATTATTTTAAATATATCTTTTTCATTATATTTTTGAATCTGCAGTCTCCACTGCAGTGTCTGCAGCTTGCCTTTTTAAAGTGCCTCATCTTCTTCAGTGCACTTTTATTTTGAAGTTCATTGGTTGGGAGTTGTAAGACTACTTGGTTAAAAATCATTGGTCACATCTTCTCGATCCTTGTTCTATTAATTCCAATTTTGATTTTCAAGTAAGGTTTTTATATTTTGCCTCGATTTATGTTGCTTTGATGTAACGATTTTTTTAAAAACAAATATATGTACTTTTAGTTAAGGAATATTTGAATTATCAAGAAATTGAACAGATAATTTGAATTACAGAAGGTTTCAATATAAAAAGTTGTCATCCGAATGTGTACGATCAAATTTTGTACAAATTAAAATTTCAGCAGTTTATTATTTTGCAAATTTAATATTAAATAATTGCAATTGAATTTATTCATAATAAAATAATAATAACTTCCATGTTTAAATTGAAATTGTTTAATGCAACATAAAAATTTAATTTGATTATACAATAATTATAATTAAAATTCTCCTTAATTTTTTTTTTTTTTAAATAAATATTTGCAACCTGTTCAATTTAGCTATAAAAAATACTGTCCCAAATTTCTATCAGACAAATTGGTCAAACTAAAAAAAACATTTTTGTAAAAAAAATAGCAAAATATTTTTTTTTTTTTTATTACAATCAATTTACCTTTACCTATCTGACATAAAAGCATACAAATTTTATTATATAGCTGCAAATATTGTTAAGCAATTATGTTAATTTTTTTGGTTACATAGCTGGCGGTGGCATATTACGGTGGCATTTGCATGGTAATTGAACGAAACATTTCAAATCAGTGAAAAATTTAATTTGTATCACATTTGGGTTCATTACATAATGTTGGGGGGTTTTTTTATTGTTTATATGATTCATGAAAATTAAGTAATTTTGATTTTGTTTTGTGGTCACTGGAAATTTTGTGTATGGCGCAATATTTTTGTGACACAAAATTAACTCCGAATAATAAAAAATTATAATTTAAAATGTCCTTAAAATGTTATAAAGTAAGGAATATTTAATAATTTTAATTACATAATTATAAAATTGAGGTCTTCTTATAGTAAATTTTCCATTAAAAGTGGAATTATGAAAACAAGCTTTTTTTTTGTTTATTTACTTGGTGAGTTCAATAAACGACCGCAAAATTAAAAGCATGCTAAAAGTTGATTTATGTATCTACAAAGGTAAATGACTGGCATAAATAAAACATAAATTTAGTTATTTACAATATTTCCATAAATTATGCGGCATAAAATTTATTATGTATAAATATTAGTTGGGTCATTATTAATAATGAATAATTATTTACTATATTAATCAAAATAAATTTTATTGCTTGCAAAGAGTATGAAATAGAATATCTTTGTTACATGTCAATACAATAATGTTATAATATTTGGCAGTGGCGGTATTTATGCTGTTATGACACACAATTCACCTAATTCTTGCATAAGTGCAATAAATCAATCAATCATGGATTCATTTTGAGGCAATTTGCCCTCAGTTGAAACAGCTTTACATGATACTGTATTAAAAAGTATTAGATTGTTTCAATTAAAATTCACTTCACTAAAAACTAGGATTCGGAAACTATGCAATTAGTTGGCTCAAATTTCAATATATGTAATAGGAAAGAAGAAGTCGAGGCTGAACTGAATTGTCTGAAGAAGTAAGTCTAGGCTGAACCAAAAGAATGGTCCTATCTGAAATACTATGGTTCTTATTAAATATTTTCTGAATACGGTCCAATTATAACCATTGCACTTTTTAACACTTACCCACTTTTATCAATGGTTTTTTTGCTGGAAATTGTTTAACGTAAACTATGAATACGATTCGTTCTTTAAAAAAATATTAAAAGTACGACGTAGTTTTGTTTATATATTTACAATAATCAAATTATAAGCCATAAAATCGAAAGTCTAACTGGACATCGGAACTACTTTGTTGGACTTTTTAAAAACAAATTTCCTTTATTATTAAATCGTAAATAAAGCCGGTCCACAAAATTGTTAATAAACTGCGCACATTTGAAATGATAATGAATCATTTTTAATAAAAAGCTCTACAATTGTAAATAAACTTTACATACTTTACAGAAATTTGCTGTGGGGCCTTTTTTCAATATAGACAAACTATAATTCAATTTGTAGTTGTAAACGTTTTGAAATTTAGAATAATCTTATGGTCGGCCAATTTAAGATATTTAACCCAGTTAGCCATAAAAATCTATTTGATGTTGTTGCTATTTTTGGTTTCATTATAAAATTGATTATGGTATAAAAACATATTTTATAATAAATTAAAATTTCAGATATTTCTAACATATCCGATTTTCTACAATCTTAGGTTTTGCACAAATTATGGCGCGCAAAGTTTTAAAAACTGGAAAATCTACATCAATATTTTACCTTCAATTTACATTTAACAAATTATCTCAATTAGCAATAAATACTGAACTATTTCTAGCAAATATCAAGAGTCAAGTATGTAAATTTCAATTTGTCGTGGTTTTATGGATGAGAAGGAGAAGACAATGAAATATTTGCCATTCCCTCAGTGAAATCAAGGCAAACATAAATAAAGGAAATTTGGTATATAATTTCTTTCTCGAAAAACTTGAAGACGCGGTTAAAATGATACCGGAAAAAGTAATTTCATCCATTAATGAAGTGTGATGGGTTGACACTCTTTTAAAACCACCCAACCAAATATAATAAGAAAAATATGTAAATTTCATAGAATTTTTCCTCTGGTTCCTTTATTGTTTAGTAAAATTTATTTGAAATCCCTTTTATTATAACCTTCCTAAATCAGCTTACATTTAAGTTAATTTAATCAAAATTTAAAATAAAAAATCTATAAAGTAAAAAAAACTTACTTTTTCCACTTTGATAATTAAATTTCCTGGTATTTTTTATATTTCCAAATAATTTTCTTTCGTATAATTTTTTAAATACGTTTCTTAATTTTTCTGTTGTCTAATGTGACTATTTTCACTTACACACTTTTATATTTCCGGTGTTAATAATCATTGACATAAAAATATTATTTTAAAACTATTTTGATTTGCAGAAAATTTCACTTTTATTATAAATTTTCTAAAATTGTTTAAAAATTGCTGCAATTTTTTTTTGTTTTGTTTACTTAAATTTTACACTTAATAAATTTATGTTTATTTATATTTTTATATATGAAAATTACATAAATTTCAACTTTGACTTTTTTGTTGTTTTTGTTATTGTGCAAAAATTTATATATTTGCAATATCTTTTTTAAAAAAAACTTTTTATAAATAAATTAATTGAAATTTAACCACAAACAAAAATTTTTTTATTGATTTTCGTAATATATTAATTATAATTAAAATCTTTATTTATTATTTTGTATTTAATTATTAATAATTTGTCTAATGTTTTGGTTTTTTATTGCATTCAACTTGCATCATGCATGAAGATCAATAAACTTGTTTCATTTGCGCTTTGGAAAAATTCAATTTTCATTTATAAATAATATGATTTTAAAAAGAAAATTCCTAATAAAAATATATAAGTAAATTTATTATTAAAATAATAATAAAATAATATAAAAAATTTATAAAATAAAATTCAACACTTTCTCTCCATATGTGCACATATACATAGAAAAGAAATTTAAATTTTTTGATTTTGTAACAATGAAATTTTAAATTTTCTTGTAAATATTATTAAAAAATTATGTAAATTTTAATTAAAAAATTATATAAATAATATAATTTCAAAAATTACTTAATTTTGTTTAAATATATACCAAAACTTTCTATAATTTCATAAATGAATTTTAACTTGAAAATTTTTAACAATTTAAATTATAAAAGTTACAAAAAAAAATCATTGCAAAAAATAATTAAAATAATTTGTACAAAAAATATAAATAAAATTTCGAAAAAATCGCCAATTTTTTTTTTTTGAAAACAAATACAAAATGAAAAAGTTATAAATTATTATTAATTCAATCTCAGATCGACTACTTAAAACCGTAGATAAACACCGACTGTTCAATATTTGAATTACTCAAAGTTTTATTTTTCATCATTTTTTTTGTTGTTGATATTTTTGGTTTTGAAGAAAAAGTTAACAAGTTGCAAACCACCGTCGTCGTAAAGTCACGGCGCCTAAACTATTATTACATGTAGCTAAAAAAAAAAAAATATGAAAACAACTTCTTTGATGAAAACGATCGTTAACAATCCAAAACACCATACAATATTAAATTATTTACGTCACGTGACACACATTATTAAATTAGAAGTGTAAGATTAAACCTGTTTAAAACAAAAAAATGCAATAACTTGCAACTTGCAAGTGCAATTTTACTCTTTAATTATAGTGATAACATTAAATTACTGCGCTACTGTTATGCCAGTGAAATGAGAATGAAAGTTTTGTATATTTGTAAATTTGGTAATATATGAAATTGAAATGACAATATGAGAATGGAAAAAGTTGCATCGTAAAATTGTAAATATTGAAAAAGAAAGTGATTGCATCTCTGCCTATTATGTTTTTATGGTGAAGTTGGATAATAAAAATTTTGAAAAAAAAAAAACATAAATATTTTTATACATATAAATATTTTTATGGATGGAATAATGAAGAATTTAATTTATGATTGTAAATGATTGGAAAGATTAAATTAGATTAGAGTATCATTTGAATCTAATTACAGATAAAAAATTTGCTTTGATAAACTATAATTTTTTATTGTATTGAAATTTTTATTAACTGCTATATAATTTTAGTAATTTAGGTTTAATTAGATTAATAAGAAATACTTTATTAAAATAATTACGTTCATCATTTGTAACCCGTCCTTTGTGTACTTGTACTTCCTTGCTACAAAGCAGAATACGAAAACTAAAGTCCTACATTCGAAATTATTTAATTAATCTGACAGGATTGAAGCTAGTCAAAGTGAGGCGCATATGTGATCTAGGTAAAATGTAAGCCATCGATAAGATTTAAAAAAAAATATCTTAGTCTTCTACTTAAGTCTTGCGCAAAAAAAAGGTTTCCTGACATAAGGATGATTCATGATTAGATGATGAAGGGGAGTTCAATGATTTCCAATGGGGTGAATGCGATGCTGAGCCTGAATTGAATGAATGTGATGATGGACGTTTCCTCTTACCTTTATTTTTTTTGTCATAATCTTTAAATTATTTAAATTGCCTCCCTTATTAAAGATTTTAGTTATAATGTCACCACTTGAACCTGAATCTAAGTTAATAGATTGGGACGATCACTTTTATTTTGTTATTTTTTGTGGATTGACGTTGTTTAAAATTTTTGGTTGAAGAGCTGGATAATATGGTTGAGCTTTATAATGAGCCACTTTTACTGGAATGCATAGAAGAATCTGAACTTTAATTTTTTCCCTGATTTCGTTGATGATCTTAATGCTGATCTACTAGAGATGCTGACGTTATTAATGATGTATATTACGATTTGGACCTATTACTTTTATGGAACACGTTTAGTTTCAATATAATAATGAAATATTTTGGTGTCAACAAAATGGTCCACAATTTAATTACGATTTTTTTTTTATTATATTACTTTTAATGTCAAATTTCTTTGAATATAGCACGTTGTCAAGTATCTGCAAGCATATGTAAATAATTTATCTTTACTATGACATTTCTTCATTATTTATGTTTCATCCATAATTTTCTTAGAATAGTTTATTCACCAATACAATAAATAAGGAATTTTCAGGGTGTCCAAGTACATAATAGCAAAAATTATCTACGTATAGATAGTTTAATCTTAAGGTGAACTATGAAAATTAAAAGAAAGTTGAGGATTTAATCATTTAATGTATTGCTCAAGTACTGTATAAAAATATTATTTGACGCCTAAATATATGCACTAAATTTTAGTTATATAACGAAAAATTAATGCATTTGCATAATTTGTATTCTCTAATTTACATTAGGATATTATGATATTCTGAAAAAGTAATTGAAGATATAATTTAATAAATCTAGTATCCCACAGTTTCTGATCTGGCTATGTCGCTACGGGATAGCTTCAACAGTTTTTTGTCCAATTTTCCTGTGCTGCTTAGAATTTTTCTCTTAAACCAAAAATTATATAGTATTTCTTAAACAAAGAAATTTTCTATAAAAAAATTTCTATTTTACTTCATAATATTTTTAGCAAAAATATTATTTATATTCTGATTCAATAAATTTTCTATTAAAATAAGAAAATCCTTTCTTAATAATACCAAAGTAAAACATTTTATATTTTCGATGAATATTAAGATAACAACAAATAGTTTAACATCAAATCAATTCAACCATGGAAAATAATAATTGGAAAATAAATATATTTATTAAGAATGATTTTTATTCTAGTTTTACATCGAATTTTGAACTTATCTAGATAATTTTGAAGACTTTATTTTCCCAAACGGGGAGAAATTGTTTAAAAGATCAAGCAAATAAATTTGAAAAAAATTTCTTTTGGAAAAATTCAATTGGAAAATATTATGAAAAATATTTCAAGTTACTTGACCTATTCGCAATTCTGACAAAAGCATAGCTGTGTATGGTTTTTTATGTTTCGTAGTTCTATTTGGCTGATTTGAGTAAAACAATCCTCAGCAGTCATTAGTGTTTTGTGTTCCTGAAAAGTCAGTTTAGTTCGATTAGTTTAATTAGTGATGAATTAATGTATGAGCTAAAAATTTAATGAAATTCTGCATAATATAGAGTATCGGAAAATTACAAAATCCTGAATGATAATATAATTTTATAATTTGGCTGTAATATAAATATAAAAAATCATATAATTGGAAAATTATTAATTGAGAAATTAATTCAAAATAATTGGTGAGTTTAGTTTAACATTTTATGAATGTAAATATCTAAAAATAACAATTGGTTGGTGCTTATGGTTAGTTTAAGGGGCGAATCCTATGCAACATGACAGCGAACCCAATATCACAGCTTTTCTACCACCTGTATCTGGCTTGGCTAAGATTCACCTCATGAAATTCAGAAACCTTACAGCATCTGAAGATTGTTTAGCCCCTTAATTTCGTTCTCATTCAGTTCTTCGCATCTGAGACAATATTTGTTGAATAGAAAGCCTAGTCTTGCAGCATATTCACCAATTAGCCAAGTGTCTCGTGTACACAACTATTTATCTGATGACTATATTGATCCGTTCAGGATAGATGGAGTAAGTTGTCTATTATCTTTCTGTCGTACGACGGTGATATTTTTTTTTGGTGGTATGATACGTGGTTATGCCTTTCCATCTTGTGTTCGCCAAGGACATAAGGTGATAAGGTAGAGATAAATATTTCATCTCACTATGTTTATTGAGGGATCTACAACAGCTATTATTTTCATATAAAATAAGACTTCAAGCCAACACCATTCGAAAGATAAAATTATCTATTTCGGTTCCTGAATCCTTAGTATTTTATAGGCTATTCATTTTCAAAATAAATATTCTTATTAAAATTATTTGAATTGACCAGTTGATGTAATATCACATCTTAAATTTTAATTATACAAAATATAAAAAAAAATTACTGAAGTACTCATGACATTTTTGCAATACTGAAAACTTAGTTATCATTTTAGTTTTTAAACATATAATTTTTTAAAACATATTTTTCTATCTTAAATTGTAAAAGCTTTTTTTATTATTTTCGGTAAAATAAAAATATGTTAAAAGCTTTTATCTTGTTTCGAATACATAAAAAGATGATAAGAAAAAATTTATGATAAATTGCCATGTTTTTCGGATGTTGCAATCAGTTGTGATTAAGATTGTGCATTGAATTCATATCTATCGGATAAAATCGTTATAACAGTTTTGCCGGTATAAAATAAAGGAATATTTTTTTTTTATATATTTTTAAATTATGTATATTTTCCAAAATTAAAAAAACTATTAATTTAAAATATTAAAAAACTATTAATTTATTCTAAAAAAAATATATATTTATAAATTTTATTTTAAATATATTTGTGTTAATAAAATCCGGATCATTTTAAAATTATGGTGGAATAAATTTTACAAACTTTAAATATATTAAGATATTTCAACGAATTTATAAAAGGATAAAAATATAAAATCAAAAAAAAAAAAATGTAAGTTAATTTAAATTAAAATTAATAAATAAAATTAATTTTATAATTGAAAGTTTTATTAAAGAAAACTAGTTTTCCTAAAAATATGCAATCAAAAAAATATTATTGGTTGGAAGCTTGGAAGGCAATTAAAATTATTAATAAAGAAAATCACTGAATTTCCCTGTAATTTTACAATTAGATTTAAAAATGAGATAATTAGCTAAATATAATAGTCAGTAATTTTTTTGAAAATTGTATTAACATATTATCTTTATTAAAAAAAATTGTTGTATGTAAATTATTTAGATATGTATTTTAAAGATCTCAATAAATTTTTATTTTATGTTATTTATCTTTTAAATATTTATGATTTTCAGTTGTTATACATAAAATTTAGCCTTGAACTTATGGAATATGTAAAAATTGTTTACTAATAAAATATTTTAGTAGTTCAACAATTTTTATTAGCCATAGGATATGAAAAATAATTGCATGAATAAAACAATTGAATGAAATTCAAAAATTTAGAAACCATTTTGTAAATCTTTAATTATATTAATTATTAATAGTTAATTTAAAATCGAAACTGCCGGTAAAGAATAACATAACTTGTCAGATTTACATTAACTATTAATTTTTTTATTAAATACTTGATAATGTAGTTTTCATAATCATTTTGCTCTAAATATATACAAGCAATATTGAATTACTCGATAGAATCATTGCAGTGGATATATTTTAAAAATTGCGAATATTGCTTGTAATTATATATTAAGAGCGAAATGATTATAAAAATTGAAATAAAGTTAGTAGTATGAAAATGAATGTAATAAATAAATTAATAGTTAATTAAAATCTGACAAGTTAAGTTATATGTAAAATCTATTAAAATTATATAGCATAAGACGTTGAAAATTATTTTGTCTAAATGAAATGAAACTTTTTAACCTATTTCAGTTAGGGCTGTACTCTCTTTGCGATTAGAATAGACGTATATGTTAATTATCGACTCGGTTAGACATATTTTAATTAAGCAAAACTAAGATTAATAAATTAAGTTTAATAAAGTGGGTTTAAAATTATATATTAGAATAATATAAGATTAAAATAAGTTAGTTAAAATATATTCGAAGTAAGTAATTGTATGGTATTTCTGAATAATAGCATAAAACATATTGCCAGCACTTACCATTTGGTATCATTAGCTCCATTTCCCATTTTTTTTTTTACACCATAGAACCATGTAATTCTCGACTGACAAACAATCATTAAAAAGCGTTTGATTAAACTTTTATTGCTAATTTTATTGCTAAATAATTTTCATAGTATTGTTTTTTCAAAATTTATTATTCAATTTTTTATTGAACATAAACATTTCCAACAATGTACAAAGTGCTAATTTTATACTTCGTGTGGATTCACACCTAAAATCTCAGTGCCATATTATAACTTTTTACCTATATAAACCAGAAAACTTTTGCTATTAAAAATATATTGAAGGAAATTTATAAATATTTTACGATGCCATATAATGTAAAAGAAAATGTCATTAAACAAAATATTATGACAAAACTTCTCTTCTGAACTTCAAAATAAAAATAATAATGTAGAAACTTCGAAATAACACTTAGAAAATAACTTTCATCATGTAAAAATTACTTCAATTTTATTGACAAAAAAAAAAGTTGAGCATAAAATCAATGATCACTTAATTATAAATCTTTTATATGTCACACCATTAAATGGAAAAAGTTTATCTGACCACTTGAATCAGAAAATAATTAATTTACATTTACGACATTTTTATAATTAATTTTTTCAATTAATTCCAATTATTAATTAATTGAAGACTTATCTGATTTTAAGATCTTTTTTAATTTTAATTAATAAGCTACATTGTTATATACTTTTTTTTTTAGAAATCTAATTATCTTATTTCTCATTAAATTTTAAGATATAACATTATGAATTTAAAATTTAAAGATTCAATGAAATAATTCCATAAAAAAATTATGGTTTCGAATTAAAATTAAACTTTAAAGTTAAATAATTCCATTATAATTAAACTTAAATGATTTGAAATGTATAAAAATCAATTCACGAAAAGGAATAAGATATTTAATTACAGGATTTAAATATTTAAATAACCAATTTTTATGTAGATTTACTTTTCACATACTTTTCGGGTGAATAATTTTTTATTATTCATGATTGGTACAAATTTATCTTAATAATATGCAGTGTTAAATTTAAATATTTAATAGCATTTATTCAGTAATTCTAAAGCAGTTTATTAAAGTATTAAAAGATGTTTGTTTTTACTTCTACTAACCTTACCTTTGGTAGGGGCTAAGTAGAAGTGGTTAATAAATATTTGTTTTTTACTTTATTCATTTCTATAGATTCCTTACCTTGAGTAGGGGAAAGTCTAATTACAAATTACTTTTTAGTAGTCAGAACTTGAATGACATCAAATAAATAATTATCTTCGCCTTTATTGGACATTTTTTGAAATTCTGTAAAAATGTTCCTATTATAATGAGTACATGTAATTTAAATATCTTTACCTTTACTTTAAAATTATATGGTTTACAGATAATTATATTTAAAA
Source organism: Rhamphomyia laevipes (assembly GCA_963920725.1). Classification (NCBI taxonomy): domain Eukaryota; kingdom Metazoa; phylum Arthropoda; class Insecta; order Diptera; family Empididae; genus Rhamphomyia; species Rhamphomyia laevipes. The sequence goes on from OY987256.1 coordinate 1,402,449, forward strand.
TGGAGTATTCCGTCCTAAATAAAAAAAATTAAATAAAATAGTCCAAAACTCAGAGATTAAATAAACAGTACTTTGTAAAATAATTCAGGAAAATAATTTCAGGAAATTATTATACAAAATCTTAAGATTCTAAAAATATCTTAAAGATATCAATGATATATAATTCGGAAATTTTGTTATAATAATTATTATTGAACAAATTTCATTGAAAACGAATAAGAATTACATGAATCCACATAAATTAATAAACTTAAATTATACGAGCATCCCCCAACTACAAGTTAAACGCAACCTCCGATAACGTATAAAAAATTGTTTTAAGTAATTTACTTAAAGATTTTATTGCTCTTGCACAGTATGAATTAAAGTTTTCATATTTTTTCCATTTTTATTTGGAATGGTTCAAAAAATTACTATTTTTAATATTTAGATTGTACAGTATAGAATTTTCAACTAATTATACTTTAAAGAAATTAAACTTTATGTATTAGGTAATTTGAACATTCTTTACACAAGTGATAAATTAAAATTATTGAGAATACTGCAAAATGTTTCATCCATTAGAATCTTTAATTATTGATCTGCATTATTGACGTCGACTTGAAACTTCATCGCCAAACTTCAAAAACATGTGGTAATAAATATAATAATTTATTACCGACACCATTATAGGTGTGAGTTTGAATTATTGATTTCCATATTTGCAATGTGCAGTTTCATGAAGTTGTTTCAAGCCGAGCCTCATATTAAAGATCGACCAAAATTACTAGTATGTTTTAAACGGTTTCGACATACTAGTAATTTTGGTGATTATAGTACAAAATATAGCCGCAGTCCGCAGTGATTTATTTAATTGCATTTTATAATATTATTATGCATTAATTAATGTTATAATTTTATAAAAATTAATGTTTTATATTTTATTAAAAATATAATAATAAACTACATTATTAAAGCAAAAATTTAAAAAATTTATGACTACCTAAACTTTAATTTAATAATAGTTTCTCTCTATCACGAAAAATATTGTCGGAAGTTTATTTATGCTACAAAAATTCTAAATTTATCATTTCCAAAAAAAAAAAACTTTTAAACTTTGAGTTGTTCACATTTTGTGGTCTATAAATTGTAAAATAACCTAAACTTTATGAAACTGATTAAATTATAATATTCTAAAGTTTTGGTCACTGTGGTAACATATTATAACATAAAAGTCTGTGACAGGATCTCAAAACAACATAAAATAAAATCTTGCAAATAAATTTATTTTGTTAAGCTGTTAGCATAGAATAGCATAAAATAAAAATATATGATTAAATTGAAATTGGTAATAAATTTTAGAATATGTAGAAAATCTCTTGGGATAATAAAAAAAAATAGTTTTAAATATAATTAAATTCAATTAAATAAATATTTACATTTAATTTATCACCATTAACAGCACCGCAGATTCGGTTACTGTGTGGATAATGGTTTTACTGGAAAACAATATCAAATCATACTGCAAACTTTTATAATTGGATTTAAAAATTTACATTTGAGAGCACTGTAATTTTCAATCACAATTAATTCAAAAAATTCATTAGAATTTAAAAATATTTTTTATAAAAACGGATTGAAAACAATTTTTAAGAATTTATATCATCAAAAGTATTATATAAATAATAATAATAAAAAAAAAACATTAATTATATGAGTTTTAATTTATGGACTAAGTCTCAAAAGATAAATAATTACTTCCTTTGTTTTGGGTTTCCATATTCTTGTAATGATGCTACATAAACAACTGTATAATCATTAATGTTTAAACTCAAAGCATATTCAAAAAATAATTAATAAAACATTTTGTATTTATAATATTCTATTTAAAATGCTCTTAAATAATATAATTTTGACAGTGTGTCATTTATTAAATATTTTATTTGTTGATTTTTTTATTTTGAATACATATTTATGTAAAACGTCAATCTGATTAAGACATCATCGATTTTGGATTTATTATTATTATAATACAGGGTGTTTTATATCTAAGTATTTTGGAGTAAATAACGAAATTGGAGGTACTATTCTATAGGTACTTTCCAAATGAAAGTCCCCTCTTCGAAATACAACCGATTTTGTGTATTTCATATTTAAATGCATTTCATATTAAAAGGGCGATCTCCGCAGCGACGAGACTATCACAAAAACAGCCATTATCTAGTCTTACACTCTCTAGTTGCTACAGCCAAGCCATCTTAGCAGATTTATGATTTGGATCCGTACTAATTACCAAATCGAATCTATATAGGTTTCTAGCAGAATTTATCCTCTTTAGGTCCATGGTAAATACAAAACTCTACGCCATTTTTCATATCTCTAGAGTTAGGTAGCATGTAATTTCTTTATGCAAAAAAAAAAATATATTGCAAAACTTGTCAGCAAATGGATTTTTATGATAATATTTGCAGCAGAAAATCAAAAGTTTCAGGACTTATAGATTCTAAACATTTAATGTAAGGTTTTAAAAGCAATTTAAATACTTATCTAATATGTCATCGGAGTCAATTTAGTTAACCATTCTGAAGTTATGGACAAAAAATTATGTAGAAAAACTTTTTTTTAAAAAAAATTGAACCTGAAAGAGTAACTCAGTATCCTAATAATTTTTTATCAGTATCCTAATGTTATAGTACACTCTAAGACACTTAGATACGATACACCTGGAATCCCTAGCTTTTAATTAAACATAATTATATATAAGCATTAGACTTTTATGTTCTTTTGAGACATTTTTGGCGCATTGAATACCAAAACTTAATAATATAATGCATATTTATTTTGTTAGCAATTAAAAACGTTTTACAGACAGATGATATAAAAGGGCGGAAAACCATTTAGATTTCATAAAAGAAAACTCATTTTAAATTTTTTCTTTTTTCTTCAAAAACTCATAAATTAAAAGAGAAAAAAATACAAATAAATGTCATAAAATTGTATGTTAATGACATGCTAGTGTATATTAAAAATCAAGGTTATTCTGAATCAAGTACTTTTCAAAAATGTTCAAAGTAAAAATTGTCGCGCACTAGTTCTTCATTTATCTTTTACCCGTTTTGTATTTTAGGTATAACCAAATAATTTAAATTGAAATTAAATTAATTGCCATTAATCCTTCAGAAGTAGATTTTAAAGTAATGCTGCTAGCTTTACAATTATTATTAACACTATTAAATCATAGGAATTACTATGACAATCTGTAACAATATTAAATTATAAAAGAAATACATATTAATTAAATTTCTAAATAATAAAAATTTTAATATTTCAATCATGCAAAGGAATTGTTAAACAAAATATAGCTACTCCTACTAGCAACGGATTTACTATGGTTATATTAGCATACATGAAAATTAGTATGCAGATTGCAGACTCTTATAAACATAATGATACGGCAATCATCATTCGATATGATGTGCACTACCTGTCACCCTGCCGATGTTTCATTACAATCTTATTCTACTGCCACTTAGTGTCACTATTTTGATTATATGTATCTGAGTTTTAAAATAATGTTCTTTACACACATCGTTCAAAACTATCAGCACTTTTGATGTTTACTTAAATACTTTAAAATCCTTTTAACTTTTTTTGAAAGTCATAGTTTTCCATACGCAACGATCCGACCTTTAATTCCACAATTAGTATTTTTATAATTTCTGTCGCCTAATCTTTCATGTCTGCTCAAATAAGCAAAGTAAATATTTTTAAAATTTTATATCAAAAAATTATTTTTCATATCATCCTAAAAATATGCAATTTTTATTATGGAATGTTATGAAAAAAAATTGTATATTTATGTATGTATATATATTTTCAAAAAGCAAATTCTGATTACAAATTATTTATTATTATATTATAAATGAAGCAACCAACCATCGAGTGATTTTGTTTCCCGAAGTAAATAAAAATGTTCATTGATTGAATGTTTGTATTTACTGGGTGAGTTACGAAAATTTTCAAATTTATATTCTTATAGGAACAGTAAGTTTTTCCCGATAATTTTTATTAATACTTACATAATTTATATTTTATATAAATATACATAATAGGGTGGACTGTGGACACTAAATAGTTAGTTGATCGACCACGCAATTTGTGGTAGTATTGGAAGCAAAAAAAAAATGTATGAATACTTTCCTGGATTCCGCACCTTTTTGAGTTACAGCTCATTCTCGGGTTTGGTCTTAGCCAAAAGTAGTATCACATATGGTTCCATAACTTCAGATTAGGTCAATGAAGAATTTTGGTTTATATGTCATTGGATTGATAATTAAATGGCGTTTAAAAGATTTCTGATTTCCAAGTTGTTTAAAAAGCTCGCAATGATGAAAATTGCAAAAAAGAAAAATCACTCCTCTATTTTTTTACTCTCTAAGGGAAATAATTTTGTTTACGTTAAAACTTACACGCTTCATTCACTACGTGCCAAATAAAAAAATGTGGGTATAATGAAAATTATAATAAATAATAACGAATTGGTTTATTTTTTTTAGTCCTTTTTGAATATAGAAGAAGAAAATAATTACCCTCGCCTTTCCCGATGAAAATTTAATATATTTAAATTATACCAAAGATATTGTACTTCTATATATACATATATGTAGAAATTGTAGGTGTACTGAAGGTCGTATTAAAATATATTTGATTGTATATACAAAACCAAATGCTTAAGAAAATAATTAAATTAAATTTCAATTATATATAATCAAAAATTTATATTAAATATTTTAAAATCCAAAATAAATTTCAAATATTCATTTATATTCGGTTAAATGTTAATTTATTATCAACAAATTAAATTCATTAAATAAATATAATTTTATATCGTATGGGAATTTAAATTTTAAATAAATATGTATTTCATTTCTACGGAATTCAGTGGTACAAATAATTAGCAATTATAATTACAAATAACATAATAATGTAATAGAATTTACAAGATTTATCTTTTACAAACAGAATGTTAATTGCAACAAGGACCAGTTCACGTGTTTTCCGTAATTAATCATTACACGTGATATACAGTATGAGACACCTCGCGCACAATTCATAGAAGTGTATGATTTTAAATCCTTAAACACGATTATCCCAAGATCACTACAAGATTAATAAGCGATTTTGTTTTATTGTTGCTTGTTTTTCATCAAAATCTTTAGGAACTTATCCAGCGATTTGTTCTGGTCTCTTATTTTATTTATACTAATTCAAAATGTTTCATCCCTTTAAATCTTCGTGCTATGCCAGTGTAGTCTAGGTCTAGGAATTTTCTAGGCTAACATTCTGATATAATAATGTTATATCAGAATGTTAGCCTGCTATAGTCAGTAATTTCGTTCTTAGAAACAATTTAATTGTTTTTGCTCGGTAATATATAAACGGTGTATTGATTATATTGACACTGGGTATCGTATACTTAAAGTAGTTTTAATTGTATATTAGGTATCTAACCAAAATGACAGTACAGTAGATATTCGATACTCACAGTATCGTTTTTTGAAGACAATGTAGAACCAATTAATAACAACGTCAGATTCAAATTGATATGCTTTACTGGTTTACATATCGGAAATTAATTTTATATTATGGAACCTATTTAAACCATGAAATTGACAATATATTTGGCTGCTCAAAATTATTAAAATATTTTACAAAATAACCACCTGTATAAACATTGTTAAACCTGTCCTGATTATAACTCAAAATACAAGGTGAATTTAAATGTTTCTTGATTAATATTTTCATATGAAATTTATACATAAATTCTTATTTCTAATTTATTTATTTCTCTTTATATATTTCAGACTTTAATAAAGAAAATTGCAAATATTTCCAACTCGCTCTTGATGAATACGAAAAATCTTAAAATGAAAAATATTATTAAAAATATTTTTTAAGGCAACATTTACGGACATATCCAAAATACAAAAATCTATGGCACAAAGGAAGTAAATACTTTTATGTAAAGCAATATTGCACTGCAAACTGCAACATCACATCACAATTAATAAATTGCAATAAAATGAAATATTTCATTATTGAAATCTTAAATATGTGATAATAGAAAATCTTAACTACAAATATTCAATCAATTTAAGTTATATCGAAATGATACCATAAACAAAAACTAAATTAAAATACCTCAAAAGGAAAACTCATCGAGATTATTAATATAAAATTATTTTTGTAATATTTACACAAATATTTATTACAATTTTCTATATATATATGTATATGTAAATCTATAAATTAAAAATTTATTAAATTCATCTAATGAAGAACGAAAAAGATATTGAAACTTTGGAAGAGAATTCTAAAGTTAATGATGATAATATTAAATAATTATTATTATCGTAATTATATAATGAAAATACTAATTATTTTATAATTATGGATAAACAATATATTAATAATATTTCTAATAATGATAATAATATTTTTGATAATAATAATAATAATAATGATGAACTATTAGAACCATGGGGATATTATTTAGCTGCAACAATTTTATGTTTCATTGGTTTCTTTGGATTTACATTAAATTTATTTGTAATTGTATTTATGTGTAAAGATATACAATTATGGACACCAATGAATATAATATTATTTAATTTAGTATGTTCAGATTTTTTAGTATCAATATTTGGTAATCCATTTACATTAATAGCCGCATTATCGCACAAATGGATATTTGGAAGAGTATTATGTATTTCATATGGATTTACAATGGCTCTTCTAGGTAATTATACAAAAAATAATAATATAAAAAAAAGATAAAATAAATTTTACATAAGAACCAGAGTTGAACTTTAGACTGACTCACTTGGGACACTGATATAATTTTAAGATCGATCGATTGATTTGGTAATGATGTGGACCTGGGAAATGGAAATATACAGGAATTCCTGAAATATGTGATTGGTGTACAGCACAGCATTAATGGTATTATTTGTGGGGGGATTGTATGAGAAGTTTCCCCTTTGTTTCTGAATAGACTTCCAAAATAAAGGTTCATATTTGGTCACAATGAAATTATTTTGGTGGTATTTGACCGGTATTTAAATAACTTTTAAAACAATATCGTCAACGCCTGTTGAGTGGTTGCAGTATTTGAAATTTTGATAAACTAAATATGGCAACATTTCATTATATAAAATTTACGAAAACATTTGCCTGAATTCACAATTTAACGAATGTAAATTTACGAAATATATACTGATCGAATGCGCAATGTAAATTTACCGAATACTATATACAATATAAACGTAATAGACAGCTGTTAAATTTAGTGGAATAAAACGTGTATAAATTAGATTTTTACATTTGGTGAATTTTAGTTTTGGTAAATCATGATTATTATATTTATTTCATTTACAAGCGATTAATTCTATTTTAAATAAATTGTGTATTTGATTAATTCATAATTCAAATAGTGCAATCGGTCAATATAACTGTGAATTCGGTCAATTGTGCATTCGATCACTTAATCTGATTACATTTTAAAAATTAGTTTCTGTAGCTATTTCATAATGTATCTAAAAACGTAAATTAAAAATATAATTTTTATTTATATTTTTCTACAATATCTGAATCAACTTTCTTACATGACACACAGATCTGCATCTGCATTTACATAGTTGGGCATTTAAATATTTTTTTTATTTATATTTTGCTAGGTATTACATCAATTACAACTCTCACTGTATTAGCATATGAACGTTATTGTTTAGTTAGATATCCTTTATCATCACGTAAAATAAGAAATCGTGGAGCTGTGATATCAGTTATTTTAATATGGTCATATTCATTAGCATTAACAACACCACCACTTTTCGGTTGGGGTGCGTATGTCAGTGAAGCTGCCGGTATTAGGTAATTTTAATTAATATATTATAATAAATTAAAATTTACAAAACCATAAATAAAAATTAATTAAAAAATATTTGTTTTATAGTTGCTCTGTTAATTGGGAAACACGAACTCTAAATGCAACTACTTATATAGTATTTTTATTTTTATTTGGACTTGTGGTACCTGTAATTGTCATTAGTTTCAGTTATATAAATATTATAATTACAATGAAAAAGGTAAGAATCATTTGACTTGTTTTTAAATAATTCATTTTACATAATTAAAATTGAAAAAAAAATGGGTAAAAATTCAATTTAAATTATTTTTATTAAATTTACAAAATTGAATATATAAATTCATTTTTAATTTTTATGTTTTACACTGCACATAATATCAAATAATTGGAAATATAGTCCATTTTTTTTTCAAATTACACAGTCATTGCATAAAGAATACTAAAACAGTTTTATGATTTCTATCTAACTATATAATTTCTAAAATTAGTAAAGTCAATCGAGTTTAAATAAATAAAATTAAAATAATTTATTTTATTTTATATTTTTAACCATAAATGATGGTATATATATAGAATTCAATGCGATTGGGTCGTAAAAATCGTGGTGAAAAACATATAACATCAATGGTTGCAATAATGATTATTGCATTTATGATAGCATGGACACCATACGCAACATTTGCACTTATTGAACAATTTGGTCCTTCTGATTTAATTACACCACAAATTGCTGTAATACCTGCAATTATTGCTAAATCAAGTATATGTTATAATCCGTTAATATATGTTGGGATGAATACACAGGTACATTATTTTTTTTTAAAAATTTACTTAAAAATATTTTTATTTTTATTTTTGTTACGCAGTTTCGTGCATCCTGGAGACGATATTTAAATAAAGAATCAATTACTGATGCAACAAATAATAAAATTTCCCAAACTAATGAATCTATGGTAATTGTTGATTGTGGACGGCATAATAAAAAAGAGAAAATTTATTTAAAAACAGCAAAAATAACATCATTAACTAATAATCAGGAAAAGTTGGAAAAAAAAAATTATATTCTAAATACTAAAAATAGTTCAAAAGTTCAATTAGAACATAATGATATTAATCAAGATTTTAAAATTGAACAAATTAAAAATTTAAATTGTAAATTATTTGATACAATATCATGTACAGAATTTGAAAATCCTAATAAATTAATGAAACGTTCAATATCTTTATGTTGTATCCGAACGCAATTTAAAGATGTTATTGAAGAAAATATAAATTTATTAAATAAAATTAAAACAGCAAATGATATTGATGATAATATTGATAACAAAAATTTATCAAATATTATCACACATAATAAAACCGTAATTATTGATGATAATCAAATAAAAACATCAATTAAAACTGAAACATATTTATAAAAATAATATGTAATATTAAAATTATATTGATTGTAAAATATTTTGAAAAGTAAATAAATTTATATTCAAAATATTTTCAATATTAATAATTTTTGATAGTACTACATACTTGTATATATTCTGAAATATGAAATTGAAATATTTTATGTACAAAGTTATTAAATTATGCAAAAGATATTTTCAATAAAATAAATGTATGAACAGTAAAATGTATTTACTTTTACATATATATAATTTATCTGAATTGATGTATATTTTATGTAATAATCGATAAATATATTTTTATTTCTTCAACTAATATAAATATACAACTTACAATATTTATTTATTTGTGAAATTATAGAAGTTTTATTACATTTTTAAAGAGTTTCAGATATCTTACAAACTTTTCATTGATTGAGTTTTCATAAAAACATATTCGAAATCATTTCTTAAGCAAAAAACCATGTCAACCTTTGATTATGATATTGCTGTTGTCGCAATGTAGTATTAAATTCAAGATGATTTTTAGTAAATTTATCGCTTCCTTAATAAATAGGTTATACTTTAATATAAATATTACCATTAACAAGTCCTGAATATTAAGTCATTCCTTAACGGATTCTATAAGTTGTTTTTTTATGTAATGGTCAGGATATAATTTCTCAGCTCCCATTTCTTTGGTCATTAACAAGTGCAGAACAATTTTTAATATTTTATATATAATTTTTATATGGTCACTTTTGTCCTTCAATTCACTTAAATATTCGGTCCACTGGAAAATTGCGTGATGTTCCCGTGAGACGATTGAAATGTATTTGAAAATATAGAATTTTGTTGTTGAAAATGTTCGATAAAAGTTTTACTTATAATTAGGTAAACTTATGAATGTAATATGTAATTATAATTCTGGGGAAATCTCTTGCCCAATTCATTTTGTAATTAAACTTTTATAGAATAATGACATTATATTTTATTTTACAAAATTAAAATTCGAACTTTTCCTAAGATTATAAAGGAAAAAAAATATTTTTTTTTGCTTAATGTATTGAAATTGATTCATATCATTAATTCCTCATTTGAAAACATCAATTTTTTTTATATTTTATTCCAAATTATTAACTTGTTCTAATAATGCATTTAATTTTGAAGTTATTAAACTTTCAATTCTAATGCTATGGAATGTTTTTCATATGTTAACAAGATTCTCACAGTATAATAATTAAAACAAAACAAAGTAACAAAATTTCAAGACTTTAAAATTTATTCAATTTCCCAAATACAATAAATTCAAAAAATAATTCTTTACTCTAAATTTAACCTCGTAAATATTTTGAACTAATTTACAACAAGAAATAACCATACAACCAAACATACCATAAACAACTCATTACAAGGTTACAAAAATTTATAAGACACTTCATAACCACAAGAATATCTTTAAATCTATGTTTCGTTTAAGCCTACACGACAATTTTCTATGATGGTACAAAACTGGGCCATAACAAAATTATCCATCACACCAATATAAATTTAAGTGCTAAAAGCATCAATGATGTCGTTTTCAAATGATTATGTCAAACCCAGTAATTTTCAGTTAGTTTGGTAAAATAAAAACCCATTTACAAAATTACAAAAAAAAAAAACATTATCATTGTATTCATGAGATGGAAAAGTGTATTGCTTGCTGCTGGTTAAAACTTATGGAAATTTAGATCACCTTCTGAGACAATAAGTACACATTTATTTATAATTTTTTTTTTTTTGAGTATAAAGTCTTTTAAAATGATTTTTTTTTTTTTTTGAATATGATATTTCCAAACAAAGTAAAAACGTTATAGAATTAAAGCAATGCAAATAATAATTTATTATTCTTCATCTGTCAATACCACACAAGTTTTTCTTGTAATTCGTATATGTTTTCGAAATATAAAATGTTGTTATATAAACTGTATAAATACAAAATATTGTTTATTAAGATTCATTCAATGGACATGCACATGGACTATAGAGACAGTTGCTTTGCTAAATTGTATCATGTATATGTAGTATCTTTTAATATTATGCTGCCTATACATTATACAACCTGCACATAGTTTTCAACATGTTGTTTAAACACTTACCGTAAATTTTCACTTAATTTACAGCTGGGAAAAATGTTCACAACTGGTTGATATATTATATCTTCAACATATTTGTCAACCTTCAAAATGGTGTTCGACGTTTAAACCTGCCTACAATATAACTTGACCATTGTCAACACTTTGACAAATAGGTTGTATAAACTATCTTCTTCTTAAATGGCCTCTCCTCTATGGATGTTGGTTATCATCTCTTAAAATTTCAATCGCCCAAAAATTATAGTAGTCTTCTAGGTTATGGATCCAACTTTTCTTATGTCTTACTCTACTTCTGATACCTTCTATTTTACCTTCAAGCAACAATTCTCTTGTACGTCTACATCTCGAATGCTCCGATTATAATGTATGGACAGCTTTATATATCCAGTTTTGAACAGTTCTGTTAACCGTAACCGGAAAAATATATGTAAGCAATAATATTTAATATTTAAACTGAGAAAAACGACTTTTGCAATCAACATTTGTCCTTTCAGTTTTTAATATAAGAATTCGATAGGATCTTGATTTGATGAATTCGTTTTGTTGTTTAAATGGCATTATTGGTAATATTATATGACAGCAGCTGCTGTGCGAATAAATTTATGATATTCAATTTTTATTAAAGATAAATTTATTTAATTTTATATCTAGATTTTGTAGAGTATACCCAACTTAAGTTTAACTTTTAAACTATATAAATTTAATTTTAATATAGAGAAATTCATTTAAGTTTTTTCGTATATTTACGATTATATTATATTTAATCTTTCGTATTTTTGACATCCAGTAACCTTTGTACGTATTGCTGTGAAATAGTATAATTGTTAATTTTCTCTTATGAAGGTGGAACGACATTTTAAGGTGTTTACTTCAAAGTTAAAGTTTTGTAATCGATACATTATTAGATTTTCAATAACAACATAAGTAAATACCTTGACGTCTAGTAACAAATACGAATCGTAAAAAAATTACGAAAAATGTTGTAAAATCCATTAAAATTATAAACTGCGATTAGGTAATTAAATTTTAATAATTGTTTCATAATAATTTTCACCCAAAACTCAATTAGATTATCATAAATATACTAAATAAATATGAAAAATAAATTAAATTTATATAGTAATTTTATGGAGTTCATAAAGAATTTCATTTATTAAATATTTTATTTTTGAAAAAATGTTTCATATATGAACAAAAAAAATTGAGATAAATATCTCAGAAATTTTTTATAAATATATTGAACAAGATGAAAAATTCTATTTAACGTATACATTAAAATGTCGTCTTGTATTTTACTTTCGCTTTTCATAATATAGTTAATAAAGTTTTAAAAAATACTGAATCATTTGCCGGTTTGTCTAGCAAATCACGCAAATATAATAAATACGAGCTACATGTCAATAATTTATACAACTTTAACATGAAATTACATAAAAATGGATTGCAATTTTATATTTTTTTTGTATAACTTGGAGTTTGTTATATTTTTCTTATATAATTTTGAAATTTCAATAATTAAATCGGACCGAATTATCTCTATAAATTTCAAATATATTCAAATTTCTTATAAATAACTGAAAAATCTTCCTTTCTTCTAGCGCTACAGTCCTAAGTAAGCTTTAGCCTTTTTATTATTTCAAATTTTTTGGTGTAGTTTTTTATCTTCCCACCTTGTTCTCGGTCTTCCTTTATTTCGAATTAATGTCGATTTATTTTCCGGCATTCTGAATACATGCGAGCAGTACACCTGAAACGCTGGGCTTTTAATCTAATTGAAATTAACTGAAAAATACTAAATATTTAGTAATTGATATTTACATAATTCATTCACAATTTATGTTGCTGGCCAAAAAATACATTCCATCTCTAATTTCCCTCAAAACTGGACACTCCGCAATCCGCTTTTGGTATGTTCTTGCATAGTTTACATTGTGTTATTTCCATTGATATATGTAGCTTAAAATTCAGCAGTAATAATTCTCCCCTACTTTTTGAATATATTTCATATTTTCGTAGTGGTTATTTTGTATAGACTTATGAATTAAACCTCGTACACCATTTATATAAATATATCTTCAAAATTAAAGCATTATAAATTTTTTTTTTTTTTTTGTATATAAAATGTTTGAGCAAATTTTATAAAACTATAATTATATAAAAAAAAATCACCTTAAAAAATCTATTATTAAAATACCAGAGCATATAAATATGTCCGCAGCCAATTATAACCATATTAATTAAATAACTGAAATGAAAATTAGGTTAAACCGATTAATTTTGTCAAACAAGTTTTTTAATTTATTTTATTCTAGTATTTTCTATGATTTTTCAACATTTTTTTTCCTTATTTTTTGAAGATTTTTAAATCAAAAAAAAATCTATAAATTTTAAATTTTATGCTGCAAATTAACTTAACGAAATATCCAAAGATAGGAAACCCGCCAAAATAAATAGATCTGTATAACGTTTGAAAATTAGAATTTGTGAATGAATATCATTAAAACGTTTTCTTTTTTGGTCATTCATTAATTTCATTTTTTTATATTTAATTTGGTTAATTAAATTGTAAAACTAGTTCATTTTTATAATATACAAAATTTAAAATCTTGATTATAAGTTTTGAGTTTTAACTTGGTTAAGTTTGGTTTTAAATACATTCAGGTTTTATCATTTTAAAACCAAACTTAACTGTGAGTTTAATTTGATAAAATTAACACTTTATATCATTTATTAAAATTTTACTATATAGATTTAACAAATTAATAAGTGTTTAAAAAAATTATTAACTAATTGAATATTATTAGCTATACCTATAAATTATATTAATAAAGTAGCAATTATTTTCCTAAATTACTGAAAACAACTTAATAAATTTTGTGATTTTATTACTAAATTGCATACAAATTTTGATTATTAAAATTACATATAAATTTACGATTTCAAATAAAAAATAATTATGTAGAATGATTAAAAAAGTAATTATGTAGAAGTATAAATACATACCTCGGTAACAGGAATTCCCCAAGAGCGATGAAAACACTTAAAATCAAACTGAAATCTTAGTAAAAGCTTGATAAACTCGGAATCCGTGATAGATTTTAAACAAATGCGGGTATTACGTATTTTTTAGCTATACATTATGTTTGTTGGCTTGGTAACGTACACTATCGTTTTGTTTCTTCACGAATCCATTCAATATATTTAAGAAATACAATAATATATTATTAATATATTCAAGGCATTTGTCACTTTTGTGATACCCTGTATATGTAAATATTGGTTAGATAAGCGTGAGTCAATCGAACACTTTCTGTATCTTATGCATTAATTTTTTGGGTAATTTCTCCTTGTTCTCAACATTTGTCTAATATGATAGAAGTTTCATGGATTTTTTTTGGGTACTAAACTGAATTAACAACTTTTCGAGGCAGGAGTTAAAAGAGAGTGTAGCTTACTCAAACACCCGTGACAATTCTAACATGAAATATTTTAAAATTAGATTAATTTTGCAATCATGAATCCTTCTCAAAGCTCATTCTGTCTAATTCATCCATCCATTGATCAGGAATAACGCCCAAAGCTTTTCAATGTTTAATTAACTTTTAAAAACATTATTCATATCAATATAATTAATTATAATTATAGATCTGGTTAAAATATATTTTATGTATTAGTACACATTCACTTTTCAAATTTTGACTTTGAAATGTTCAAAAAAACCAAATTTGTTTTCATAACGTCAAGTGATTATAAAAAATATTATTATAAACATACAAAAATAACTTAACTCAGTCAAGAGCACTTTTTCTATCACAAAATTTGTTGTTGAACCTATAAAGAAAATATTTTTATTATAATTATATTTCATTATTTTCATAGTTTTCTGAATAAATAAATTGTATAAAAATTATTTTAAACATTTTGGCAAAAATATAATGCAATTTTTTGATATTATATTTCATACAAATTCCAAAAAATTTATATTACAAAATTTTATGTAGGTCTCTTTATGTATATGTATCTATAAGAGACTTTAAATTTTTCCTCAAAATTATAATGAATTATATCAAAATCTCAAGGTTAAAATATTTTGGAAATGAGGTGAAATCTATCTGAATATCTTAATTATGTTATTAAATTTTAATTGCTCTACATAAAACATCAAATTTTAATTACTATATCTCTAAAGTCTAAATTGATTTTTCGGTAATACCAAAATAATATTGTAAAAATTTTGATACAAAATTTAACATTACAATTTGAATAGCTTAAGAATTTTATGGTTTAATATAGATAGATAAAAAGATAATACATTTTTTTAATATTACGTAGAGACATTAGCAACAAGCAACTAGTACAGATGAAACCGTCTTCTAAACTAACTTCGTTCACCAGAGAGGTGGAATTAGAATAATATTTTCTAAAGTAAAAAAAGGTAACATGCGTCCCATCAAACCAACCATGACAAAGACGACTATAGAACTATAAACTTCTGTGGTAATGAAACTAACTCACATTGCAATATTTACTGTGTTGCTGCGATATAATTGCAATGGTCAGGTCCAGGTTTGAATACTTGGGATGTGACGAACTGCACAGTTTTCGAAACTTTCAATACTTCTCTTCATAAAAATGTAAACAGGATTTTTAGTGCTTAGTTTTTGATTCTTGACATAGGGACTACAATAAATAGTGAGGCCTGATGACCATTTCTAACCTAATCTATATATGTAAAAGCTAATTAATGACTTTTAAAAATGATTTAAATTATTTATCAAAATTTAGTTTTAATTTGGTAACTAAATTTTCTAATATTTTATTTCAAGTATTTCAAATATATAATTTTCTGGCTTATCAATAATAATTATATCTAGCAAATCGATCAGTCACTCCAAAATGAACTAATATGTTTTTTTTTTTTTTTTGCCTTATAGGCTTTTACATAATTCAATCAATATAAAAAAATATCAGTTTTAAATTCACACCTCTGCTAAATTCATATATAAAATTTATATTTTTATTCAGATCAATATGCAAAATTTTTAAATCTTGATTGCATTTCTCACGGAATCTCAAGTATATCTCAATAAACTAAATTAAAGATACTGTATTTCACTATGTTAAATTTAATGTCTATCGATATTCAAATTTACAATTTAAGTATTAAAACTTAATAGAAAATTCCTTTAAATTCTTATATAACAAATCAGCAGATTTTGTATAAACTTATTCGAGTATTCAATGATTTTGTAGAAATTGTTATGTAATTGATTTTCAGTAAAAAAATATTTTGACTATTTAGTTAGACATTGACATACCTGCTTGCACTTTTTTTTATTTTTAGATGCACGCAAATTTTTAAATTTTTTCTATATAGAAATTTTAAATAACTAACCAAAGAAAATTTTATATTTTATTTAATAATTCCATGACAAGATAAATTTGTGGCACTTTCAGCACAATTTACAGTCTAATCTAAATAGTTTAAATCAATTTATTGAGTTTATCAAATTTCTAAATTTTATCTTGTATTTATATAGTCTATAAGAAATGTGGAGATTATATTGACAGAGACAGAGATCAATAAACCAATCTCTAATTCGGACAATTTTATAATTTTTTTCAAATACATTTAGTAAGTACCAAAGGATTTGAAATCCGGTAGCCATCTGCAAGCGTCTATACGTTGTTCCTCCCAAACTGATTTTAATGAATAATTATATTTAACATTCGATTTTGGTGAAACAACAATTTTGATGGAACCGGTTGTTCATCTACTGATCGACCCATTTAGAAAAAAACTGGAGGTTTAATGTTCGAATTAAATTATTTAAAAAAAATACAATTCTGTCCGGATTAAAGATTGATGCTGTCAATCTAATTTCATATTAATTTCAAAATGAAATTCTATTCAAGTATCTCACGCTTAACCATTTCGTTTATGATCTTACTAATTAAGATTTTTCTAATTAAATTCGCATGCATTTTTATTCTCATTAAAAACCAACTAAAAAAATTATCTAAAAAAACATAAAATTCATAAATATGTTTACAATAATTGCATATTTTTATCAACAAAAATTTATGTAATTTGTATCTTATTATGTTGACAATATTTTTTTTTTTTTTTAATTTCTAATGAAAATCAAAATTCAATAATTTAGATTTGATTTAAAAAAAAATGTTTGCAGAAAAAAGATTAAAATTATTCCGAAATACATAAATAAATTTAAATATTAAGTAGGTTTTATAAAGTTACCGATTTTTGTACGCATAGCATAATTTAATGCTTAACATTACACGAAAAACATATGTCATTTAGCATTAATGTCGGAATAATTTGTTTTAATGTTGGAAATATTTAAATGTGGGTATAATTTTTAATATGTTTTTATAGTGCTAAAAATTATTAAAATGTATTTATATTAATATTATAAATAAATCGTAATTTTCCTATTAATATAATCAGAATTATTATTAGAAATGATTTGTTTTGATTAGAACAATTCAAATAAATTGTAATTAGCATAAATTAATATTAATATTATAAATTTTAAAAGTTTCTTACTCACATATTTTATAAATTCTTTCACCATAAATTGTTTGTTGTTCGGTTGGACCATATAGAATAAAGTTAGAGGAAGCTGAATGTTTACATGATCAAATATGAACACAAAAATAAAAATGAAATTTAACAATTTGTGAACATTATAAGTTTGAGCTGTGTAATCTAATCATTCGTCATTGATCAGTTACTTGTATAGCTACATGAAGAGTACACTGCTTTAATGACAGTGGGCACATTTTGCAAGACCTACAAAATAGCATTCACGGTGCTGAAGTCGTAACAACCACATATTATTAATTCCATCTTTTCCTCCTGGTGTTGATAGAACCTACAGATCTGGTTACAAGTGTTGGTGTTTTTTTAAAGTTACAGTGGCGAGTAAGTCTACCATTTGTACTGGCTTTCTTCCTATTTATTTGAAGGAGCTCTGTTGCTATTATAGGAGTTTATTCAATAATTATATTGAAACTATATGCTTTGATTTATGCAATACAAAAGTAGCACTTAATATTATAAATTAATATTAAATGAGATAGCTCGATCAATTTATTAAGCAACTGATCCTTCAACTTGAATTAAATTACTACTATTTAAAAAAAATAAAAACCCTGAATTAAATATATTTTCAAAAACGTTTATAATTATGTATTTAGGAGAGACCATCTTTAATATTCAGATTAATAATATTTAAAATAAAATAAAAGGTGTTCTCAAGGTGTTCCCACAGAAGCTATACGAACTACGAACGATTATAGTTATAATTAATTAATTATTTTGTGTGTAATTATTTAGCTACAACCATCAAATATAAAAATAATTAACATCTTACTACCTAAGCAAAATTGTATACTCTTTAATTATAAACTAGATCAATTGCTCTCACCTTCAGTTTAACTATACATTTTCCAAAGGCGATCCAAAGTTTCAAATATATATATGTAATTATAAATTTCAAATTATCATCGTCAAGTAAACCACATTTTTCATAATATCTACAGCTTTTTTTTCAGTAGCACAGAATTTTGCGCATATATTTTCACAATTTAGAATCCATTATCGGAATTAATTAAAAAATTTAGTAAAAAAAAAGTTAATTTAATCCGCTTGTACACCTTTTTCTTTACGCACAAAAATTAAGGTTTGCTATCATATCTGTTAGCTGTAGCTCAGGGCAAAATATGAAATTTCGTAAATTTGTAGTACAAATAGATTTACAGAAATATATTTAAGAGAAATTATGTTACTTTGGTTGGTTGGTTTTGTGTGTAACTAGATCAAATTGAATTGCTTTTGCACGAAGTCCAAATATAAGCCAATTATCAATAGTTTAATTTAGGCATAATTGCATATCGACTCATCCCATCTACTTAATAAATGTCCTCAGTTTACAATCAGGTTATTCTGAAAGTTATGTAACCTACCATGTTACAAAGGACAGTGATATTAAATGATTCTTCCTCTTCTTCGCATCCTCTGTAAATCGAAACTTTTCAAGCTGTTTTTTAACATGATATGTTAAGAATATATAATCTGGTTATTGCTTTATTCATTAAATAAGAAAGTTCTTCTATTTTTAGGATCTTTAGCATTGTAATAAGCATAATTATGCTAATTACAATTTAATTTAGTTTTGTTTCAACACAAATGTTAAATTTTATCCACCAAATAGTGTTCTTTTGTATAGCTCATTAATTCAATATGACCTTAGTAATTGAGATAGATTTAAGATGATATATGTGGCCCTGTTCCTTGTCAGTTGGTTTTTCATTCTCTTTCATTATGCTGTGATGGTGATCAGAGTTTGAATGCTATATATTACTTGGTATTAAAATATGACAGCAAATTATATTGTCTTATAATTTGGCATGTTATGCATTTGGAAAAGTTTACTTTAGTATTCTAAATTTAAATCCGACATATTGTTCTACTTTTGCTTCAAATCTAAATTAATTACTAACTGAATTAATTGAATTTTTAACTGTCCCCAAAATTGGCCCAAGATTATGAAAAATATATTAATGCAGAATGAAAAAGTACTGAACTGTATCTCTAATACTCTAATTTATACTTAGTATTTTTACAAATTATTGTTTTCTTAGTATTATATCTGTATCAGAATTACACCCAAAGCATTTTAATTTATTTATTTTTAATTATTTGTATTTAATTATTTTTATATCAAAATGATGATTTATTTAAACAACTTTTCCTTAAATAAATTCGTAACAAAAAATATTGCATAAATCAAAAAAGTTATTACAAATCTGTCTCTAAATATATAATAAATATAAAATTTAATTAATGGAAATATTTTAATAATTTTTTAATCACTTTTTTTTTTTTTAACGATATGTAAAAGTTTAGATTTTTAAAAAAATATTTACAGATTATTTTAAATATAGTTATTAATCTGTCTTTTAAATCCAATTACAATTATTGTGAATTGTAATGTGATAAATTTAACATTTTCGGGTCAAAATTAGCCATAAAGCGTAAAAAATGAAAAAAAAAATAAGTAAACTCAATCAAATGAAATAACATAAAAATGTCATTGATATTACACCATTTGCAAAAGCAAATATAGATAAATTTATGTATACAATCTATGTGAACTATTATTACATATTATGTGCACATGGTAACTAACAGAGTACATTGAGCTTTTCTATATACATTTGCTAACTTGTAAAAAATAAAATAATTACAACTAAAAAACCATCAAAAAAATACAAAAATTGCATATATGTACTCAGCCTATTTACCAGGTGGGGAGATTATAGGTTTTTTTTAGCAGTTCTATTATAGGTACAATCTTTTTTATTTTAGTATAAAAGACATTAAAATTGTTTTAAACAGCACAATTACTAACGAGATTTGATCCGATCATAAGTTTAATAAAAATATACTCAATTCCATTATGAAATTCTTGGTAAGTTTCAAAAAAATAAATATAAAAAATTTATTTTAAAAAATTAAAAAACAAGACTGACAAAGGATTAATTAATGTGAACCATAGAAAAAAAGGACATTTTAAGTGATTTATATAAAAGAAAGTGTATATTAAAATGTGAATTAGATAAATGTGATTGAAAATTTCATCATTAAATTAAATATTAAAATAATATAGTAAATTTTTATAATTTTGAATTAATTACACAAATATTTTAAAGCCGCAAATTTAATGTAATTTATTGTGAATAATGTAAATTATTTAATTATAATATCAATAGTAATTTAAAAATCTTCTCCGTGGTTCAAAAACTATATGGAACCTTAAATAAACCTTAGAAAATTGTATATATTTTAATAAATTAATTATTTTAATATAGATTGCACTTACCCTTTGCCTTGCTGCCGCCAGCGCAACACCAGGTTACATTGGTGATTATGGTCATGGCGGTTATGGTGGATATGGTCATGGTGGTTATGGTCATGGTGGTTTTGGTGGATATGGTATCGGACATAGTGCTATTGTAGCAGCACCAGCACCAGTTGTTAAATATTCTGCACCAGCTGTTTATGCTGCACCAGCACCAATCGTCAAATATGCTGCACCAGCTGTTTATGCTGCACCAGCACCAATTGTCAAATATGCTGCACCAGCTGTTTATGCTGCACCAGCACCAATTGTTAAATATGCTGCACCAGCTGTTTATCATGCTCCAGCACCAATTGTTAAAGCCGTTGCACCAGCAGCTACTAGTTATGCTAGTTTCAGTCAGGTAAATAGTAATAATAAATAATATTCGGCATAAATTTCGACGCCATCATAAATATTGATAAACTAATTATAATAATTTTGTCATTAATCAATAATTCCAATTGAATTTTTTTCATAATTATGTTACAGTTCAGTTTAATGAACCTCCAGTAATTTCTATTTTTAATATATTTACTCATGACTCAATAATTTCCATCTCTATATAAAAATTACATATTTAAATTGGAATCATTCTACTGTATAATATTAAGTCACACTGAAGTAATTTAATTTACAATATATTGCATAAATCAAATTACAAAATTAAATTACAAAATTAGATTAATTAAAAATAGAATTGAATTAAATATATTTAAAATTAATTTTTATTAGGTACATGTTAATCATCCACAAGTCGTTAAATATGCTGCTCCAGTTGCTGTAGCTCATGCTGCCCCAGTATATCATGCTGCACCAGCTCCAGTTTATCATTCTGCACCAGCTCCAGTTTATCATGCTGCACCAGCTCCAGTTTATCATTCAGCACCAGCACAAGTTTATCATTCTGCACCATCAGTTGTTAAAACAATTTCAGCTGCTCCAGCCTTATACGGCCATGGATACGGTCATGGTTATGGTCATGGATTTGGACATGGTTGGTAAATAATAATATCATCATCATAATCATCATAATATCAACAAAATACCAATAACAATAATTATAATTTATTGTAAAAAGTGAACAGAACATAAATAATCATAATCTCATTTTGTACTAAAAAAGGATTCAATTAATTCAGTTGAAGACTTTGTTTTTTTAAATTAAATATTTAAATTTTTTAAATTATAATTTATGTTATTATTTGATATTGGATTAATTTTTAAAATAATTTTTTGTTATATTATGACTTAATATTATTATATATAATTTATTTATTACAAGAAAAATGAAACTATTTTTTCAAGTTATTATGAGTTTTTTTTTATTATTATGGATATAAATTTTTGTTACTTTACTAATTTAAATTATTTGCACATTTTTAATTTACACTTAGTTATAGAATCTATAAATGAAATACACAAGGATAATTTTTAAATGTCATTCAAATAAGAACTAAAAGGACAAATCAATTTTTTTATATTTTATTTTGTATACTGCAACCAATTCCATTGTAAATAAATATATTAAAAATTTATTACAAAAAGAACCAAAATGAATTTTAATTTTAATCAGAATGTTAAACGTAAATGTTTTATAATCCGGTTATCATTTCGGTTTATTAGCGTTCAGTTTTTAATAACCGATTTTTATTAAAAATTGTACTTAAACAATTATGTAACATAACAAATTATTAACGAATAACAAAATTTGTATATAAAAATATTATTAAAATTTAATAATTAATTTATTTGAAATCATTTATTAATTTTGAAAAAAACTTTCATTTTTAATATTAACTTTTACAACAATCTTGTCTCCTATTATAAAAAAAGATGATACAATAAGAAAAATTGATAGCTTGGCTATCAGCGATATCTAAATTATATTCCTAATTAGATACATTTTCCAATTTATGGACAGAGCATCAATTTATTTTATGTCCACCATTTATTTCACCAATTTCAATTCAATCACATATCGGATTCCGTTAAACAAACATCAAAAGCTCCTTCAAAGTTCATTGAAATATTGTAATATCTTAAAATAATCAATGATCAAATTTTATTTTTGTAAAACAAATCATTTTTTTAAAAAAATATTACAGGTCACAAATATAAAAAATTGATTTTCTCTGCTTTAAATAATTGGACTACATTAATTTCCTACAACGATATTTGAAAAATTTGTGACCTGTATCTGGAATGCTAAAACAAAAAAAAAATAAGAAACAAAATATATTAAACTTTAGAAACAATTTCATCATACTTACATTATATTTTAAATTAATTATTTACAATAATATCAAAAATTCTACTAAAATAATTAAAAAGTTTATATAAATTTTTATTCTCAGAAATTTAAAAATGTCCCGAGTTTTTACATGAATTTACTTTCATAGATATTTGAATAAAATAATAGTTTTTTAAGTATGTAATTACGATTTTACATAATTTAGGGGATCTAAATATGAATGGAATTTCCAATTTCTACTTTGCTTACGTATTCAATAAATACAAGTAATAGATAATAATTAAACGCTCACTAATATGATAAAAAAAATTAAATGTTATAATTTTGTAATCATATAAATTAAAATTACGTGTAGATTTGAACGAAATAGCAACATAAAATTAAATTTTTTCTTTAAAATACGAACGAAACCTATAAATAAATAAAAAATGTTGTTTCTATCTGTAAATTGATATCAATTATTTTTAGAGCCTAGAAGTATGCAATTATTATTGTTTATTTAACAATATTGAATTTTATTTAAATGTAAGAAAGTCAGAAGCAGAAATGCAAAAACAGAGCTATTAACTTTATAGATTCAAATTAGTATTAACATTTCAAATATGCCCACATTCCGTACTTCTACTACTGCATGAGTGTCATTTGAGTATGGTGTTTCATTCAAGTATTTGAGTGAGTAAAATGTTTTTCTTAATTTTCCCTATAAACTTATAATATTTTTAAAATTTTACTATAGAATAATAATTATAATTTAAAAACATATTTTTTAAATGGAAATACTTTAAAATAATAAATATAATAAAATTTATTGAATACTGAATTTAACTCAAACATTTCGCTTATTAGCGGTTGGAATGAGCACTTACGTAACATAGTAACCAAAATTTGTTTAGTAAATTTTGTAAAGGAATTTATAGATGATTTTTTATTTACATTTTCAGTTAATTTTCATAAAAAAATAAATTAGTATATTTTCTATTTTGTATTTATACATATTTTTAATACTTGTGACCTAATCTAACCATCTATAAATAATAATTTCATGAACATTAAGTGATTATAATCAGAATGAAAATAAAACAAAAAATATTTGAAAAAATAAAATTAGTTATTTGATGACGTAAACAATAAATTTAATGATTATTTTCATAAATTTTATGGTAATATAAACTAAAATGTTATGTTTATAATAATGAGATTGACAGGAAAAAATCAGTGTCCTTTCAAAATTTGTGTATGAAAATTTGCGCTTTTTTATTGAAATGTTTTTTTATGACAAAAAAAAATCAATTTTATTTATGTTTTTTGTTTATAGTAACCAAAAAAAACTAAAATATTTAAATCAATATTTAGTAACATTAAATTACATTTAAATTATTCCATTTTATTTTAAAAAGTAAATATGTAAATGGATCAGTTACTGTGATCCATTCATTTTAACTTTTTTTAATGTTTCAGTGTTTAAAATATTTGTGTATTAAATTTAATTTGATGTACTTAATAATGTAAAATATTTTTTATATTAAAACGTGTCTTTTCTCTAGTTATAATTTAAATAAATTTAAATTAATATTATTCGTTTTTTTTTAAACATTAATTTTTAGTTTTAAAATCGTACTTAACAAAATTTATAATACATCTAAAACAATGCATTTTAACCAGAGTTGCAAAACGTTAATCTAAATGTAAGACTAAAACGAAATTCCGAAATGATTTAGAGTTGTATTTATCAGAATTACGCTACATAACGATTTATAAATTAAATTGTGTTACGATAACAAATAACGTAATGATAACGCAAACAATTTGTAACGATGTTAGAAATTCCTTCGGTACATATTTGAATATCGAAACGAAAAAAATATATTATTTCGTTATATAACGAAATGATAAATATTTTTTTCGTTTTGCAACACTTTTCACAAGAATTTGTATTTTATTGACATTATATAGGTAAAAAGCATAAATAAAGACTCAAATTTTACTTCTTCGTAGTATTGTATACGTATCAGTGAGGTATCACTAATTTTTGGTAATATATAGCCTAATTCTGTCAAATTGATCATTCCTTGTAATATAGCTCTAATGTCCCTAACCTTTTGTAAAGTAATATTTCTATAAATTCTTGACAAATACAATAGTAATCAATTTAGTTATAATAACAAAATAATTACAATATCTGCTTGATCGGCAAGCATACAAATAGCAATCTTTTCACGAACTGCAAAGAACTGGGACAAGAATAAAACCATTGAGTATCTTCTGTGTTACTACCCCATCACAAGAATATAAACGCGCTTCTTGGCGCAAGAGTCTAGAAGATTTCGAGATACGCAATTAGAATGATTCTGAAATTTCAAAATATCACGTAATCCCTCGAGCTATTTTTAGATAACTCAACGAGTACCCAGGATGCATCTTTACCCAGGGATTCATAGCTCTAGTTAGCGGTAACGCTAAGGATCCTAGAGTCTATTCACGGCCACTGCTCTAACCTAACCTATAACCTTACAATTTATAAAATCAAATTTATATAAATATTATGACTTCTATCTTTAATAACACTTAATATTTATGGAAAAACTTATTTAATGATACCAAAAGCATATAAATATAAAATGATTTACGTTTTATAATTACACTTTATTACGTGCGGTTATTTAAAATCATATAGGCTTGTATAAACAATACTAAAAAAAATACTATTATACTTTGTCTTCTACAATATTCATACAAAAAATATAATAAAAAATGATTTTATCTTTTATAATTCTATTTAGATGAGGGTGACAATTACTTTTGGCATGAGTGATAATGGGTGCAAAAGGACATTGCATTTCAATTATATCTAATTTCGAAAATCTATTATATTACATTTTCTGTATATAAATTGAAATATAATAATAAAAGTATGAATAACAAGTAAAATTTTGAATGACACAATTATTTCTAGAATAGAAAAATCCAAATCTTATCATATTCATATACACTGAATCATAAAAAACGATAGGGATTTCAATAAAAAAAAAAGTAAAATAAAAATATAATTTGTATTTAAAAAATATGATATATTATTTGACAATATGGTATGGTTCTATGAATCGATAATACTTCTAATCGATTTACCCAAAACACTGTTAAAAAGAAATCTGTATTTGTAAAGGTAAAATTATATAGGTAAAAGATATAAAATGTATACATATGTGATTCGGTGGCGCTATGAAATGCATTAAAAATTTAATCATTTTTATTGGGGAGAATGCAATTTTCCCTTTTAACTTTATTTCATTGGAAATATATCAATAATAATTCGTAGTAAATAAATAATAGTACAGGAATTTTAGTTAAAAGTATCAAAAGGCATTGGTTGCCGAAACAAAAATAGGCTGTTTTGAATTTGGACGTGCCAGCCAAAAACGTCTGCCAAGATTTAATATATATGAAAATGTCTTTCTCCTTTCTCTGACTTATATTTCTGACAGAAAGTGTTTATAATAATTACACATTTTATAAAAGAATTTTCCAATACATTTTGTCAGGCAGCGGTATCTATGAGTTCCTCTGAAACAAATGATGGTATTATAAGGTAAATAGGCCGAGTAATAGAGAATTCAATATATCCTTTTCTGAAGCTATATTAACCTCTATAGAATCATATGAATCGAAACCGATGAGTTAAGGAGGTTTTGAGTCAAATATGAATTGGAAGTCAAAAGTAAAAAAATAATAATTTTAACTGATACTGGCAATATAGAATAAAGTAGTAGTAATAAAATATTATGTCAATAAACTTAGCAGTATGTCTAAGACTGGGGTCTAAGACTGGGGACATATTAAGTTGAGTGTTGAAATTGAAATCTTTTCGAGACTTAGTAGTAGATTATAACATTATGTCTCATCAGTGAAATATTGAAGAAGTAAAATTTGAACTAAAATGTTCTTTTCCATTAATATTCCTGGGCAATTAATCATGCCAACGAATTCAGTAATAATAAACATGCATAGAATTAGTTTTTTTTTACATACAAGGGTTAAAGAAAAAAATATTTTCTATGTAATTACATATGTATATAAAAAAAACAAATTTACTGACAATAAAATATAATTTGAATATAGTCTATATATGTTTACATATAAAATATATATTTGATTATATCAAATATTTTCTATTTTTATATTTTGACCATTATATATATACATACATATATACGTAATAAATAATACAAAAAGTAAAGCATAATTTTGGTTTATATCTAAAACTTCTGGTTATTGTCCAGTTAAAGGCCGAACCGGAAAGAATATCCTTTAACTTTGATACAATTATTCAGAATGATTAATAGAATTTTGTTTTTAAACTTTTGATATATAAATTTTTTTTGGAAAGAATTGATTTTTAAAATATTTATATAGAAAAATCAATTTTTAAATTATGTATTTTTAAAGAAAAACTTTTTCACCTTGAGTGCCTTATTTGATTGTCCTGTTTTTATATATATATGTATATTCCTTTAAGCAAAATAAATTCCTTGGAAAATCGCATTTTATATACTACTTAAAAAATAAATTTTTAAATATTTAAATATTTATATATAAGTACTTAAAAAAAAAATCAATTTTTTTTTTTCATATAATTGTATATTCATATACAATTCTAACTGAAAACATATATAGGAAAATTTTTTGTTAGTTTCAAATAAAGTGTCCTGTTGAATTAAACGTTTTCTTATCGAATTTTATGTTTTTCAATTAAAAAGTGAAAGCTTCAATAAAAAAACGTGTGAAATTGTAAAAGTTTAAAATACATTTAAAAATCAAAAAATATAAAAGCTCTAAAAAGTAATATAAATAAATTAAATTTTGTAGAAAAAAAAAGTATCTTTAAGAACAGACAATAATTGTAAAACGACCTTTTTACACGTCTCTTTATATATCTTAAATTAAAAATCATATTTTTATAAATTTCTTTTATAAATGTACAATTCAAAATTTTTAGTGGCTTTTATAAATTGCGAAATTCTGTGATATATTATAATTTTATAATTATTAAAAATAATATAATAATTTGGTGAAATTAAAAAAAATGGATAATCGAACAGAAATATGGACAATTCAAGGATCAACTGAGGCTTTTAATCAATCACGTAAGTAAAAATTTTAATAAATTATATAATTTCATTATAAATATTTAATTGTATAAACATTTTTGAAATGAATATAAAACCGGTATTGTAAACTGGCATAGTTTTAAATAATTGGATTAATTCAATGAATCTGATTCAAAATTTCATATTTAAGTATTGTTTAAACTTTAAATAATGGTAATCTGTTAAAAATGTGTTAAGAAATTTCTTAAATTAAACTTTTCAACCAGACATTTAAATTGAAAACAGATGACAGGCACTTAGGATTGAAAAATACTCAATTTTTAAATTATAAAGTTTAGTAACTTTAGACCTTTTAAGGTTATTTTTCCATAAAACGTGTCTCTAAGGTCATGAAATTGTCGAATTATAAATTCCAGAGCTATTAACTATTAATATGTCCCCATAATTTACGACATAACATAATCAATATAAATAATATAACGACAATTTTTAAATATCTAATTAATTTAAAATATTTAAATTTGATATTATTTAAACCCTTTCTGTTAAATTATTTAGCCATTAACTGAATTAGCTTTTATATGAATATAATGGCGCCAAAAATATCGCCGAAATTTCAAATGAAATAAAGTCGATTTTTGTTTTTTAACTTTTTATTCTGTCTTATTTCATATGAAATTAAAATCAATTAATATATAAAGTCGAAAAATGTATTTACCATTACATAAAAAGCATAAAAGTGCAATTTTCTAAATTTTACCATAGTCAATTTGCGGATTATCAATTCAAATCGTATCTAAAAGTGAATTAAAATTAACTTTTTATTGTGATAAAAGGAAGGGACATCGAATGATCCAAGTGTTTATAAAAAGTAGACTGACACATAAATTATTTAATAGTGTGAAATAAATATATAATTATCATTTTTAATAAATATTAATATTCATCAATAAGTTCAATGAACTAAAACTATACAAGTGATTGCGTGTCTACATAATATTATGTTTTAAGTATTAAGAATTTAAAACATAAAAACATAATATTTCTATGTTTAATGAAAATGCGATTTTTAAATAATGTTTTTTTTTAAACAAAAAAACACACTTATTAAATGTCCTTATTTTAACTAAAGTCAATAGATAATTTTAAAAATGATATTCAGGCAAATTAAAAAATAGCGTGTTTCGTCATTGTGCCATGTAAATTAAAGCTAATTTTTTTTTAAAAAAACAAATAAAGATACAAATTAAATAAATTAATGTGCAGAAATTTCAAATTATAATAGAAAAAAGTAAAAAAAAATTATAATAAAAATATTGTACCCATTGACCTCTTCGTAAATAATATTGATTTAAATTTTCCAAATTTGTTTGTTGAATTTTATTTAGTACTGTATAGTTTAAAGTTAATTTTCAATCGTTTCATTAATCATTAATTTTCTTATAAAAGAAATTTTTCAATTTTAAGAATTTTTTTTTTACTATTAGAAGTATAAATTTTTCATGATAATTTGTAGAGTATAGTTATGTTTATGGAATAAATATGAAGAGTTGTGATGTAACATGGTCTTTATAAAAATAGTTTTCACTAAAATGTGTTTTTCTTTACAAAAATGTGTAAAGAATTAATGAATTCGTTCACAAGGTTTGGTTGGGTTACCCTTGGTAGTTTCAGTATGTTCATATGTAAAAATGTCTCATTTATATTTCATGTATTCTAGACAGAGTATATAATAATTTGGCACAAAAAGTGATTATTTCTGATGTAGTTGGTGTTTGTCATAAATAGCTTGAATAATTCCATGTTAAAATTTCAATATTCTACACCATGTAGTAATTGTTACCCGAATTGAATGATATCAAATACAGAAGTTGGTTTTATCATCTAGTTTTTAGTTTGGTGTCGGTAGTATCAGTGATTTTTTGGTGTCTTATAAGTTAAAAGATTTGCAATTTTTACAAAGTAATGTTAATTACAAATTACTGTTGGACAACACTACGAGTTATCTGCTTCCCTTTTTTTTAATGTTTTACACCCATCATATATTAATTTTGTCAGCAATTTTATGTATTCAAAAAATAAATAAATTTAGCAAATTTTACAATTCATTAATTTATGATTAAATACGATAAGAATTCTTAAAATTACATGTTATACAAATACGTGTTAAATTCATGTAATTTTTAATATTTAAATTAAATAATATACGAAATTTTTATAATACGTGATGTTGTTATTTTGAAAATATTATTGTAATTATACTTAATTTTGGTTTTTTGATGAAAATCGATTAAAAATAAATTTTATTTATTTTATTATTTTTAGTTATTATTCAAATTCTTTTGCTATAAATTTAAATCTGTAATTAAATTGACAACGATAAAGTTTTAGTGCATTACGAGTATTTACCATATTTTTAAAATTTAGATTTTATTTTCATCAGTTTAAATAATTGCCTATAAAAGTTCACTTATGAAAATATATAAGTTCAGATGAAAGAAAGTGAATTCTTGTATTATAAATAAAAAGGAAAATTTACAAATCGTAAATCAAAATAATCAAAAACTATTAACTTTATCACAATTACAAAATGAATATTGTGAACTATATAAACTGAAATTGAAATACTTCTAAAAATAGTTGCTGAAACAATAAATATAAACAGCAAAATAATAACTTAAAACTGTTATCGAAATATTGCGACATTGCAAAATGTTGAATGTGAGTAACGACTTAAGAGTAGTATTTAAAGTAACAAAATATGAAAAAAAAAAATATTCCGATCTGCAACAATTACCGGCAATTTACACTGAATATCAAAAACCAGAGAGTAGACGGCAACGGCATAACAATGTAATCTGGACACCAAGTGTTGATTAATTGATGAATACAGAAAAGGGAAAAACTATACTAAATAGTGGGACATTATATAGGACATTCACTTTCACTCAACCAGTTCCTTTCTGTGGTATTCCGTTCAGGACTGCTAAATCAAATTAACAATTGGTTGATTGAAC
Organism: Rhamphomyia laevipes; assembly: GCA_963920725.1. Classification (NCBI taxonomy): domain Eukaryota; kingdom Metazoa; phylum Arthropoda; class Insecta; order Diptera; family Empididae; genus Rhamphomyia; species Rhamphomyia laevipes. The sequence continues at coordinate 1,434,174 of OY987256.1, forward strand.
ACCACCACAGACCATTCTTCATCACGATTTCTAACAAAATAACGACGGAACATTTGAATCTTAAAATCCACGAAATCCGTCTAATAAGCGGTTTCAAAAGAGGCAACCTGCCGGTTTAATTACATAAATTAGATTAACAACTAAACCTACAATCACATCCTATTTGAATGCGTAAGGCTTTCTAGTAAACGAGAACACTCCAACAATTCAACCAGGCTTCTATAGTGATGTAATGTGACTTAATTCAACTTTACTTTAGTCAATATTATAAATTAAACTTTAATTTACTTTAAAACTCATATTTAAGTAGTCCGCGTAGCTGATCCAGACTAATTATTTTATTTTGACCACATTTTTATTGCTATACTTTTGGATCACCTTGTTTATATGTGGTGTTATGTCCAATATTTAAATTGTAACTTAAATTTATAAATAAAAATGTTGATAATTTTTTTTTACAATCCAGTAAACTTAAGTCTCGGCACTGTTAATCATCTCTTCATTTTTTCATTATGAACTTATTTAAGGCGATGTTTAACTTTAGAGTGAATTTTCAATTCAGCAAACAAATTATATCAGGTATTGATTATGTTAAACCATTTAAATATTGACAAAAATCAAAATAATTTATTTTTTATTTGATTAGATATTTATATGTTACTCTCTGTTACTGAGGTTCAATAAATTCAATAAATATTTAGTTCATTAATTCAAATTAATTCATTTTTTAAAAGCAAATCTATAATTCCATAAATATACAATTAGTTTAATTGAAATATTATAATATATTATATATGAGATTATTTTTTGAATTTATTATTTACTATTTTTATTATAATTAAATTAACTATATATTAATTAAATTGTATTGGTTAAATTAAATAATTTGTTTTAATTTTGTTCAGTTAATATTATTTGTATAAAAATAAACTACTCGATTTATATAAAATAATTTACATAAAAACATTTCAGCAATTTAGTAACAAAATATAAAAATAAATCATCAAAATTGATTTGTGAGTTTGTCGATCTTATATATCTAATATTATAATTAATAAATAAATTCCTTTCACATTACAAAAATTATGCTATGCCAATGCCTCAAACTATGCAATGTCAGTGGGCGACGCAAACTTCGTAAAATTAAAGTTGTATATTAGAAGAAATTTTATATGGACACTATACAACTCAATTTTGACAGCACAGATTAACGAGGTATGTGGACAATTTTTTGTCCTGAAATACTTAAGACGTTTTCTTTTTAATAACAGAGGGCAGAAAAAACAACAAAATAAATTTAAAAACCAAAAAATTGGATTTATGAGCTTTGTGTCGCCCATTAACATCACTCTGCTTACATAAATTTTCATAAACATACAATTACAACAATTTTTGTTTTACAAAACTAAATGATATAATTTTCTAAAATAGGTGCATCAACAGCTCATATACCACCTAATAGACCAACAGTTGTAAATGGAACTGATAAACTTTTCTATACTAATCCATTTTTAGTTGGAGTTCAATCAAAGTATAACAAATTTTAATTAAATTATTTAATATATTTCAAAAATAATTACATATAATTATAATTTATAAATATAGATTTAGTCGAAAATATTATCATAAAACCGCATTTGCAGTCCTTATTTTAATAATTGTAATATTAATAATAGCAATTATTTGTGTAGCAATTAAAGGTATACTTTTTGTGATTAAATTAATTAAACATTAAATAAATTTTTATTAAAAACCATTTTAATAGCTAAATATACATATAATATTTGTGAAACGAATCAATGCCTTCGAGCTGCATCAAATCTTATATTATCAATGGATCAAACTGTTGATCCATGTGATGATTTTTATCAATTTACATGTGGTAATTGGCATGAAGAACATCCACGTCCAGATTCATCAAATTCATATGATTGGTTTAGTGAAAAACAAAATAAAATAATGCGTAAAATTCGAACATATTTACAACAGAATTTAACAATTGATGATTCAATTGCTATTAATAAAACAAAATTAATGTATAGATCATGTATGGATGTTGAGTCAATGGATAAATTAAAATTAGAACCAATATTTAAATTATTAAAAGAATTTAAATTACCATTAATACCATCAATATTGAATCGTACTACAAATAATAATGATATTGATAATACTGATGAATTTAATTTAGTTGAAACATTGGTTAAAGTTAAATTGGCTATGGGTATGGATATATTAGTTGGTTTTGATGTATTCCCTGATCCAGCTAATCGAAGTATTAATCGTATTGCTATTGGTACACCAGAAACTGTAACAGCTTTACCATTGTAAGTTTTTCTTATTAATATAAACTATATTTTGAAATAAAATTAATTCTTTTACAATTTAGCTATGATGATCGTATTCGAAATAAACATATTAAAAAGAAATTAATGACTGATTTACAAGAGCCAGATGATGAAGTCGGTAATATTGATAGTAATAATGATAATATAAAAGAAAGTTCAAGTTTGGAATATTATAAAAGTTCAGAAAGTTCTGAAAAAGCTGAATTATCGTCACCATTAAAAACATATATAACATATATTCGTAAAATTATGTTTGCATTTCTAAAATCAATGGAACCAGATATAAATTTAGATGATGTTTATGATACTTTAAATTCTGTTGCAATTGATCTTTTAAGAGTAACAGCAAAAATAACTCAGGTAATAATATTAGAATTTTTCAGTTCTAATTATATTTTAAAAAAAACGCGTCGGTGTTCAATTCTAAACGAAGAATCGATGTCGCTCTAAGTTCAATCAGCTTTAAATAAGTATCGCAGTAATAAATATTTACATTATGTAATTGTGATATTCTGGAAAAATGTTAAAGGTTTAGAACATTTCCACTATTTAATGACAACAAATATCTAACTTTTAAAAGCTATTAAAATTTGTTGCAATTAAAACTTTCTTTACAATTAGTAGATACATGTCACGAAATTCATTGAGATGAGTCTTATCCTTGGTTGGAATCTGTGAATTAGCACCATAGAATAAGAATAAGAAATTATGTTTAAATTAGGTATTGTTCTCTAGGAAAACATGAACTTAACGATGTAGCCAGCAAACGTTCTCCGGTAACGTTACACTTCCAGAGCGCCACAAAGTTGATCTAAATAACCCAAACTTCATGTTTTGGGTAGATCCCAAAACACAAAGCATTTATTTATTACTAGCTCAATTTTATTAGTTCAATTTTATTAAATAAAACTTATTTGTGATTTTTTTTTTTAAAATTTCAATAATTTTTCAATTAATAATTACATACGACAGATTAATGATGATGCTGAAAATTCAACAAAATCCAGTCATACAAATCCATTAGAAGATTTTGTCTATTTAACAGTAATGGAAGCTGAAAATGTTACAAATGATTTAATTACACCAAAATCACTGCCAATATGGAATATTTATTTACCATTAATATTTCAAAATCAATCAATCAAATTTAATATAACATCAGAAAAATTATTAACAAGTAATGCCGATTTACAATATTTACAACAATTAAAACAATATTTAGTAAATGATTTAAGTAAAGAGAAATTAGAATTATATGTTTGGTGGTTTGTTGTTGAAGAATTAATTGATCATACAACAATTGAATTGAGACAATATCATAATGAATATACTAGATCTGTATTAAATACAGAATCATCATCACCACGTTCATTATATTGTACTGGTGCTGTTAATACATTAATGGGTATGGCAGTTAGTTATAAATTAATTGATGAAAATTTTATAAATGAATCATATCCAAAAATTAATGATATGATTACAAATATTCGGAATGCATTTAATAATTTAGTAAAAACAACAGATTGGATGGATAAAAAAACTAAAGAACAAACATTAGATAAATCAGCAAATATGAAAAGTTTAATTGGTTTTCCAGAATGGTTATTAAATACAACAATATTAGATAAATATTATGATGAAATTGATATAAATAAAAGTACACATTTAGATAATATGATTGATATATTAAGATGGCAGATGAGCCAAAAATTAATAAATTTTGAAAAACCAAATAATTTTGGATGGGATTCGACACCATCAAATGTAAATGCATTTCATACATTTCAGGCGAATACTATAAGTAAAACAATTAATTAATTTCTATGAAATTTGAATATCAAAAATTATGTTTTTTTTAGCTATTCCAATTGCTATTCTTCAGTATCCATTTTATGAACTTGGATTAGAGTAAGTAAACAATAAAAATAATTCTGTGGCAACATAAAATGTAAGAGTAGCTTATGTCGAAAATATAAAATGTTCAGCAGTGAATTTATAATATGCAAAAATGGTTCTAAAGAAATGTATAAATGTAATATCAAATATAAAACTGGGATTTAATCTCAAGATTACAATATTAAATTACACAGTCCACCTTTTATGTTTGTGAGATTAAAATAAGAGCTAAGGTATCGATCAGTTCAGTACTGATTCGTTCAGTAAAGTTCAAATTTGTTGTCTTCATATCGAAAATCGATTGAGTGAACACATAGGTGCGAGTGCTATTGAAGTCGAATCGGAAGAGTTTTGAACGAACGATTAAACTTTTGTATATCCAAACTGAAGCAAATGTCAAGGAAATTAAATTTGGAGGTTTCAAAAAAATAAGATTTTGATTTAATCGGTTGCAATCGATAACTATGTTTTCAGTCTACTTTACTGTATAAATCGAATCGAAACTGAACTGATCGATACATTGTAACCAAAACTTTAATTTCCAAATTTACGTCCATACAAAAACTTTTATATCAGTTTTAATCTCTTCCTCTATATCCTTTTTGGTAATAACAACCAAATTTCGTATGTGAGAGAAATATAGGAAATTTAATTAAATAGAGTAATTAAGATTTGGATAAAAGTTATTAAAACCAATAAAACAAATCTCAAAGGAGTTAAGATGCTTTAGAGAATTATTAAGTGACTTTTACATTTTGCCACATAATTTATTATCCGTTAAATAAGTATAGGTAAAGATTAATTTAATTTAAATTGAATGGAACTAATTTATTCCATTTAAAATGTATAATATAATTATTTTTTACGTTTAGGGCTCTAAATTATGGTGCTATTGGTGCAATTCTTGGTCACGAACTAACACATGGTTTTGATGATAGTGGACGTATGTTTGATAAAAATGGTAATATGAGACAATGGTGGACTGAAAATACAATTAAAGAATATGTTAATAGAACAGAATGTTTTATTAAACAATATGGAAATTATAAGTTACCAGATGTTGAAGATAATGTTAGTTTTTATTGTTTTTATACTACAATTTAATATATTTCTAATCTATTTTTTCTTTTTAATATATTATATGTAGATAAATGGTGAATTGACATTAGGTGAAAATATCGCTGATAATGGTGGTTTACGTGAAGCATACTATGCTTATCAAATATTAAAAAAACAAATTGGTGATGAAAAACATTTACCAGGTCTTGAAAAATATACTCATGAACAATTATTATTTATATCATTTGGTAATTTATGGTGTGAAACATTAACACCAAGTGCAGCTAAATATGCTTTAATTGATAATCATTGTCCTGGCCGAATTCGACTTAAAGGTGTCCTGACAAATTCACCAGAATTTTCAAATACATTTAAATGTAATTTGGGTTCAGGAATGTATCCAACAAATGATCGATGTAGAATATGGTAAAAGAAAAATAAAAATAATTAAATAATGAAATTTTCTTGTGATTAATTTTATAATTAGAAAAATATAAAAACAAAAAAAAATATTTACTTATAGATTTTAAGTGAAAATAGTGAAATTTTTGTACACTTTTGATTATTACATAATTTTTTTTTCATCCAAATAATAAATAAAAATATATTGATGCACAAATTTTTATTAAAATAAATGATATTTAAATTAAATTCTTAGAATTGTTTTTACTTTTGATATTAATGCAGATATTAGTATGTAAGTTACTGTGGTTAAATTATTTTCATATTATGTAAAGTTTTTATGTATATAAAAACCTACAGATAAAAAAAAATTCTTCAGTCATGCAAGCCAGGAAGAGATTTGTTTTAAGACCATCACGATATGTATTTTTTTTTATTTGAGTATTTAGACATTGCCAAGGATTATCAATAATATTTTAAAGGATATTCAAAAACCATTGAAAAATTAAATTTAGTTACAAACAAACAAAATTTATTGAGAATTTTATTGTATTTTAAAAAAATAGTTTAATTAGACTATTTAATGTGGAAAATTATATGAACATACAAAAAAAATAATAGCATAATAAATATGAATTGTCAACAATCAACGTTTTGGTTCCGCAAGCCTAGAAAAAAAATATATCAAAAATTTAAATAATCAGAAATTTTGTTGTATATACCTGTGAATAGTAACAAGGTCTGTCGCCTTTACAAAACTTATATCTTGCGGGGTTAAGAATGTATATTGTCTGTGGGGTTTCTTTTCTGCTTCACTAAGTAATAGTTTCGTCATAATTTCACGATTTACTTCATCCTAAAATGATAATAATTTAAAATTAATATAATACGATTTTAAAAAGTATCATGACACAAAAATGCTCTCCTTTAAATCAAATATATATAATAAAAAAAAAAAAAAATATATAAAAAATATATTTACTGTAAAAACATCATATTCATCTAAGAAATAAAATGGATGATCAACACACGACCATAATGATAAAAGTAATGCTATTGTTGAATATGATCTTTCACCACCAGATAATGATTTTGTATTTGATACAACATTCTTTAAGTGATTATCACGTGGTATAATACTCATATGTAATTCTTGTTTTGCATGATCAATATTTATACCACCTACAAAATTTTTTACTTGTAAAACAGACTAGAAATAAAAATTATTCAATTCAAAATTAAAATATTCATTATAATATAAAAAATTTATTTAATTACATCAAATGTATATTTAACTCTTAAAGCCATGTGCTGTTTTAGATTAACAACGAATTTATATCGTTGTATTCTAGTTTTCTTCATCTAAAATATTAAACAGAAAATTTTATATAAATATATTATATAATTTTTAAAATTATTTACCACTTCCAATGTCTGTGATAGTGTAGTAATAAATGTTTGATTTTTTTCAAATTTTTGTTGTCTGTCCTCAAGTAAAGATTTTATATCTTCTATACTTTCATGCGTAGAACAAATTTGCTTCAAGAGGTAAGTACATTTTTTAATAGCACTTTCTAATTTTTCATTTGTTTTTGTTACTGGTATACGTTCACCATTTTTTGAAGCTATTTCTATATATTCATTAAGATTTTGAATTTCGTTATCTAATTCAATCTAGAATAAAATAAATATCAATAAATTTTCACCGGATTTTTATGGATTTTTAACAAAAAATTAAATCATACTAAAACTATTAATCATCTTTTTTTTTTATTTGTAATCTTTGATAGTACATACCTTTTTTTCCTGAACATTTACAGCTAATTCGTCTCTTTTTTGTATCCAGTTTCTAGCGTCTGATAATAATAAACTTAATTTCAATTTTGATTCATCAATCGTTCTCTACAATTGAAAAATTACAACCACAAAAAAGAAAATCATAAAACGAAAATTATATTTATTTTATATAAAAAGTATTACCTTTAATTGATTTACTCCTTTGTCATCATTGTGAATAATTTCTTTTTGTCTTTGATAAGATTTTTCAGATTCAATTTTCCGTTGTAAAAGTTCCTTTATTTTTATTTCTTTTTGTTGAAGATCATTAGATATTTCATCTTTTTTCGATTCTAATTCATATTTTTCTTTTTTCTAAAATTATTCAGATTTATAAAAAATATTTAACACAGGAGCAAATTAAATCAGAATGCAGGAGACAAAAAATTAATGTACATTTAAAACTTACATAAAAATCGATTTGACTTTCTTCGGGATATTCAATTGAATTAATTTCTTGAATTTTTTCAATATTTGCGATATTTCTACTTCGATTTTTTTCTATTTTCAATTCATTTTGCCGAATCAATTGATAAGTTTGTTGTAACTTATTTTTCCAATCACGTAATTTGGTTTCACAATCAGATTTTTGATTTTCATGTTGAGATAACTGATTTTCAATATTACTAAATTATAAATATAAAACGTGATAATTAATTAAAATTAAATTAAAATTTAAAGTTACCTTTTTATTTCAGCTATATTAACTTGTATAAATTGTGGATTTCTTGGTTTAAGTGAATATGTACGATATAATGGTGCCGGATAATATTCCAAAAATGGTTTTAACAAAATTAATTTATTTAGATTTTTTGGTACATTCTCTTCAAGTGATGTTAATCGTATAGCTAAATTTTGATCTTCACATAATAGAATTGTTTCAATACGTGCACGATCAATTAAACAATTCATAACTACAGGATCACTACATTTGATTTCGTTCATTAAGAGTAATGCTCCATTTGGTGGATAAACTGCGCCCGCACTTACATCATAAACCTATATTATCAGATGAAAAAAAAAAAAATTAAAAAAAAAAAAAAAATTTGAATGTGTATGAAAATTTACCTTATTATGAAATTTAACTGTTATTATAGTCGGTTTAAAACCATTAATTTTAGATATAATTTTATCTAAAACAATTTGATCATTACGATTATTAACAATGAAGACTTTTAATAAACTTAGTAATAAATATTCAGCTGGACCACGCCATTTTTGATTAGGTACTTGAATATACCGACCTAATGGTCCTCTTGGCAGAGCTGAAAAAGCTCCTTTTTTATGGGCTATTTGAATTTCTTCTAAAAATCTAGCCATATTTGGACCATATAACGAAATTTGATCTCTTGATGTAGAATTCAATGCCAACACTTCATGTTTGAGAGATTCTATACAAAAAGGTAATTTAAGCTTTCAATATTAAATACAAAAACGAAAAATAATACCAATTTTAAGTCGATATTTTTCACGTTGTTTTTTTAATGTTTCAAATTGTTCTTCATATTTAATTTTAGTCTCATTTACCACATCTAAATCAAGTTTTTGTTGATCAATTAATCCTGTGATTTCTTCTTGCTCTTGTATTAATTTTTCCAATTTTTGCTCATTTTGTTGACGCATTTCTTGTATACTTGACATTTGACTATAATGAAATCAATATAATTGTTATTTATATTTAATAATCTTTCAATTGCAACATAAAACTTACGATCCTGATCTTTCAGCAATTCTATTATCAATCATATTTATTTGGTCTTCAATATTATGAATTTTATTAGCAAGTTTTTTAATTTGATAATTTTCATTTTGGTATTTTTCATTTTCTGAATTAAATTCAATTTTTAATTGATTTAATTTTTCATTTTCAATAGAAGCAGAATTATTTTTTTCTTGTAATTCTGTTTGTAAATTTCTACAAAAACAATTATTATAAACATTATTGATATTTAAGTTTTAATTTTTATGTTTATTTAACATACTGAACTTTAATTTTAAATTCGCCTTCAGCAGAGCTTCTATTCTCAATTAAATTTTGATATTTTTCACATTCAACATTCACTTCACGAATTACATTATTTAAATCTGCAACAATTTTTTCTTGTTGTTCTACTTTTAGCCAAAGTTGTTCTAATTTGTATTCTTCAATGTTAATCTAAAAAAAAAATTATTTTTAGAAAAATGTTTTATATTTCATGTTGAAAGGACTGTAACATACTTTTATTCGATCAGCATTTTGTAAACGTTCATATTTCTCCTTCAATTCTTGAAGAGCACGTTCCATTGCCGCCGATTCCTAAAACAAAATAATTAGATTGTTTAAATTAATTTTTCTTTTTTAATAATATTCTGCACAATAACATTTACTTTTTTTAATATTTCTATTTCATATTTATATTTGTTGTACATATGACCACATTGATTTAGCTTCTGTACAATAGTTTCAATTTGAGTTGCTTTCAAAAAAAGTTGATAATTTTTTGATGGTTCCATTCTATAAATAAATTATGAGATTTAACAATTAATTCCATAAAGTATAATTGAATATTAATAAAATACTCTTTCAAAAATGTCCTAGCACTATCTTGATTTAATACAAAAACTGGATTATCTGTTTGTATATTATGATATAATAAAATTTTATGTAAATCATCAGTTTTTTTCGAAATAACATGACCACTTTCATCTTTTATTTTATAATATGATGATCCTGATGCAGTAATATGACGACAAACTGTTATAAAATTGCCATATACATCATTTTCAAAAGAATCAGGTCCATTATTAGAAATTGTTATTTCAATATCTGCTGAACTTTCACCATTTTTGATAAGTTCTTTAAAAAAAAGTTAAAAAATTAACATAAATTTTTAAATATAGGTATATTAGATTTACGTACGTTTAATATTTGAACTTCGGTTGGTATCACGTGCCTTAGCACCTAATCCAATTACCATTGCTGTTAAAACTGCACTTTTTCCACTACCATTGCAACCAACAAGTAAGTTGACACGGTTATGAAATTCCATTGAAAAATTGGAATGACACATAAAATTTATCAAATGAATTTTTGTAATTTTACCACTTCTAATAGCTTCATTAGTAGTTTGGGTTAATGACAAATTATTTGGAATATCATCATCCTAACAAAAACAATTATTAAATTTATTAAAATAAATAAAGATTGGAAACAATTTCTAGCTACCTGATTTACCTCGGCTAAATGTCGTCTCTTTGATGAAGATGCACCAATATTTGGTAGCGATTGTCGTTTTTTAGACATATTTCAACACTAACTTTAATTAAAACTTTAAGATTTATATTAAAAATATATATGTATATAGATTAAAAATATTAAACATAAAAATTAAAATCTTTTAGCGGTTTAATTGGCATTCTAAAACATTTGAAACTTCAACTTATAATTAAGTTTACTAACACCAACTGACAGTCAAGTGACAGACAACGAATACTGAATTTATGCTTTTCTCTGTTCTTCTGTTCTGAATGAAATTCAAATGCGCCATTTACGCATTTACTACATAAGCAATCTTGCACTCTTGCACACTGCAATTCTAATCAATTCAGATATCAGATCAGAGATCACCAACTTAAACGTTACTATAATTACGAAATTTTACCCTGTTAACAATTACCCAATAACTTAGTGTCTTATATCTTAGAGTTTCTCAAAATATTGTGAATTTTGGATGGAAACCTGATGTCGGAATATTTATATACCTAAATTACAATTGTATAAATAAAATAAATATATGTTTTTTTTTCTATATAATTAAATTGCAGGACCTCTTCATTTCGGAATCACACGGATAGATGGCGATGTAACTTAAATTTTCAAAAATTTACGATACAAAGTTGATACGTTTGGGGGCTACAAGTATCGATTAGTTCAGTTTTGACTCGATTCGTACAGTATAACCAATCGACCCAATCGATTAAAGCTTGATCCACAATACCACAATAAGAAAAAATACGCAAAATAAAGTTGGCGCAAACAAAGTTGAAAGTTGAACTATAATATAGTTTATAGTATTTATCTATTCTCAATAAAATTGTGCAACGCTATAGCAAAGCAGAGTTAGGAAAATGTAAAAAAGGTAAAGATCTGAGCCAGAATATACTATAAATTCTGGAAATACAAATCGAACGTAAGCTAAAAAAAAATAATAGGGTTTCTTTTTTCTGTAAATTATCTGTTTTTTTTTCGGTATTATTTCATATCAAAGTAGGGAGAAAAATAGGAATTATATATGTATATTTTCATTTTCTAGCTGTTAAAAATCCTATTATTCTTTCAAAAATTACATTACACCCTGTTTTTAAATATATTTTTCAACAATTATCTAAGAATACTTTTATCAGTACTTTACTTAAAGCCAAAAAATTACGTACCTACTTTATTTAATGAATCTAAAATTGTATCAAGTACTTACAATGTCAATTTCTTTTATTATTATTATTTGAATTTAGAAATTCAGATTAGCATTAGGAATAAAATCTTATAATTCAATTTCAAATTTGAATAATGATACTGTAAGAATTTTTAATAAATTAGTAATTTTATGCAAAGCTTCTGTGTTTAGGTATATATACTCTTCTGTGTCCATCATCATAACATTAACATTTCCGCAATTTTTTCTTTACATTTTCGTGAGTGCCTATTTTAAAAATGTATTTTTATTATTAAAAGATGATTTCCAGAAAGCTTAAATTAAATTTAAATTTCAAAATTTGATCCGAAATAGCTTTTTGTATTTTTTTTAAAAAGAATTATAAAGTATAATTTTGAAACTTACTTCAGTTCCAGTGTAAGCGAATTACAGACTACTTCTTACTATAGGAGGGCTCAAATAATACAATAGATTAAAATAATTTTAAAATTTTAAAAGCAAAGGGATTTTCACACAAAAGTCCCATTCCAAAATATTAACATATTTTCGAATGGGCTATGTATAGGATGACGAATTCTTGGTGCATTTTCTATGCCACTGTCCCTTTGCTTTAAGTAAAGTACTGAAACATTTGAATTGTGAGACAAATCTGTGGAAGACAAACATCTCTGATAGATATAAGTAGCCTTAGATTGGGGGTACAATGGCCCCAAGTAGCCTCAGTATGTGGTGGCCTTAAGCTAACTCAAACGAATCAACCAATTTACATTTATTTTCAAAATTTGAAATACGGATTAATTCAAATTAATTGCAGCTTTTTAAATTTATATAAACTAATAATATATTATTCTTTTGTAAAAGAAAATTAATTATGTAATTGTAACTAATCCATCTAACCAGAGAGAGAGAGAAAAAAAATTTAAAAACAGTAAATTTGGCAAGTTTAATAAACTTTTAAATCAAATATTTTTAGTTAGGTAAATTCTGTCTGTCGAATAATACGAATTTCATTTTGTATCAATAAAATCATTAAATAATTCCCTAAAATTGATTCGTAAAAGTAATTAAAAAAAAATGTTATTTCTTATAAAAGAATTATACAAAAATTATTACCAATATGCAGAATTAAAAAAAGGTTATTAAAATTTAACAAAAAAAAAAAAATTTAAATAAATATAATAAAATTATTAAATAGTTAAAAATTGTTTTTAAAAACAGATTTTCGTACTGATGATTATTTTCTTATGGGTTCACCATTTAAACTTATAACATTAGTTGCATTTTATTTATATTTTGTAAAACAATTAGGTCCAAAATTAATGGAAAATCGTCAACCATTTCAATTAAATAAAATTATGATAATATATAATGCATTTCAAGTTATCATAAATTTGACTATTGGAATTATGGTAAGAAAAATAAATTTTTAAATTATTTGAATGTTAATTTTTTTTTTGTAATATTTATAATATACGTAACTAAAAATATGTTTATTTTGAAGGCTCTTTTAGCTTTGGTAACAAATCCAAAACATCAAATATCTTGTATACTAGTCGATTATTCATATACAAAAGATGGAATTTGGGAAGCAAAATTAACTTATGCTTATTATATTATTAAAATAATTGATTTATTAGATACAATATTTTTTATATTAAGAAAAAAATATAATCAAGTTACATTTTTACATGTTTATCATCATGTTATGATGACAATTGGTGGTTATATATTTGTTAAATGGATGCCTGGCGGACATGCTGGTATAGTTGGAATATTGAATTGTTTTATTCATGTTTTAATGTATTCATATTATTTAATGTCAGCATTTAATTATCCTAGCATAAAAATAACATTATGGTGGAAAAAATATATAACACAATTTCAATTATTACAATTTACATTATTAATTATACATTTTTTACATCCATTATTAATTGGTAATTGTAAATATCCAAAATTTTGGTTATTATTTGGTTTAATACAAAATTTATTTATGTTAATATTATTTTTAAATTTTTATTATAAAGCATATATTATAAAACATAACAAAAATACTATAAAAATTAAATAGTTAATTTAAATTTTAAAAGATATTTTTTTATGTTTTGTTTTTAATTCTGTTAATGTGTAAATAAATCTAAATGTTAATATATAAATAAATCATTTTACGGTATAATATGTTGTTAATTAATGTAAAAACAAAAATATATTATTTTAAATTTTTATAAAAACTAAAAATGTGCTATTGATGTAATAGTGTTTTAAAGGTGAATTTTGTAAAAACGAATTCGAGTACTTTTAATAATAAATCATGTTTTTTATGGCATAACATTTATTTTTATTGTTTTCAGATTCACAAAATAAGTTAACCACTCGTGGCAATTAAAGTGTTGATCAATATTTGCCTTAATTAAACTAAATAATTTTAGAAAACATTAATAATGTTTTATTTAATATTTTCATAATTCATTATTTTTATTATTTAAAATAAATGTACTAATAATAAAAAATTAATATTCCCTAAATGATTTTTATTCATGTCATATTATAAGGAAGCTTATATTATAAATCGAAAAATGACAATTTTATGCAATCACTGTGATAAGTGTTATATAAATAATGATATTAATTATTTTAGAACGTTGCCCTTAATTAAATATTAATTTAAAAAACAATTCCGGTGAAATTCATTGGCAATGTCAGCAATATTTAAATTTAGTCACCCTCCGAGAAAGACTATCTTGAAAATTTCCTTAAGTATAAATTGATATAAATATTAAATAAATTACATATAATTATGTTTTAGATATTCGAAATATGTTTGATTAGTTTTAAGACTCCCTCGCACGTTGTAACCACACAGTTGTAGATAATTATCACAGTGTATCGAACCACACTTTAATGAATGATATAAATGTTTAGGTGGCTTAAGGTTCAAGATTTTCTATAAAATAAAACAACCAAATATGTTTGATTGAAGGACAAAAATGTTCCATTACCCACATGGAACACACACGCCAAGTGAAGGATGGATTAAGTCCTAATCTATTTGGATGCTCCCTAAGAATCGCAGGATCTATGACAATTCGGCGTGTATAATCTAACCGTTGCTTTTCCATTTTTAGAATTATCTTAGACTTTCTATATGTTTAAGGATATGACGATATAGTATAACTTTTATTGTAAACTGAAACTGAAACTATTAATTTATTTTTAATAACTAGCTATTTATATTAAAAAATAGTTAAATATTGTATCCTTACAGTACTGACTCATGAAAGTCCGGAAATAGTTTTAGATTACATACGTCAACAATAACTTGAGTTATTATATATTTAAATATATTATTGATATTGTTGCAGAATGTATTGCAGAATTGATAAAATTTAGTTAAAATACTTACTGTTATATGTTACTTAGAAGTTGACAACCACTGAATAGAAGAATTTTATTTATATATCTTACGATAATCTTTTGTGGAGGGTCTGATTAAGTTAATTTTCTAGTTATGTCTTTAAATTATTTTAGTAATTTTGGTTTTTACTTTAGAATCAGTTTATTTGAAATATTAGTGGAGATAGGACGTAAATTTGATTAAACAAAAATCAACTTATGTATATTTAGAAATATAGTCAATTAATTGTATTGTTAAAATTATATAATTTATAAATTTATTTTTTAAATGGCGCTTGTTTTAAAATATTTATATAATTCTTATACGTATTTGTTCAATGAGTATCAAGGTATGAAATAAAAAATATTAAATTTAATATTTTTAAAAATTCATATAATTTTTAAAATAATTTTTCAGATCCTCGTGTTGCTCATTTACCTTTGGTTGGATCTCCACTACCTATAATTGGTACAATGATTATGTATTTGTTAATTATAAAAGTATGGGGACCAAAATATATGGAAAATCGTAATGCATATGATTTAAAATATATTTTAAGATTTTATAATGCATTTCAAGTTATAGCAAATTTATTAATATTTTATTTGGTATATAATTATTTTTTTCATCAAATATTTAAATTAAAACTTTACTAAATATATAATTTATTTATATATTTTAAATACAGACACTTAAAAATTCATATATGCAAAAGGAATTTAATTTTACATGTCAACCTGTGGATACTAATAATAATGAACCTTATATTAAGAACTTATTGTTAGGTTCATATTTATATTATTTATCTAAATATGTTGATTTATTTGATACAGTAAGTGAAATTTAAATATATGTAATTCGATAAAAATTTATATTTTTCGTAAAAATTATTAATTATTATAGGTATTTTTTGTACTGCGAAAGAAGAATAAACAAATAACTTTTCTACATGTTTATCATCATTGTGGAATGATTTTCGCAGTTTATATTTTTGTGAAATTTTTGATAGGTAATTTTTCATATATTATAATTATATTATTTATTATAATTTAAACTTTAATATAAGTAAATTCAACAGGAAATTTATATATATGTAAATTTCCTAAATTTTAATTTCATAAAATTATATTTCATATAATTTTATAATCAAATAATATAATTAATTATTTATTTTTATTTTTTTAGGTAGCCATTCTACTTTGGTAGGAGTAATTAATTCCTTGGTTCATGTTATGATGTATAGTTATTATTTTTTAACATCAATTAATTGGTGTCAATTTATATGGTTTAAAAAATATTTAACACAAATGCAATTATTACAATTTGGTATACTTACATTTCATTTTGGTTCACTTTTTTTTAATAATTGGTGTAATCATCCAAATTTTGTTACATTTATAGCTTTTACACAAAATATTTTTATGTTAATATTATTTTCAGATTTTTATTATAAAGCTTATATAAAAGAAAAGAAAATTACCAAAGTTAAATAAAATTTCAAAAATTCAAAATTATTGCTAAAATGGTAAAATATTTTTGTTTGTTTTTTTTACATTCTTTTAATATGTAAATATATATTGCAAATTTAATGTTAATGTTAATTAATTGTAATTAATGTGTAGATACAAATGTTGGGTTTTAATTTTTGTAAAAAAAAAATAATTATTGAGTGTAATATAGTAATATAAATATCTTAAAAAATGAAAATAAATCATATAATTTAAATTTTCAAGGTAAAACTTGTTTTTATTTATATTTACTGTAGATAATACATTAAAGGTATATTTACAGTACAAACGTGAACACTAAACATATCAAAAAATAATTTGTCTAAAATCAATTTGGATTTATAAGTCCTTAAACAACTTCATCATAAAACGCTATTAAAAAATAAATCAGAAATAATTTGTTTTTTGAATAATATGTTAAATATCTTATTAGCTACCATTCACCAATAGATGATAAGTGTTTATTTAAGACTGTCACAGTTAAAAGAATGGAAAAAGTACAAAAATAATAGAAGTAGTAGAGTAAAATTTGAAATTTAATTCCGTACAAATACATCCTTTAATGTTTTCAAATTTCATATTTTTATCAAATGTAAAAGTAAACTATTTTATAAAGTCACTGACGAAGGAGGATATATATTTATATTAATTAGTTATGACACAAGGTTGACGGTTGTCGTTAAAAGTTAAAACAATATAATTTCTATTTAAAAACTTTCTATTTTTAAAAACAATATTGAGTAACTTTCTATTTTATAATTTCTTTTAGTTAAAAAAAAAGAACCTTTATATTGTTTTATAATAATAATTATTGAAATTTTTTCTATAATTCTTAAAATTATAGCTTTACCAGTAAATTTATTATTATATATTTATATATTATGGAAAGCATAACACAAAATTAATATTATACTATTTCGTCGTTATTAATTAATTACATTATTGATTATATATCCCAGTTAGTCATAATATTCTATCTATTTAATTTCACAACTAAAATATTTATTAAAATAAAACGAAACCCATTTAAATTTATTTATTTAATCATAAATATAGCATTTAAAAATGTTATTTTATAATATATAATGGTTTTTGGTTGCATCTACATTTCATTCAATAAACATAATAACAAATACACTGAATTATTTTAGTCTAAATTTAGACTAATTGGGTTAATATATTAAAATTCTTATAATATAATTTCCATTTCTACTAAAATAATAATTTTACACAAATAAAAAATCCAACAAAAAATTAATATAATGTATTTATATAATACCAATTTTTTTTTTATCTGTATAATTGCTTTTCATTTTATATAATAATAACAAATTAATAAAAATCAACAACCTTTACCTAATAAAATTCAATGCATTTTTTTTTAAACATTTAAGTTTTCGAAATAGCCAAAAAAAAATTGATAGAATTCGATTTTCACATTAATTTTTTTTGTTTTTTGCTTGTTAATAATATAAATATTAATTTTATCTTATTTAATATAAATTAGTAAAGTGAATATCTAGTTAAACCAATTTTTGCTAAATTATCACATGATGGCGTTTTTAGTGCTTGAGCTTGTGCCACTTGTGATCTAGATCCAAAACTTCTAGCACGACCAATCATAGATTCACCTTATTAATAAAATGAAATTATTTTTTTTCAATTCTATTTCAATTTCCATATTTATAACTTACGATAGTTCCGTTCTTTGTAACAGGTTTGTTTCATTGCATGTATATAATCTTCTTCAACTGAATTTTCCAATCGTCCCAATGATCCTTGATATTCTTCAGCAAAATTATCTTTAACATAATACGGTACTCCAAGATGACTGGTATGACGTGGAACATTGTATTTGCTATAAAAAAAATATAATAATTTCACAAATTAGCAAATTGATAACGTCATAAATGATATTTTTCATTTTAACTCACGATGTTTGGGCTAAACTGTATAACGGATCCGACGTAAAAAATGATGACAACATTGAAATTAAAATTAATACCAGTATAAGACCAAATGCTAAACTTGGTTGTGGTCCACTTTCATGATGTTGTTGTTGTGCATAACGTTGACGTCTAGCTTGTGGCGGAAAACCACCAAAGAACATATTAAATAATTCTTCTGCTGATATTTCTGATTCATAGCCACCATATTCAAATGTAGTATGATGTCCACGATGAAATCCAGTTGTATGATTAAACTGACCACGTCCACCACTACCACCAGTTATTTGATGACCAAACATATCATAATCTTTACGTTTACGTACATCTGTTAATGTTGCAACAGCATTACCAACTGTTTTAAATGCTTCAACAGCACCTGGTGCATGATTTTTATCTGGATGTAATTGTAATGCAAGTTTTTTGTATGCCTTTTTTATATCGCTATCAGTTGCTTCTTTTGTTACACTCAATACTTCATAAAAATCTTTACATTTTTTCACTTTCTCTACCAATTCCAATTGTTCTTTAGTATATTTTGCTTCAGATTGTTGTTGAGTATTTTGTGATTGATTTGTTGATTTTTCTGGGCGCCTCTGACGTACATTATTTTCATCAGATGATTTTGAATTGGTACCTGCTGATGAACTACTAGCACCTGCAGTCATTTTAGCAATATGTTCTAAAAGTTTTTCAGCTGTATCCGTTGGAAAAAGATTTTGGGCTTTTCGTAGAAATTTTTCAGCTTTTTCGTAGTTACTTGTATTTATTGAAGTTTTTGCAATTTCAATGCAGCGTATTGCTTCATCTTTATTACCTTCCATTGTTGAATTTCGTTTTTGTGTATTTAATAATTTAAGTAATTTTTGTGATATATAAACCCTGATGTTCAATAAATTTAATTAATTAAACTGCAATACAAGGAAACTGTTAATAATAACTTATTAAATTGAATATTATACCGTATATTATAGTTTTCTTCTAACAAAAATCGATAAAAACTTCAATTCGTAGACGTTCGTTGATTAATCAGCTGGTATCTGGTAATGAATATATTAAATTGTCATTTTGGCACCTTGGTTATATTTATATATTCGCCCTATTCGCCCAACTAAATTCCCAGTACTGCATATACGTAACGCAGTATTCGTTACGAATACGACAGCTAAGTTGCGTTTTTTTCTACGGACATTTCTTAACTTAATATATGTATTTGAATTATTTTATAATTAAGTTCATTATGTTATTTAATTGACAATAAACCGATAACACATGGGGTTTAAGCTTAATATATACTACAAATGTTTACATTTTATTCATATAAAATATAAACAATTCCACTAAGCAGTACGAGTACGGACGATAAATAATAAAAATATTTTTAAGATGTTTTTCAACCTCAAATAAATTAAATACTTGGCAACACTAAATCGTTCATTTCTATATATCAGTAAAGATAGTTAATCGAAAGCGATTCGTACCGGAAAATAACTAAATTATATAAATTTAATAATAATGATCGGTTGAAAGTTTTGCTGGGTGGGTATAGCCGATTCACAATAGTAATTTTAAACCGAAAAAAATAATCATTGATTTAGCTGTCAAAATATAAAATAACATTTGAGATTTGACAAATGACAAATTTAAAATTATAAGAAATTTTGTATGGAAGATAAAATTGTATTTAAATAAAACATGTCTATATTACCATTAAAACAGCCTTCAAAAAATAATGATAATGAAAAAAAACCAATATTTTTTGAAAATCCAGAAATGGACGAAATGGCAAAAAATTATGTTTCAAATTTCCAAAGGTTTTGTAAACATATTTTATTGGTTATATGAAAAGTAATATATATATATTTTTTTTTTTTAGGTATAGAGAGAATATAATTTTACCTAGAAATGTTGGACCAGTAAAAATCAAAACAAATGAAGAAAAATTGTTAGAAAATGTATTTGATAGTTGTCTTTTTAAGTCATTTATGGCTTGTGTAATGGGTAACATTTATATATTTAATGTAAAAACATCTGTTTGTATATCAACTAAAATTCATTAAGGTTATGGTTTGGGTGCAGCTATTGGATTATTTAGTTCATCTGTAAATCCAAATATTTCTGATCCTTTAGCAGGTGCAAAACAACAAACAGCTAGAGAAATTTTTAAAGAAATGCGTACCACAACGCATGGTTATGCTAAAAATTTTGCAATGATTGGTGCTGTTTTTTCAATGGTAGAATGTCAAATTGAAGCGGTAAAATATATTTTTATAAATACTATAATTAAAAATAAATTTAAAAAAAATATATATTTGTAAATAGAGTCGTGGTGTAACAGATTGGAGAAATGGTACTTATGCTGGTGGTGTTACTGGTGGTTTAATTGGATTACGAGCTGGTGTTAAAGCTGGATTATTTGGTGCTGCTGGCTTTGCATTATTCTCTACTGCTATTGATTATTATATGAGACATAGATAGATGTAAAAATATTTGTTAAATTAAGTAGAAAATAAATTGTTTTAAATAAAAAAGAAAAAAAATAATGGTAAATTTGTATAATGTTTAAATTATTATATGAAAATTTCATATAAAGCCTAAAAATATGCAATTACTATACATTTATAGTAAAATTCTGGAAAAACTACAAAAAATACTATTTTTATACGGTTTTTTTTTGTTATTGTAAAAGTCATTTTGATAAATATCAACTCATTTTCCGAAGATTTTCTATTTAATGTTTTAAATATACGATATTATAAAAAGCTTTTAGCAAAATTATAAGCTTTAACAATTTTCAAGGGTAGCTTTTGATTATCTTTCACCGAACATTTAGTTAAGAAACTCCCAGGAATGAAAACGTTATCTTTCTATAAAATAAATTTAATCACCTTCCAATTAAAAAAAAATAAAAATAATTAAAATAATTACACAAAATATAATAATTTAATGAATTATTTTTATTTATTTTCACTTTATAAAATAATTTAATTTATTCGTTTTAACTTTGTAAATAAAGTATTTAAGAAATAAAAAAAGAAATATTGAAATTTTTTTACATCTCTGTCCGATTTTATGAGATTATAGTAGTAATATTTTGAAATTAGAAAAATCAATAATATAAAAAAAAAGTGAAATAATTAAATATTTATTATTGGAATTATTATAACTCCTAAATATATAAATAATATTTAAAATATATATTTTTATTTGTGTTTAATAAACTTTTTCTATTCAAAAATTGGATAAAATTCTTGTAAAAACTGAAATATTTTTATTACAATATGTCGGCCGGACAAACAGGTTGGTATCCATATTTGTTTTTCTTTAATTATTTTGTTGCCTTGTGAATTTTTCTTTTTATATATTTGCAAATAACAAAATTCATAAAGTTTTATAATAATTTTTATTATTAAATATTTTATAATTATTCATAAAAATATGAATAAAAAGTTATTAGTAAAATAAATGGGCGTTTTATATTCGGTAAAGGAGTTTTTTTTTCGTTGTAGTCTAAAGGTATGCTAAAATGAAAATATTGTTGGGGTAGATTTTTGTTGATACGTCAATATAATATAGTATAGGGATGAAAATATAATAATATAGGAAGGTAGATAATATATATACTAACAACTAACTATAAGATATGTATTTCATATTGTTTATTTTTGAAGATGCGGGACTAGAAATGTTGAAATGTTACATAAAAAGCTCGTTTTTTTATGATATCAAATATATGTTTATGAATAATGTTAATATACCTTGGTACTTGAGAGTAATGAATCGAACTTAAACAGGTGGTATACATTTTCATTAAATAAATGTTTGTTTACAAACGTTTTATAATATGTGTAATTTAATTAAAAAGTTAATTAATTACAATTAAATAGCCTAAATATGATCAGATATTTTATAAAAATTGATTATATTTTATTATAACTTTTATCAAATTTAGAAGTTGTTTTTATGTTTTAATTAATTTCAATATAATTTTAGAGATAATTAAAAGCATTAAACATAAATAGCATAATTTTGAAAACCCGAAAAGAGCTTTTAAATTTTATTTTATGTTTTTTTATTTTGGAGATAAATAACTTTTTTAATTATTATAAAATATAATTTTGTTATGTTGCATGAACTTGAAAATATTTACCCGAACGAAAGCTTTCGTATGTATACAAAAATTTTATACACATTATTTAGAATTTTCCAATCGATATTTGTATTTGGAAAATATTTGTGAAAAGTGAAAATTATTATGACTATATACCCTAAACATATGTTAGTTTTTTTTTCGGTATATGAAAATATTATCTTTATTATGTTTGTTCGGAAAATTCCTTATAGATTTAAATAAAAGGAGAGAGCAATTCAAAATTTGATGATGGCACTTTTAAAATACATGTAAACAAATAAAATTAAAATAAAATCTTTTATAAAAAATAAAACTTAAAATATTAGAGGGCAATACGTAATAGAATTTAATAAAATAACTCGTACTTATCTGAACGTTTTTTATTTCGTATTAGCAATTAATATATTTCATCCCTTACCCCTAGAATTCATATTCATAAAATCTGTATTTGGAAATATTTATAAATTCCATATTTTTTGTTTTACAGATGCCGACTTTAAAGAGCGTTTAATATCTTCTGTTAAAAAAGAAGTAAAACAATTAATGGAAGAAGCAGTAACTAGAAAATTTGTACATGAAGAAAGTGGTTCGGTAACATCATTATGTGCATCTGTTGAATCATGTTTAAGTCAAGGTTTACGTAGACGTGCATTGGGTTTATTTAAAACATCATCAACAACAGCATTATTACATAAAGTTGCAAAAAATTGTCCAGAAGCAGCAGCTATAAGTAAAAAAATTCAGGATATTGAAAATAGTGATCCAAATAAAAGATCATCATCAAGTAGTGATAGTGTTAATAAACCACCGATATTAAAAAAAGGTAGTAGTAGTCATTCAGTAACTTCAAGTACACCATCTACTACACAACCTGTTGTCAAGTATGATATTCAAAATTTTGAAATTTTTTTTTAATGAACATCGATTTTTATAAAAAATTTAAAATGCTATTTTTAGATATCTTTGGATACGTTTGGCTTTATATGAAAAACGTTTGGCAAAAATAATTGAACATTTAGTAACAAATGCTACACGATATTATGAAAGAGATTCATTAGTTGCTGATCCAGATTATGGTTCAATATTAAGTTCATTATTAGTTGGACCATGTGCATTAGAATTTTCACGTACCAAAACAGCAGATCATTTTTGGACAGATCCACATGCTGACGAATTAGTAAATACATTTTTTTTTATATTTACATAATTTTGAAAACAAATATTTTTTTACAATTGAAGGTTCAACGTCATCGTATTAGTTCAGGTAATCCAACACCCCCAGCATGTCGACGACCAATTATTAACTTTAAAAGAAGTTTACATACCAGTTCTGAGGAAGGTAGTCAAGGTTCATTTAAATCAAATTCATCTGCAACAGTTGCCAAAGATTATGTTGAATCATTACATCAAAATTCACGAGCCACATTATTATATGGAAAAAATAATGTTTTAGTTCTTCCAGTAAGTGATAAATTTTAAATTTTAAATTTTTATTTTATTTAAATATCATTTAATATAATTTTAAAGAAAGATGTAAGTGAACCAATGCCTGGTTATTTAAGTTTACATCAAACAGCTCAATCATTAACAATTAAATGGACACCAAATCAATTAATGAATGGTTATAGTGAAACTGAAGTAACTGATAAAAGTTATTATTGGGCATATGCATTGAATATAAATGTTGATGAAATTGTTTATGTACACTGTCATCAGGCAAGAGGTGAAGATACTGGCGGTACAATTATATTAGTTGGACAAGATGGTGTCCAACAGCCACCAATACATTTTCCAGAAGGTGGTCATATGGCAGCATTTTTAAGTTGTTTAGAAACTGGTAATTTTTGTGATCGTATAGTAAAATTATATTAAATAAATTTTAATTTTCTTATTTAGGATTGTTACCACATGGTCAATTAGATCCGCCATTATGGTCAGCACAAGGTATTGGTAAAATTTTTCCATGGCCATTAAAAGGTCGTCGCCGATTATTACCATCTGTTTTAGAAAGTAATGAAGATCATCCAATTGATTATGTTTTTCGAGTTGTTAATAAAAGTAATCATGAAGAATTTTGTAAGTGTATTCAAAATGAAAATTTTAATTTAAACTGAATTATAAATAAAATTGAATTTATAACAAAAAATTAGTGGCAACTCATCCAATATTAGAATTTGGTAGAACAAGTCCGAGACGTGTTCAATTAAGCAGTTGTTCAACAAATGGTAGCAGTGATTGTTCCAGTAAAAGTATGTCTTTAGATCAAACTGATAGTCCACAGGTATACAAAATTTGAAATAAAAATTTTAAACAATAAATAAATAATTTTTTTGTTAAGGCAACTGGTAATCAATCTGCTAGTATTGCTTTGGTATGTACAACAATGCGACGTCAAATTATTTCAAGAGCATTTTATGGTTGGTTAGCATATTGTCGTCATTTATCTACAGTTCGTACACATTTATCTGGTTTAGTTAACGGACGAATTACTCCAGAAAGTAACGATTATGATAAATCAAAATTAAACAAATCCTTAATTAAATATTTTTCATTTCAGCTGATGCTGATGAAGGACTTACTAAAGAAAAATGGAAATCATTACATGATAATGATAATGGTGTTATTTCAGATGAATTTGAAGTTCATCGTTTGGTATATTATGGTGGTGTTGAACATGATATACGTAAAGAAGTATGGCCATATTTATTAGGATACTATAAGTATATTAAAAATTAGATTAAATTAATAAAATATTTAATAATATATTTTTATAATTTCGAAATGATTACAGATTTGGTACAACTACAGAAGAACGTCTTGAATTAGATGAAAGTTCTAAACATTATTATGAAACAACAATGAGTGAATGGTTGGCTGTTGAAGCAATTGTACGACAACGTGATAAAGAAAAAACTGCCCATGCTGTTGCTAAATTAAGTTCAGAATCTGGTAGTGGTGATAAAACAAAAGGTGTTGGTATAGAAATTGATGGTGATATGGATAATGATGTATTTGAAGATAATGATTTTTCTGATATATCAGATCCAGGTGATTATGATGATAATAATCAACAATCAACAACAGGACAAATAAATAATGATGATAATATTAAATGTGTATCAAAGAAACCATCCCGAATTAATAAAAGTAGTACAGATTCAGGTAATGTAGCTGATGCAGATGTTAAAGATATTGATGATGATCATATAAAAATTATTGAATATGTTGACGAAATTATTAAAAAAGATGATATATCAGTTTCATCACCACCAGCTGATGACGGTACAACGGATATGATGATGATACAATTGAATATACAAGAAACATGTTTTAGCGATAACAACATTAATAATAATGGAGGTAATATTGATTTAAATAACATCAGCAACAAGAGTTCACCATCAACATCATCATATGAAACTGTTGGTAATGAATTTGTCGATATCCGTGATAATATTCGTATACCAGAATTCCAAAGTGTTGATGACATACAAATGGAATTGACCGATGCAATAACTAATTTAGATGATCCATTAGAATTGAAAGAAGATGATATTACTATTGTTAATGATAAACCTGATGAAAATGATGTTGATGATGATGATGAGAAAACACAAGTTATACGTCAACCAGCAGCAGCTGTTATTGTAACAAATGCATCAATTGATATTACCAATTTTGATAAAGAAGATGATGATGAAAAAACAACTGTAATGTCACCAGTACAAGAAGAATCAGCTTATGGTACTATATTAGATGCATTACAAGAACCAAAATCAGCATGTGTTTCACCAGCAAGTTCAAATGGTGGAATCTATAGTGTAATTAATTCAAATTACTGTGATGTATATAAATAATTTATAAAGATTTTTATCATTTAGTGTGAATTACTTGAATCATTTGGTCTTAATTTACATCGTATTGAAAAAGATGTACAAAGATGTGATCGTAATTATTGGTATTTTGCTAATGAAAATTTGGATAAGCTTCGTAATGTTATTTGCACGTAAGTTGCTAATTATTTTCATCGAATTAGCAGGTGAGAACGGAGGGAAATAGTATCAGAACTGCGAACACCTACGTTAGTAGCCTATTAATTCAACTTTTAATCTTAATAATTATTCAGAATAAAACCTAAATAATTATTAAGTTACTGTCCAATCACTAAGATTTGTTAGTTTTATCAGAGCATAATCCACTGTGGATAGTAAGTGGATTAAAGTGCAAGAATCCATACTTGAAGTGTGAATGGACATACTACAATATTTCTCTTTAGCTTCTTTTCGCGAATCCAAAAAAATAATCAATTTTATTCTTAAGTTCCCCATTTTCTTGGAAACGGAAATGTTGTGCTCGCGTCTAAGATTGATTAGGATTAGATACTCGTTTACTAATTTATATAAACTTTGAAATTATGATTTTTCATGTAAAATAAATATAGTTTGAAATTAAATATTTTATAGATATGTATGGGAACATTTAGAAATTGGTTATATGCAAGGAATGTGTGATTTAGTAGCACCTTTACTAGTCATATTTGATGATGAATCATTAAGTTATGGCTGTTTTTGTCGTCTTATGGAACGTATGATTGAAAATTTTCCAAATGGTGGGGCTATGGATATGCATTTTGCTAATATGAGGTATGACTACTAATATATGTTTTAATATTACTTTAATTTATATTAATAATTATTATATAATTTCAGATCTTTAATACAAATATTAGATTCCGAAATGTATGATTTAATGCATGCCCATGGCGATTATACACATTTCTATTTTTGTTATCGTTGGTTTTTATTAGATTTCAAAAGGGAATTAATTTATACAGATATATTTTCAACATGGGAATGTATATGGGCTGCCAAGCATATATCAAGTGGACATTTTGTATTGTTTTTAGCACTGGCCCTATTAGAAACATACCGAGATATAATATTATCAAATAGTATGGATTTTACAGATGTTATTAAATTTTTTAATGGTACCATGATTTAATTGTATATGAAATACAAAAATAATTTCTTACGAATTCATTTTTTTTTTTGTTTAAATAGAAATGGCAGAACGTCACAATATAGCATCTGTATTAAAGTTAGCCCGAAGTTTAGTTCATCAATTGCAGACAATTATAGAAAATAAGTAAAATTTTATGTTGAATATATAATGTCAAAATATTTATATTATAACTATAAAAAAAATATATATAATATTTAAATAAATATAAAATAAAAATTATCAAAATATATAAATAAAATAAATTATAATTTATTAGTTGAAAGCACATAGAAAGAAAATTAACCTTCATTATTATTATCACAATATATAAGATTAAAGAAAATCTATAATAAGAAAATAATAATTAGAAAATTTTAACCAAAATTCAAAATGAATAAAAAATATATATTTAAATAATCAAATTTATTAAGGAAAAAAAAATGTGCATTTGCAAATAAATAAAATAAATTGAATATCAATTATAATTTAATTTTTATTTATTGAGATTTTAAATATTTAAATATTTTATATCACAAAATAAATTTTTAAAACAGAAAAATGTATCTAAAAAAAAATTATATTAAAAAAATACAGATTTAAATACTTTAAATTTTGTAAAAGAAATAGAAAATTTAAAATAAATAATCAAATTTTTATCATTTTTCTATATCTATGTGCCTAAAATTTTATAAAATAATTTTTTATGTAATTTTGATATCAAGAAAATTGAAAAGTTCAATACCGCAAACTATATTTAAAAACAATTTAAAAGAAAATTCAAAAAATTACTTTAAAATTAAAATTATTGAGATTATTTAAAAATTTTAAAAAAAAAAATTGTGAGAAATTTTATAAAGAAAGTTTAGTTAACTTTTAAATTTTAATTTACAAACCAACCAAATTTTAAATATTGTTCCATATTTATATAATTTTTAAAATATATTAAATGTAAATTGTTAAATTTCAGAATTAATAATTTATATTTTATGTTTAATAATATTAATAAATTAAAATTCAATTGGAACTTTAGAGGGAAGGAAATATAAATTGTCTTTTTTTAGATTTTAAGAAGTGATAAGAATGAGAATTTTTTGTATGCCTTTAAAAGGATATTAATTTTACATAAAATCTTATTATACGCACAAAAGTGAATACCAAAAATTAATAAAATTTAAAAGAATTTTTGATTTTTGAATGGATTATTTAAATTGGTAAATTTTTAAAAGAAATATCATCAAAATTGCAATAAAAAAATTGAATGCCATAATATATTTTCAGGCAAAATTATCATAATGATAAAATATATAGGATAATCCGCAAATACATGAGTAACTCGTTATACTTTACGATCATTTACTACTCTTTTTAATTCAATGTTAAAAAAAATCGGTTCATACTTTGGTTCAAAACTTCGAAATGGGTCAATGGATCCGAATAATTAATAATTCATTGGATAGGTATTTAAATATCCATCGAAATGGGTCTACAAAATTTTAATTAGTATTTTTTACCAGTAATTTTAATGTGAGAAAATATTTTTTGTCTATTAAATGATTCGGTATTCAATTTCCTACAGTTTCCTAACATTATTTTTACCATATAATATTCCTAAAATTAGTCTACTTTATCACTTTAAATTATTTATAAATTAAATTTGCATACTTTCAAGTTGTCGAAATATGAAATGTTGTGAATATTGTATAAATAACGATAGTTAAATGAATTTGAAGGGATTTTAGATTTTAAATTGATTAATCTAGAAAAAATTGTTATAGTTCATTTTAAAGGCAATTTAAATACTTAATAAATAGCGAAATATTGAGAAATTTTCCATTAACTGTGAACACAGGAATTGGCTATGTCGAGGCGGTGGTAGTTTATAATTTCAGGACTTGGGAAGGCATAGATTTATGGATCAGGGTTAACACGGTTCACATTCCTCTTAAATTCGTTAAAATTATAATTCGAAGAGAACACATGAGGCTGGTAATTGGTTCCATATTTTAGTGGTCCGAGCAATAAATGAGCTTCTAAATTTCAGAGTACTCGTACATTAAATGTTGAGCTCAAGTGAACATTTGATCCATAAACGAAAATATGAACCAATTTTTTTTATAAAATCGAACTAAAGAAGAATGAATTACTCAGAATGAATCAAGAAATACAATTGTATACAGTCGTGTATCACGTATTTGCGGATCACTTCTGTATATAAAGCAATAAATCTTTGCATTATTTCAATTATTTCCCATATTTTCTATAAATTATTTGAATTTATCATTAAATTTTATTTGAAAAATATATTTTGTTATCAGTGTGATTA
This sequence comes from Rhamphomyia laevipes, assembly GCA_963920725.1. Classification (NCBI taxonomy): domain Eukaryota; kingdom Metazoa; phylum Arthropoda; class Insecta; order Diptera; family Empididae; genus Rhamphomyia; species Rhamphomyia laevipes. Next base: position 1,464,431 of record OY987256.1, read on the forward strand.
TAAATACAATTAAAATATAGTAGTAAATATCATTACAAAAAAATAATTAAATATATAAAAATTATTAGTAATATATAGAGAAAACTTTACATTAACTTTACAGATCTCTATTATATAAATATATATAAAAAATATAATTATATTAAATGTTTTTTAGGTGTTGATTAATTTTCATATCATATTTTGTATATTATACAATAAATATTTATAAATATATATGAAAAATATGTTTATTTTTTTATATATACATTTACTTTAAACAAAAATATTCTTACCATTATTAACATATACGCAAACATATAATTCACTTACACACATACACATATAAGAAAACATATGAAATATAAATATATTTTTACAAGTGACAAAAAAATTACGCCATCTAGCGAAATAATATAAACTATTTTTTATTAAAATTTCACATTTCATTTTTTGTACCATTTAATAAGTAAAACCATCATTAAAAAATAATATTATATTTTTTTGCCAAATAAAAATGATAAATAATGTAATTAAAATTAATTCAATTTCATGTAAAATATATTTTTATTTATATATATTTATAATGTTATTCATATATTAAATTATATATATTTTATGTATTTAAAATATTTTATTTATTTTTGTCTATTAACTATATACAAAAACAAAAAAATTATATGTTGTAAACATAAAGTTTGTAATTAATTATTATATATTGGACGTACCTTAAATAATAAATGAAATATAAAAAAAAAATCATAGAGTAAAATCATAATTTTATTTATATTTATATGTAAAAGGAATTTAATTACTAAGAATGGAAACTTGATGCAGATGATGGCGATGTTTATAGCAAACGGTCACGTAAACGACTGGAGCTAAACGAGATTTACATAAAATTTGGTACCAATGTCAACAAAACAGAAAACGAGTTAAATAATTTTGTTACATAACAAGTTGCATTAGAATAAGTAAACTTGTTTTAAGTACATTACAATAAGGATTATTAATGAAGGATCCATAAATTAATAATAAAGGATTTTTTTAAATACTAATTTGTACATTTAAAATTTATTTACTTATAGTTACAAAATATATTTCAATATGAAATTAAATATTAATTATAAAATTTATGTTAAATATTGATTGCGACAAATCCGAACTATTTACTATTTAACGCTTATCTTCAGTATGATTTTCACTAGTTTCACGAATTCTGAATCAAAATTTTAAAAAATGCAACAGTTTAATTTTACGTTAAATTATAAAGTTATATATAAAAAAAAACTTAATTTCTAGGTTTTAAATGGTCATATTAGAATGGTAACATTGTAAATAATTCGCATTAGAATTTGGTGAAGATGATCAAATTTGAATTTGGTGAAGCTGATCAAATTTGAATTTGGTGAAGCTGATCGTAGTGGCTGTTCCAATTTATTTTTTCTAACTTATTTATATCTAATTGACATTTTTCTTGACATTTTCTTGACATTTTGCTTTCTTGACATTTTGATTTAGATTCGACAAATTTAAATAATTGTTCAAAATCAATTTAAATCGAACCAATATTCGATTTCCAATATTGAATTTTACTCAACGAATCGCATCTGAACTTATCGATACATTGTATCCCCAGATTTCTTGTATAGTTTTATTAAAAAGCTTGCTTTTCGATAGAGAAATTTGAATTATTAAAGTATTTCACTTAAATTACGTAGTGGTCTTAACTTCAGTCAATTAATTAGGTAATAAGTTCCAATTTGAAGAGAATTTAGAGAAACATTTTTGAAATTTTACACAATTGACGTTTTACTAGAAAAAAGTTACGTGTAACTAGAAAAAAGTAAACTGTGCACATATTACAATTATTATTAGTCCTGTATAGGGACATCTTTGAAAAATGATAACTTTGTTTACAAAAAGTTTAGCTAACAAAACAACGTATTACGGAGTTATATAAAAATTTAAATAGATTTCAAAGGATTTTAGTTTCATCTAGCACCTAATATTAAATGTGTTGAAATTATATGGACATTACTTTTCTATACTATTCAATATCAAAATAAAATTCCTAGTAAGTTGAATTTTGACCTACTTTTCAAAAGATTCGCCATCGCTAATTGATAACAATAAAAATGAAATTCTTCAAAAAAGGAGGAAAAAATAAGAATGAAGAAAGAAATAGGTTTATATTTCGGCAGTCTAAACTAAAGAGTATAACTAATTTTGTTATTTTAATTAACTAGGCACTGCTCTGCTTAGCTAGTTAGGTTTTAAATAAATTATTCATTAATTTGAATATACAATTTTTGAGAAGCTAAGTTTGAAGTTCAAGCGATTTTATTGATTTACTTTTAAATACAATTTATAAATTATGTATGAATAAAATTTACCACAACATTTTACTATGAATTATTTATAGTATAACAATTAAAATAATCACATTTGAATTTGATGTTATTTTAAATGAAATAATTTAAATTTTAAATTTTTTTTTAACAATATCAATATCAATTTTTAATTTTAAACTAAATTTTTAATTTAGTTGGCATTTTATCGACAAATCTAGTGGAATACGGTTAGAACTAGTGCGAATCATTATTTTAGAAATAAAAAAATATATTTTTTTTTAAAAGTTAATGAAATTTATGATCAAATATAAAAAATGGCTTTGGTGATAAGAGAATTATATAAAAATTATTTTATTTATGTTGAAAATAAGAGAGGTGAATTTATAAATATATAATTTTAATTGTTAATGACCGAAATAATTACGATATATTTATTAATTTCAAATAATATTACATAATTTAAAAATAATTATAATTTATAATAATTCTAATTATAAAAGAATAGTGAATAAATTTTGGATAGTAAATTTCAAATTAATTATTTGTCGTAGTTTACCATACAATTGAATTATCTATATTTACATAATTTTTGATAATTATTTACATCATAAAAGTGTTACCAGGCATATACCAGAGGATGTTTCAGAAAACCATTTAAGCCATTTAAAAGTCGGACACGACTAACAAAGTTGTTCAAACAAATGAACCCTACTGAACATATAAAATAATTAAATAATGGTTCATGAAAATGAAACTGAATATTGTAAATGATAGTTAATAGATTAAATTTATATTGTTGGATACCATTCTTTATCAACATTACAAGTAAATTCTGTTTTTGGCATTTGTCACATTACACTTATGCCAAGCACTAACAGTTAGTATACTACGTAGTTTCATGTCCTTTTTTGGGTTTTCAGTTAACCTGGAAATAGTCAATTTGAGAATGAAAAACAAAATCGTAAACTTTATAACTTTAACTCGTAATTTTTAAAACCTTCCTGGTCAATTTTATCTCATCCAATATCACATTTAGTCGTTCAAGTGAAAGTTTGCTTCTATCTTAATATTTAAAGCTGATACTGTTTCTTGGTCCAGTTTTATTATTAAAATTTTGTTTATTCCACAAACGAAAATTCACAATTATTGAAATAAGTAAATATTTTTTTTTTATGTTGTTGGTTTTATTTTTAAAAATCATTTACCACACCAACAGCACTCTTTTAATAAGTGATTTACATTAATTCATCAAACGGAACTGGTTCAAATCGCCATAAAAGAAACACTATTTCAATTTATTAATTTTGGGTGATTAACTTTATCAATGTCGTATATAGTCACAATTGATTTTGAAATGGTTAGTGCAAAAATCTCCTCCATAAATCTATGTATAACCATTTTGCCGAAAAATATAAAAATAAGATGAATTATAATATTAGATTGTTGTGATATTGTTAAAATCCCATTTGTACCGGCATCCCTTAAATAAATATGTCAATATTATCGGAATTGATTTTGTGATCATAAAAATAGAATGAAATTATATGAAACTAAAAATAAAAATGATTATATTTCAGATACACGAGTTGATAATTATTTTTTAATGGGACCACCATGGCAATTGGGTTCATTATTACTTTTATATTTCTATTTTGTAAAGAGCCTGGGACCAAAATTAATGGAAAATCGTAAACCATTTGATTTAAAACAAATTTTACTTATTTATAATGCATTTCAAGTTATAAGTAATTTAATTATAGCAACAGTGGTAAGTAATTTTTTTTTTATATTTATAATTCTTAAAATATCCGCAGTCAAAGTTTGCGCAATCAATTTTATAATTAAATTTTAAATAAACATTTGCAATATTTCATTGATTAATCATCATTTAGCACAACTACCACAAACATAGACTCGACTTATACATTGGCATAAATAGACTGCAACCCAGGGACGCCATATGAGTGAATATGGCTTCAATTACAGAAGTTTCCTGACATTTTTATTTCAATTTTGACATATTAATTTTATAATGAATTTCCAATTATAATTTTAATTGCTAATGGCTTTTAATATAGTGAAATATTTATTGTGAAGACGGCCGTGAACAAACAACTGAACGATACGGTGACCATTTAGCATTGATAAAAATAAGGGACATATCTTTTTTGGAAAAAATAAAACAGTTTCAAACTTCAAAATATTTATTAAATAAAGTGTAGCAAATGCATCAGTGTAGCAAATAAATTATTATGTTGCACAATGTGCTATGCTTAGACATTTTCAATCAGAGCCAAATTCTTTTCACTTTAGTAAAATTGGCTCTATAGCTTTCACTTAAATGTATTGCAGTTGCCGTTGTCGCCTAAATCTAAATGAATAATTTTCACGCTATGTATGTATAAATATGTGATTTAAGGTTCAGATATACAAGAGAATGTTTTTATGATTTTGGACTGTACAGGCCAGAAAAATGGAAGGTTTAAAAGAAATGGGACGAAAAAGGGACATATTACGTTCGTTTATAAAATTTTAAATTTAAGGGAAGTCTAACTCAAAACTAGGGACTGTCCTTTGAAGAAAGGTACGAATGGCCACCGTAACCATACAGCATAATATTTTGGAATAACATTTTTGATATTATTTTTATTTTCCAAGCATAGATTTGAATCACGGTTGATAATGGGAATATTAATTGACAGATCGCTGTTTTCATTATGTTTTTATATTCATATCTAAGTTGATTCCAAGACATTTAATAGACCACTGAGGGAAAAATAAATTTCAGGGTAAACTGAAGACTTTTGCTTTTCGAGAGATATAAAAATTGATTCTGTCTGCATATTCATAAGCTATATTTGAAACAGATTCAAAACCAGAGAAAACTGTATAGCCTAGTTCCAAATAGTTTCATTATAGGTATAGGTAGGTCATGCTTAATGACAACCCTTGCGGAACTCCTGCATTTATGTTGTAACCAGTAGAAGTTATGCCATTAATACTAATAGAAATATAATATTTTTTATATAATATTTAATATCAAAATAAATAAAACAAATTATTTCAATTAATATTTAATTACATTTCTTAATTTTATTTTCAGGGACTAAATATGCTACTATTTAAATATGAATATGATTTTTCATGTATGCTACCCGATTATAGTTTTACAGAAAAAGGATATTACGAATCGAATCTTTCATACAGTTATTTTGCATTAAAAGTTATTGATTTATTAGATACAATATTTTTTATATTACGTAAACGTTATAATCAAATAACATTTTTACATGTCTATCATCATATTGGAATTTGTTTTGGAGCATATATAGGTACAAAATATGTACCAGCTGGTCATCATTCATTATTAGGTGTTATTAATACATATGTACATGTTATTATGTATGGTTATTATTTTTTAACAGCATTAAAAATTGATTTAAAAACTTCAGTATGGAAAAAATATATAACACAATTACAAATTGCACAATTTACAATTTTAGTTTTACATTATTTACGGCCACTTATTAGTAGCAATTGTAAATATCCAAAAATTTGGTTAATTTTAGGTGTTATACAAAATTCATTTATGTTAATTCTATTTAGTGATTTTTATATTAAAGCTTATATTAAAAAAAAGAAAAATAATTAAATTAAATTAATCAAAATTAAATAAATTACAGTCTGTCTGCACATATTTTGTACGATTTTCATTAAATTTCAACAAAGTCCGTTCTTTTCAAATGTAACAAATGGAAAAGGATTAAATTCTTTAGATAAATTTATTTTATGTCCGGTCTTAAGTGCATTTTACCACGGTTTCACGGAGAGTTTTATAATATTTGTTGGCAGACTGTAATGTTTTAAATACAAAAATTGTTTTTCCATTTTGTTTTAAATACTAACACTTCAAATTTCATAATTATTGTTTTAATTTTAATCAGTAAAAACTAATTTTAGTTAATATAATTGAAAAATGTTGTTTTCTAATAAATATAATTTACAGAAATAAAATGAAAATATTTTTTTATACCATTTTGATAACTTTTTTAATATAATATTTTGAATTTGATAAATTTGAATTTCTTAAAATCATAATAATTTTTAGTATTTTGGTTTTCGTTATCATTTGTTTAGTTTATTCGCAATGAGAACGATCCCCAATACGACGCACTAATTAGTAATAAGTAATAATTAATTTCAGGTACAAGATCCACAATCTCTTTGCCAAGAAAATGGGAAGTAAAGCCACTTAGAAGCTCGTTGTATTTTAAATTTCTTGTCCGTATTTTTTGTTCACAAATAACATATAGCACATCAACAAATCCCAACTCCGTAATGAATGCAAAATATCATCTGTTTCTATTAGGCTATTTGGAAAATATATAAATATAAATGAATTTCTTTTCAAATTCTTACAGTATTACTTTTTTTAAATCATAAATTTCCAATGGAATCGAAATACTAAATTTGAATAATGCTAATTATTGTAGTTTACAGGTCATTTAGACAAACTTGTTACAGGTTTGTAATTAATTGGGTAATAGATATAAAATTTTAGGTACTTAATACATAAAAAAAACGGTGTTTTAATCCGGAACCTTGAGTAATGAAGGGTTAATTGAAAATTATTGTATTTTTTTTTTCTAAATTAAAAAAACACTAAGAACAATGTTAATATATCATCATAAAATTTCTAATAATTCAAGTTACATAATTATAAGACAAATAGCCTAACAACGCTTACAGAAAATATATCAGCTTAATAACAAATTTATTGACAAATTTAACCTTGGTAAAAATGATATATATAAACAGCTGGCGAAAATATAACAATTAATTTTATATATTAAATAATTTAGAAAAATGTATTAAATCTTCATCTTAGATAGCTACAGAAAATAGTGAATAGTCTAATTATATTTGTTAACGACACCACATAAAAATAAGGTAAATTAGTTGAAATATTCAAAAGTTAATATTAATTAAAAAATATTCAAAATTTAGACAAAAAAAAAAAAATGAAATACTTTTACACATTGATTTTGAGTATTTTGTTCTGTCAGCCTTGGATTGGTGACAGTGCAACTTATACAGGACGTAATGCTGCTGATGCCGGAGTCTATCTTGATAATTCTCAAGCTAAAAGAGGATTTGGTTTTCGTAATCCAGGTCATGCAAGAAATCATGTTTCATCAATTGATCCACCATCTGTAGAGGAATTTTCGAGACATCAAGATAAATCTGGTTTTGATAATCGTGATATACAAAATGAAATTGCACATCGTGCACTAATTCATCCGAAAGTAAAAGCGGCTATGGCAATTTTGAATCAATATAATGACAAGGATATGACAGCACCTAAATACAAGAGACAAGGTATACATCTTACAAGTGCTGATCTTGATTTACCAGACCCAACACTAACTGGTGGCAATTGGAAGAATGGAAAAAGAATAAATTCAATGAAAATAAATGGCGCTGTTATTGTTTTACAACATTATAGTGGCAAACAAACAGATCGTTCAGCTCCAGTGCATATAGAAACTTTGTATCCTAAGCTTATTAAATAAAAAGTTATATGAGGCTTCCGGCTTAAACAAATTTGCATTTGCTGAAAATTATTTTACATTATATTATTTTATTTCAAATTAAATTATGTAATAAATATTAGAAAAAAGATTTACAGAAATTTTGAATAAATAAATTATTAAAATGTACGTGAACTGATTTTATTTCATTTAAATTTAGCCTCCATTTTTTTATCCAGTTTTCTATTTGAATTATATGTATAGTTGTTTGAAATTTCATTGTCGATTCATCATTGTTTTCTCTAATACGCAGAGCCATTATAGCCGTATCATCTGCAGAAAATTAAATAAATGATAGCTCTAGCTAGACACTATAGTAGTGACTTCGACAAAACGTGTATGTTCAGGCTATCAAACTCCTAGGCAACAGCGACATAGTACGTAATCGGAGTCATAAACCTTTTGAGCTGGTATAAAATAATAAGAAGATGAAACTAGAATGGATCGCTGAATAAGTATTTAGTGCAAAAACAAGCAACAGCTCACAGCGTGATTGCTCTCGGGATGATCGTATTCAAGGGAGGTGTTTTTTAGTGGGATAAAGTATCATACTTAAGAATAGCGCGTGCGTGATATTCTTAGTGTCTAAATAGATTTTCACTAATCTTAGCACAATTTGGTTTTTGTAGCTACATACATTGAAAATTTAATTGGGGATTATATTTTGTAGGGTTAACTGTTAAATTTGGTTATATAATATTATAAAAAGTAACCATCTGAGTAAACAAGAATTCATTTAGAAATGATATAATTTTAGTTTTAATTTATAAATTTTCGACAAATATACAAATTGAATTTCAACTGCATAAATAATTATTTAATTTAATTATTTTCTTATATTGCGAATTTTATTTGAACAATTAAATTGAATACTATGAAGATGAAATTGTGAAGTTTATCATTTGAAAAAATATGATTTGGATAAGAAGATTTTATATTTTTAATTATACTGGAACTTTTAACATTATTTGCTTGGGTTCAGTTCAGTGGATCTGATAAAATATCGAAAAATTAATAATTATTTGATATAATTTAAGTTGCAATATTGTTTTTTTATGAGAGAGGATTCTGGATTATGATAATTCAAACTTAGTATGGTAAATGTTAACCTAATTTGTAGGCAGATATGAAGTTGGAAAGCTTTAAAAAGATAGAATGACATCAAATCAATGAAAATTCAAAAATCCGATTGCTTTATTGATAATTTTTGCATTTTCAATAAATTAAACGGAACTGCAATGGCAATGGGTTAGTAGTTATGGTTTGAGAAACCGATTTCAACTTCCGGAAAATATACATCTAAATCTGATTGAATTTTTATATTAGAAAGTAATGAAAATTAGAATAATAAAAAAATTATTATAGTAGAACAATAACTAAATTTTAACAAAATTGAAAGGATAATAAAAAGTAGATGAATTGTAATATTTTAGATGGCATTAATTTAAAATGTTTATTCTAGAATTTTGAATTTTACTTTCTAGTACAGCGAAGCTCAATAGCCTGTATATGATATGAATGAGTTTTAATCAATTCATTCAAAACAATTCTTATGGTTCATATTAAATATTATGTTCATTAATAAAGGAACTTAAATTATTTCATGATGATTATTAAATAGAGTGAGCTAATTAATTATTGAATTGTTTTTAATATTCTGAATTCTGACATTAAGCTATTGAAATACAGAACAATATGACATAAACTTTACTTATAAAATGCATACAATTTTTTTATAATTGAATTTCAATTATAAAATTCTCCCCCTGTGGCCTAATTTGGAAACAATGTATATCGAAAATATTTTAATTGTAGTGATAACACAATATATTTTCAGTGAATTAAATTAAAATATAGTAATTTTAAATACAATTTATAATTTAAATTAAATCATATAAATATCAAACTTGTTGGAGCAGAAATCATCAGTCTTACTTTTACTTAAGTTTTAACTGTGAGCCTAAATCAGTTTTCAAAATATCAATTTATAAACTTGAAAAAATGAAATGTTTTTACATATTAATAGTATGCATTTTATGCTGTTATCCTTGGAGGAGTGATGGTGCAAGATATGTTGGTCGAAACCCTAGTGATGCTGGTCGATTAATTGATAGATCTCAGGGAAAAAGAGGTTTTGGTTTTAATAATCCTGCTCATCCAAGACAACATTCATCAACACCTAATGCCCCACCTAATTTTCCTTGTGTAGAAAATTATTCAAGGCAAACTCGTCAAACAAAATCCGGTTTCGATAGCAGAAGAATTCAAAATGAATTGGCACATAGAATATTATCTCATAATAAAGTGCAGGCAGCTATGGGCATATTGAATCAATATAATGGAAGAGATAAGAAGGAAATACAGTATAAAAGACAAGTTGTAACCCTTACAAGTTCGGATCTTAATTTACCATCAACAAGATTAACTGGAGGTAAATGGACAAATGGAATAAAAGCAGAAAGTTTCCCAATACGTGGTGCAGTAATTGTAATACAACATTTCCGTGGAAAAGAAAAAACTCCTCGTGCAGATGTCCACATCCAAACTTTGTATCCCAATTAAACAATTGGTAGAACAAAGTATTTGCAAAAAGTTTTTTTTTTATTTCCGATGCGGTTTTTTTTTATTTTTCATCAAAATGTAAACTTTTAATATAAAAAAATTATTAAAAATTTCAGAATTTCATTAAATATATAACAAATTTATAAAAATTAATAATGTTTTGTTAACTGAATGAACTATTTTTTGGACCTATTAAAATTCTGAAAGAAAATTGAAGTTCTTAATCGAATAATTCAGCGAAATTGTATAGTCTAGTACAGTAACAGCACTAATGCTTTTAATAGCATTAAAAGCATTAGTGCGATCGCGAACCAGTTACTAACTCAGCAACGTACTCGATATTAAGAATCTGCGATTAGTAAGTACACTGTGAAGTGAAGTCGCCTTGTTAGCATTTGTAACCTGGTTGATATAATGTTTGTTTACATATATGTATAATAAATTTTTATAATGTTAGTATACTGTTAATTACTGTTAACTTAACAGACCAAAATTCTATTATGAATGATTCTAAAAAGTCACAATTACAATTTTTGTATTGCGCTAACAACATATAATTAAAAATTAAAACAATTTAAAACAAATAATATCCAAATTATTGAAAGAACTGGAATTACAGCAAAATATTGACCACGACCAGTCTCTTAAATTTATTTATATGGAGCTATACCTATTTATTGTGACGTTCCCTTAATTAATTGGTTTTTGTATCTACATTAAAAAATTTAATTGAGGATTATATTTTGCAGGGTTAAATGTTAAATTTGGTTATATAATAATATAAAAATAAAAAGTAACCATCTGAGTAAACAAGAATTCATTTAGAAATGATATAATTTTAGTTTAAATTTAATTAAATTAATATTTCCAAATTTATAAATTTTCGACAAATAGAATTTTAAATGCATAAATAATTATTTTCTTATATTGCGAATTTAATTTGAATAATATGAAGATGAAAATGTGAAGTTTATTATTTGAAAAGATATGATTGGGAATTGGGATAAGAAGATTTTATATTTTTAACATTATTTTCTATGGGTTCATTATTTTCTTGTAGGCAGATATGAAGTTGGAAAGCTTTAAAAAGATAGAATGACATCAAATCAATGAAAATTTAAAAATCCGATTGCTTTATAGATAGTTTTTGCATTTTCAATAAATTAAACCGAACTGCAATGGCAATGGGTTAGTAGTTATGGTTTGAGAAACCGATTTCAACTTCCGGAAAATATACATCTAAATCTGATTGAATTTTTATATTAGAAAGTAATGAAAATTAGAATAATATAAAAAAAAGCTGCTAACTATGGGGACAGTAACTCGTAGTGTGTTTAACAGTGATTTATGTCCAATAGTTTTTTGTAATTAACCCTATGATCTAGAACATATGAAATGTTAATCGGAAATTTTAGCATGAATCCCCTCAGGCTAGTAACTTCTACCTTAGTCTACACATGCGTAATCACGAATCCAACCTATGTACTAAATTTCATTGAAAACTGATAATAATTACTATATGGTGTAGAACATATGAAATACTCTTTGGAAACTAAGTTGCTCATATATTAGTTTCCCATGAACACAATAAAGCTACCTGATACAAATTTTTGGAGCAATAAGTAGGTAACAAAGTCAAGCTGTATTTGAAATATAATTGTAATTGGGTGCCAATTACTGAATGATATAGAGTATTGAACTTATAATTGGACATTTTTACATGGACCCACTGAATTACCGACTTTAAATTTTGCAGACAGTAAGTACATAAGGAAGCTACTATGTGTGTCAAATTTCATTCAAATCAGATAATAAATACCATGAGCATATGAAATTTTAGTATGGACCCCCTGAAGGTATTAACTTTTATCATGACCAACACATGCATAATCAGCAGGTCTACCTTTGTACCAAATTTCATTCAAATCAGATAATAATTACATGCTATAAAACACGTAATTATATAAAATTCGGAAACTAATACTGTTTTCTAGGAACCCCCTGAAGATCTCCAAATTTCAGGAGAGCCAACTGGATCACAAAATTAGCCTATATATAAAATATCATTGAAATTGGTTAACAATTGCTATATGCTGTAGAACCTATGAATAAAAAATTAAAAAATTAAAACGGGAATTTAACATGGACCCCCTAATCCTACTAACCTGTAATTTGGTCAACTTATGCATAATCACGAACTCAACCTGTGTACCAAATTTCATTGTTACCAAATCGGATAATAATTACATAAAGCAAATATTCTTCGGAAACTAAGTTGCTCATATATTAGTTTCCCATGAACGTACTATACCTACCGACTACAAATTTTTGGAATATCAACTAGATAACTAAATGAAACTGTGTATGCAATATCATTGAAATTGGGTGAAATTTATTTTATGATTGTATGATATAGAGCGTTGAACTTATGAAAAGTAATTACGGATTTTTATATGGACCCACTGAACTATCGACTTTAAATTTTACAGGCACCAAGTACATACGGAAACTATCCTGTGTACCAAAATTTATGCTAATTAGATAATAATTACTATTGCTCTAGTGCATACGAAATTTTACCATGGACCCCCTGAAGTTACGGACCTGTATCTAGGTAGGCTTGTGTACAATTATGATACCAACCTACGTGCCAAATTTCATCCAAATCTGAGACATGATTTTTTTTAAATTTTTTTCGTAGAACAAAAACACATGGTTCCCATATAAATGGGGGAATCTAACATGGTCCCATTGAAAGTATCGATCTCATCTTGTAAAGGCACCGGGGTGAATCTGTTAGAGCCTGTGTGCCAAATTTTATTAAAATCTGACAAGCGGTTCTAGGAGATGTTGCTGCGCACATAAAAAGCGAACGCATACGCGACACTTTTTTTTGCATTTTCGGACTTCCCGACTTCGGAAACGCATAGAAAAAAATTTTGAGCGAACTTTTTTTTTCGACCATTCAACCCGTCACCAGACTTCATAGTATTTCATACTACTCGTAATTATTATAGTAGAACAATAACTAAATTTATACAAAATTGAAAGGATAATAAAAAGTAGATGAATTGTAATATTTTAGATGGCATTAATTTAAAATGTTTATTCTAGAATTTTGAATTTTACTTTCTAGTACAGCGAAGCTCAATAGCCTGTATATGATATGAATGAGTTTTAATCAATTCATTCAAAACAATTCTTATGGTTCATATTAAATATTATGTTCATTAATAAAGGAACTTAAATTATTTCATGATGATTATTAAATAGAGTGAGCTAATTAATTATTGAATTGTTTTTAATATTCTGAATTCTGACATTAAGCTATTGAAATACAGAACAATATGACATAAACTTTACTTATAAAATGCATACAATTTTTTTATAATTGAATTTCAATTATAAAATTCTCCCCCTGTGGCCTAATTTGGAAACAATGTATATCGAAAATATTTTAATTGTAGTGATAACACAATATATTTTCAGTGAATTAAATTAAAATATAGTAATTTTAAATACAATTTATAATTTAAATTAAATCATATAAATATCAAACTTGTTGGAGCAGAAATCATCAGTCTTACTTTTACTTAAGTTTTAACTGTGAGCCTAAATCAGTTTTCAAAATATCAATTTATAAACTTGAAAAAATGAAATGTTTTTACATATTAATAGTATGCATTTTATGCTGTTATCCTTGGAGGAGTGATGGTGCAAGATATGTTGGTCGAAACCCTAGTGATGCTGGTCGATTAATTGATAGATCTCAGGGAAAAAGAGGTTTTGGTTTTAATAATCCTGCTCATCCAAGACAACATTCATCAACACCTAATGCCCCACCTAATTTTCCTTGTGTAGAAAATTATTCAAGGCAAACTCGTCAAACAAAATCCGGTTTCGATAGCAGAAGAATTCAAAATGAATTGGCACATAGAATATTATCTCATAATAAAGTGCAGGCAGCTATGGGCATATTGAATCAATATAATGGAAGAGATAAGAAGGAAATACAGTATAAAAGACAAGTTGTAACCCTTACAAGTTCGGATCTTAATTTACCATCAACAAGATTAACTGGAGGTAAATGGACAAATGGAATAAAAGCAGAAAGTTTCCAAATACGTGGTGCAGTAATTGTACTTCAACATTTCCGTGGAAAAGAAAAAACTCCTCGTGCAGATGTCCACATCCAAACTTTGTATCCCAATTAAACAATTGGTGGAACAAAGTATTTGCAAAAAGTTTTTTTTTATTTCCGATGCGGTTTTTTTTTATTTTTCATCAAAATGTAAACTTTTAATATAAAAACAATTTTAGAATTTCATTAAATATATAACAAATTTATAAAAATTAATAATGTTTTGTTAACTGAATGAACTATTTTTTGGACCTATTAAAATTCTGAAAAAAAATTGAAGTTCTTAATCGAATAATTCAGCGAAATTGCATAGTCTAGTACAGTAACAGCACAAATGCTTTTAATAGATATTTTGCATATTTTGTTTATTAAATTTTGAATGAGCTTGAAGAATTATGATCATTTTTTGTACTATTATACAAAAACCAAAATTGATACGAATGTGCCCTTGTTCGATTAAATAATGAAACAAAAAGTGATTAAAAACAACATTTAAATATTCACTTTAAATTAGAAATTTTTAAATTTATTTTTCCTATAGTTTCCGATTTATTAAATTTTATATAATGACATTTTGTCAAAAGATTTGATAAAATGATACTAGAATGTCACCGTCCCATTTTTACGAATAAACTAAAGAAACTATGACAGTCTTCCTAGTTTCAAATATCCATGTAGCATTTAGTTTATAAAGCCATATTTTTTATAACAATGGTGAAAATGTATAAACAAATAAAATTAATAAAAAAAAGTTTTCAAACCTTTATTATTTAAACATTAATTTCTCTTTCGTTCTGCCATAACACAAGGCCATTTATGAATAAATAATTAAGTTATGAACAATATGGATTTATGTGGAAAAGAAATAAATCAAGCGATCGCGAACCAGTTACTAACTCAGCGACGTACTAGTTATTAACAATGTGCGATTAGTACACCGATTAATCGCCTCCTTAGCATTTGTAACCTGTTGATTTAATGTTTGTTTACATATAATACAATCAATTTTTATAATGTTAGTATACTGTTAATATACTGTTAATTTAACATACCAAAATTATATTATGAATTAAGTGACGATTCCAATTTTGCTGATTTATGATGTCATAAGTAATTAATAACGAATATAAAATTTAGTATCACATTCACAATCGCACGTAATAACAACCAAAAACAACATTATAACAATAACAATAAAAAAGTTTTAATACATATTTAATTAAGTTGAGTTGAATGATTGACCGAAGTTCATACTATGCAAAAAACAAGTTTAAATATGATTTTGTCCAAAATCTATACATCTATGATGTCAATAAAATTGGCATTTACGTAAATAAACTTTGCAACTCTTCGAAAAAAAATTGATTAATGATTTCTCAAAATAAATCAGGTTTAGAATATTCAAATAAAATGATAAATATCTAATTGTAAATTAGAAATTTTTAAGGTCCGGTTATTCTATACCTTCAGAATGGCTGTGTAAATTTTATACTCCCCAGGTATATTTTAATATTGAAATTAATTGTTAAAATAGAGAAGAATGTTTTTTTATAACAACTTTTTTCATTTCTTCAATTACTTTGAAATTGATTTATTAATTATGGAGCAGCAATTATTCGTTAATTATTAAGCCATTATAAAAATATAAAATATAAATTATTACAATAAATATTATTTAGTGAAAAATTCAATTTAATTCAAAATAATTGGTAAAAATTAAATAAATAATTTAAAATTGTTTCACTATTTAGATTGAACGGTTTTTCCGGACCTTATTTCCCACAGTTTTTCTGAAAACCGACAAGAAAAAAGTCTCAATTACAATTTTTGTATTGGGCTAACAACATATAATTAAAAATTAAAAATCAATTAATTCACACAATATGCAAATTACTGAAAGAACTTGAATTACAGCAAAATATTAACCACGACCAGTCTTTTAAAATTTTATTTATATGGAGCTCTATCTATTTATTCTGACGTTCCCTTAATTAAAAACATAGTTTAATTTTCCAGACAGCTTGTTAATTAATGACCTAATTTTAGAAAGTGTGTTAATTTGACAATATAATGTTGATGTTGACGATTATATCAATATCTCAAAATAAAAAAATAAAAATAAAAACAAACATAAAAAAAATGTTTATGAATGTTATCAAAAAAAAAGAACCCAAAACAAATAAAATAACAATAAATAAACTAATAATAAAAAAGCTGTCAAAAAAACAGGTACTGACACGAGATCATCGTAAATTTATACACATATGTTATCAATTAAATAAATGGCATTCAGTTAAACAACTTTAGCACAAAAGACTATATAAAAAATGTTTTAAATCTAGGGTTATCGCCAAACTCGGAGTTTGTTATAAGAAAAGTGTTTTGTAAAAAAATTCAGATCTCTTCAGACATCAAAAATGAATGTAATATTTTAAATAGTATGGTAATACTGAACATACAGATATGAATTAAGTTAAATCCATTTTTTCAACCAGTTTTTCGATTATAGTCACTGTTTTAATCCATAACTCCTCGTAAAATATTCCGTGGAACATTAATTTTTATAATGCCATTTGTAAGTTTCTTAATAGAATTATTATCTTGAGACTTTTGAATGTTATTAAATTAATTAATCTAACTATTAATGTTATTAAAAAGTTCTATGATAATATATATTGAATTAGCTTCAAATAGATTATTTTTAAAAGATTAAGTTCATTAGTTTGATTATATTTATATTTGAATTATAAAACTGATTAAATTTTATAATAATTTCTTATTTAAAAATCACATCTTACAATTGCCACAAATAATGATGGCATAAAACCAAAAAGTCTCGAATCTACTAGAACTTTAGAGCTCCACTTCATAAATGTAAAGAAATTTGAAAAGTTCTACATTCCGAATTATTGGAATTTAATTGGTTTGTGTGAGATAACTTATAAAAATAACTTCTTTATTCCGAAGCAGCTAAAATGAAATCCACATGGGCTGGGAATGATGGATGCGGACTTCAATGATTAAAAGAAGAAAGTACTAAAGGTCCGTGATTGTAATCTTGATAACAAAATTTAATGTTCCAAAACATAATTTAAATTCATGAAATTTCAATATTATAACTAAATACAATAATTATTTTTAAAATAATTTTTATTGGGTTGTGAAGAGTTGAATAAATAAAAATGTAATGTGCAAAATCACGGGGTTAAATAATCTAATTAAAT
Source organism: Rhamphomyia laevipes (assembly GCA_963920725.1). NCBI lineage: Eukaryota > Metazoa > Arthropoda > Insecta > Diptera > Empididae > Rhamphomyia > Rhamphomyia laevipes. The sequence goes on from OY987256.1 coordinate 1,482,282, forward strand.
CATAAATTTGGTATAAACATAATGTTAACAAAATTTAGCACAAGAAACTATATATAAAAATGTAATCAACAAATAATAAGAGATCAGATTAAAATATTGTAATTCGGATTGGCAAGCGACCTCAAAACGTTCTGAGATATTCTTAATCAAGAGTACAAGATAATTTTGCAAATAAACAGCCATTATTATTCGATGAGACATGCAATTCTTAGGAAGCATGCAATGAGATTAGGTCTTACTTCATCTTTCACATGTTGTGGGTGTATGGAATGGAAGAGGAGGAACGAGGAAACATTTATTGTGCCCTTGCTCCTAGGTCCAAAGTAAAAGATTTATGAAATTTGGTAGTTTAAGAAAACGTAACTTGGTAGAAAACGTTAAAGACGCGGGTCTTTAATAATTTCAGCGTTGAGTTGTATGATACAACGAACACGCTCTGATAATGTACTTGAGGGTCAAATTTTGAACGAAATTACATAAAATTTTTAATTGTATAATTGTTAAACTGAATAATTGACTCAATTCAAATTAAGAACTAAATATTGAATTGTCTGGGATTCACATGAATCAATGAATTGAAGTATTTGAAAATCTGGTTTCAAATTCAAGAAATATAAATTAATTTATATAATTTATAAAATAAAGATTTAATTTGTTTTTAAACTAATCCAAAGTTACCTACAAATGATAGGAAACAAAAAGAAAAATTTACAAATAGATGCTACATGTTCCCTTATCGATTAACATACTTTGTCATGGCCAAAAAGAAACTCCTTTTTAAATACATAGATTAATTTAGTTATAATTAAAGAAATAAAACCTTATATTAATTAAATCAACATTTATTTATTTGATTTTTATAAATTATTTAATAACGAAATTCACATAAAAATAAATACACTCAAACAAATCATATAAGAAAATACTCAAAAAAGAAATCCTTGCGCAAATCGAATTTTACAAATAATTTCATTTGGAGTAATTTTTAGAGTAAAATTGTTGTATACATAAAATTATATTGTGATTGTGAATATGAATTCTACTTAATGTCAATACATTTAGGTAGCTATTTCGATTTGGATGTTTATGGCAAACGATTCATCAATAGCCATAAAAGTTAAATATCAATTTAGATTCAGAATACCTAGATTAACTAGTGACCTGATATTGGTGTCACTTAGAGAAAACTGGTGAACTCACCCCTCCCTGGTGAACTTATTCTAATTAACTAACTAACTAGAACTAGACCAACGATCATGAAACGCTTGTGTAATTTGAAATTTTTATATTGCTAATGCTAGCTCTTATTTTTATATAATAATAAAATATATACAAGAAGAAAATCTGTTAAAATTAAGAAATCCACCTGTTAATATAGTGTTAAAAATATTTTAATACGAAATTCGAAAAGAATTTTTGGAAACATTTTAAAAATGTTACAAGAAATGCTACTATAAAACTAGAAAAATAAGTTAAAATAATAATTTTAAAAAATCTTGTTATAATTCAAACAAATTAATACGCTTATAAAAAACATCTTTTTTATGGTTATTATTAGTTGATTAAAGCTTGAATAAATGATAGACTGTTATGCAAAACACAGAATTTAAAATTTAAATTAGTTTTTTTTAAATCTATATATTAGAAATATAATTTTCACGTGAACAAATTTAGGATGGGAAATGACATATAAATAGATCCAACCACATTTCAAAACTCAGATTTAAAAATTCAAATAAAGAGTGAACACAAGTTTAAAAAATCTTAATTAGTTTTACATTGCAATAATTAAATTATTTTAACAGTGGTAATAATAATTTTTTAAATTTCACTTAGACAAATTTATAAAATTATTATTTTTATACTTCCAGATTAAAAATGAAATTCGTTTATTTATTTCTGTTTTGTATTTTATATACTTTACCATGGAGCAGTGATTGTTCACCAGCACATTATTCAGGAACACATGCTGGTGATGCTGGCCATGTTTTAAATCAGTCTCAGGGTAAAAAAGGTTTTGGTTTTAATAATCCAGGTCATCCAAAAAATCATGCATCTGCCCGACATGGTCCATCAGTAGAAAAATATTCACAAGAAACCGGTCAACAAAAATCCGGTTTCGATTCAAGAAATATGCAGAATGAAGCTGCTCATGCTTTCTTATCACATCCCAGAACACAAGCAGCTATGCATACACTTAATCAATATGATCCAAATAATCCAAATGCAGCTAATAAAAGACAAGTTGTTAAATTATCAGGACATGAACTACAAAAGCAACATTTGACTGGAGGTAAGTTTCAACATGGAGCGAAAACGTCCAGTTTTCCAATAGGTGGCGCTACAATGGTATTGCAACATCATCAAGGACAAGAAGGAAATCATAATGCTCCAGTTCATGTACAAACCTTCTTTCCACATTAAATACTAGTTATATTTATATAGTTTATAACATTTGAATTTTGTTTTAATTATAATAGTAAAAACTTACATTATCAACACGAGTTTTTTATTTATCTAAAGAAAATTATTTCATTTAGTTTCCTGTGCGATTTCAAGTAACTCATGAGATGTTTTCAAATCTTAAATCTATAATTAATGTTTAAAGACTTAATCTATGATAATTCCGAATGTTTGTTTAAAATTTAAATTGTATTCAATTAATATTATATTCCTAAGATTGCTAGTTCTAGTTTTGAGTTTCTTCCAAATAATCATCAGTACATATTTTAAAATTTCAAGTTTACATTTGATTTGATTTCTAAATATTTTTTCCAAGTTAAGGCTGGGCTACATATAGCTTCTATCAGTTCAGTTCAGTTTCGATTTGATTCCACTGGTTAAGTAGACTGAACACATAGTTATCCATTGCAATCGATTAAATCACATATGTATTTTTTTTTTTTTTTTTTTAACTGACAGGTATCATTCCTCTTGAGATTTTCTTCATTTTGGATACGAAAAATACTAATCGTTCCAAATTCTTTCGAATCGATTAGTTCCGATTCGACCTATGTGTCCACTTAATCGACAATATATAAAGACGTCAAATTTGAACTTTATTGAACGAATCGAAACTGAGCTGATCGAAACTATGTAACCCACACTTAAATCTTCTATATAGCCTAGATAGAGATCCAAGTATTTAATTTCATGGTTTTGAGGTAAAGTGACATTATTTAATTTTACGCAGGGACAAGAACTTATTCCAATTGGAAAAGCAATATGAGACTTTGGTTTACATTTAATTATATGTGCCATTCATTATTCAATTTTTCCACTTTATTGAGATGATGTTAACGATTTAATGCTAAATATTGTAAATAATATTTTTGGATTTTAGGGGACTTTTTAAGTACGTTCCAAGAACTGCTACTAAAAACTAGAAAAATAAGTTAAAAATAAATTTGTTATAATAAAAACAAAATAATAACCTCATAAAACTATTAAAAATTTTTTTTTTTTTTTGCTATTAGTAGTATAAAGTTTGGATGAATGACCAGCTATTATGCAAAAACATTATTTAAATTAGTTTATTTTTAAAATCTACATTAGAAATATAACATTTACGTAAACAAATTTAGGATGGGAAATGACATATAAATAGATCCAACCACATTTCAAAACTCAGATTTAAAAATTCAAATAAAGAGTGAACACAAGTTTAAAAAATCTTAATTAGTTTTACATTGCAATAATTAAATTATTTTAACAGTGGTAATAATAATTTTTTAAATTTCACTTAGACAAATTTATAAAATTATTATTTTTATACTTCCAGATTAAAAATGAAATTCGTTTACTTATTTCTGTTTTGTATTTTATATACTTTACCATGGAGCAGTGATTGTTCACCAGCACATTATTCAGGAACACATGCTGGTGATGCTGGCCATGTTCTGAATAAGTCTCAGGGTAAAAAAGGTTTTGGTTTTAATAATCCAGGTCATCCAAGACATCATGCATCTGCTGCACATGGTCCATCAGTAGAAAAATATTCACATCAGACTGGTCAACAGAAATCTGGTTTCGATTCAAGGCATATGCAGAATGAAGCTGCTCATGCTGCCTTATCACATCCTAAAGCTCAAGCAGCTATGAATAAACTCAATCAGTATGATCCAAATAATCCAAATGCAGCTCATAAACGACAAGTTGTTAAATTATCAGGACATGAACTACAAATGCATCATTTGACTGGCGGTAAGTTCCAACATGGAACGAAAATGTCCAGTCATCCAATAGGTGGTGCTACAATGGTATTGCAACATCATCGCGGACAAGAAGGAAATCCTCATGCTCCAGTTCATGTACAAACCTTCTTTCCACATTAAATACTAGTTATATAGTTTATATATAATCATTTTAAAGGAATCATTTATAAAATTTGAATTTTGTTTAAATATAGTAAAAACTTAATTTATAAACAAGAATTTTTTTTTTCATATAGTTTCATACGCGCTATATAATTCTAAGAAAAAGTGCACACAAAATATCAATTAATAACAGCTTAAAATCAGTGATAATCAAAATTTTAATTCTCATAATAGTATGTTTAATATTATTTAAATCCCAGAACAAGTGGGATTCATAGATAATAGACCTAAATAGAATTAAGAACTAGCAACGAATTTACTTTTGATTATTTAAATCAGTAACTCACTAAACATGGAATTAATGGTCTAGCAACCCTGTACCATTCGTTGCGTTTCAAATACTTTGGTTTTTACATCACTTATCGGTTTGAAGTTTGGAAGAGGTTTCAAGTATTATCTTCGCTGATTCGTCAACAAACCGAACTGGATTCAGTACGAATGAGATTAGAAGTTGTTTTCTTAATAAATTGATACCAATAGCTCAAGTAGTGGTCAAGTGTTTGTCTGGCCTAGACTTACTGGAAAACTAATCTAACTAACTAACTAGACCAACGCAATATCATCAAAATTGATATGGTGTTAAAAATATTCTATAAAATTAATATAACTATTGCGAATGAGAAATTCGAAAAGTTATTTTGGGGATTTTTAATATACGTCATAAGAAATGCCTCTAAAAACATGAAAAATAAGTTAAAAATAAATTAAATATAAATAAATCTTGTTATAATAAAAACAAATTAATAACAATCATAAAAAATATCTTTTTTTTTTCTTGTTATTATTAGGTTGAATGAATGAACTGCTATTATGCAAAAACCAGTATTTAAATGATAGTGTAATTTTAAAATCTATATTAGTTAGAAAGAAATACAGCATTTACGTAAATAAATTTAGTATGGAAAATGATATATAAGTGGATCCAACGACATTTTAAAGTTCAGATTTAAAAATTCAAATAAAGAGTGAACACAGGAAATTTATAAATTAGGAATTTAATATTTTGAAAAAAAAATTTATATTGCAATAATTAAATTATTTTAACAGTGGTAATAATAATTTTTAAAATTTCACTTAAGACAATTTTATAAAATTATTATTTTTATACTTTCAGATTAAAAATGAAATTCGTTTACTTATTTCTGTTTTGTATTTTATATACTTTACCATGGAGCAGTGATTGTTCACCAGCACGTTATTCAGGATCACATGCTGGCCATGCTGGCCATGTTCTGAATAAGTCTCAGGGCAAAAAAGGTTTTGGTTTTAATAATCCAGGTCATCCAAGAAATCATGCATCTGCCCGACATGGTCCATCAGTAGAAAAATATTCACATCAGACTGGTCAAAGGAAATCCGGTTTCGATTCAAGGCATATGCAAAATCAAGCTGCTCATGCTCTCTTATCACATCCTAAAGCTCAAGCAGCAATGAATAAACTCAATCAGTATGATCCAAATAATCCAAATGCAGCTAATAAAAGACAAGTTGTTAAATTATCAGGACATGAACTACAAATGCATCATTTGACTGGAGGTTCGTTCGAACATGGCTCGAAAAGGACCAGTTTTCCAATAGGTGGTGCTACTATGGTATTGCAACATCATAAAGGACAAGAAGGAAATCATCATGCTCCAGTTCATGTACAAACCTTCTTTCCACATTAAATACTAGTTATATTTATATAGTTTATAATGATTGAATTTAATTTAATTACATATTATAGTAAAAACTTAATTTTATATAAGTCTTTTATTTATAATACTCTAATACGGATCTACTTAATATACTAGGGCTCCATGAATTAGGTTATCAACTAAAAAAATAATTAATTAGTGTATGATAATAAAAATTAAATTTGAAAATCGATATAATTAGCACTCATTAATATATCAATTTTTAATTTCCTAAATGGGTAGAATTAACATATGCTAATAATTTATTTTGTATGAATTTTGTTTGGAGATTATTTTACAAATTACTATGTCCTTAAAAGTAGCTCTATTGAGAAATTCAAATGCAATTGGTTTGATTTTCGATTGGTGACTGAACGCAGCTTATTGAATTTTCTCATGATGAGTCTATAAAAACATTAAATTATAATTTACTTATGTATAGTGCAGAATTCTCATCTTGGAGCTTAACCTTTTCTAAAAATTATTATAGTCTACATAAGAATGAAACTTTCGACTTCTATATAAATTTCGGTTTTTTCTTCACACGTTAAATTTTTATGCCTATTAGCTATTTTTTTTTGAATAAATGATCAGTTTATTTGTTATTTTTGCAACTGGCCCATTTGAATTGAATTAATATGATGATAAATGAAATAATTAAATATTTTTACCACTTTTGTAATATTATCAATATCATTATAATCAATTATAATATCACATTCTTGTCTGTATTGAGAGAATGATCCTCTTTATTAGGATTAAGTATTTCATCCAATTGTAAAACATGATTTTAAAAATGTAGTTAAGTTGCTTTCCATATCTATAGATGACTTAATTGGTTATGTGAAAATATCCGCAACAGTTGTAAATTATGCGCCAATACAGTCAGATCTACTTCTTCCATCTTCCCTCATATGAAGTTAATGAAAATATTCGTATTTATTGTTTAATGGAAGAATTAAAAATCAATTTAAATAATTAATTTCATTTAGACTGTAGAATTTGGGACGCTTTTCTAATAACGCCCATTATATATAACATAAAATTTTCAGATCGTTAAACCAGCCAGGAAATTATCTAATGGTCGCAATTAGATAACACAAACTGCTAAATGTTTTAACAATGAATATTAAATGAAACTGTATCCAAAAACGAATACGTAAAAGAAAAGAACTCATAACATTTTTTCAGCAACATCTTCAGCAACATATTCTTATATTACCTGATTGATATAATTTTGATTGAATTGATTAAATTATTATGCACAACTGTGTTAAAATTATCATGTTTTGAGGTCCCTTTCAATCCTAAAATTTGAAAATGAACCTATAATCGCCGGCCATAAGATCTACGAGAACTAGGAGATTTAATCAATCTATGGTGCTATTATAATGCAACAGTCACGAAGAAATAGAAATAATTTAAAATGCAAATGATAATATTCGCCTAATTGATAATAATTACAGAAGAAGATGTTTCTTTAAATAAAACTCTGGAATTCTTTTCTATTACTTCTGAGACAATGCCTGTACGTACAGGATAAGATTCTGAAATGTGAAACTCATGTGAAAACTTTTATTATTACACACAAGAGGGCTCCCCTTATGTAGTATCAAAGAAAATTTTCTTTTTTAGTACGTATACACTATATTTTATTTTTGAAATGAATTAGTGTATTGCCTACTAAATAATTAATCATAATATACGCAATTTAATATTCGGTTAATTTGTTTATAATGAATTATGGTATTGGCAAAATTTACTTGAAAAATGAATAGTAATTAATTTTTTAGGCGATTCACTAATTCATTCAAAATATTTCAACTTCAAAATAAATTAATATAAATAAATCTTGTTATAAAAAAAAAAAAAAACAAATTAGCAAAGATTGAATGAATGATCTGGTATTTTGCAAAAACCAGTATTAAATTAAATAATGGTGTATTTTTGACACAAACATTTCGTTGCCTGAGAATTATTTTAGTCTATAAGCCATTGTTGAGTATTTCAAATTGTTCGGGAGTTTTTCAAAAACTGGCGTTTTCCATACGCCAATTCACGAAAATTGTCCATATCCATTGCTTTTTAACCTTTTTTTAAAAAATTATTATATTAGTTCACTTTTAAATCGGTGGTTACATCCTAATACAAAGTGATCTAAGTCAATTCATTATTATTTTATTTCACATTTCCATAGTATTTGATTAAATTCGCTTCATCAACTACATAGTTTTCAAAGCCAAAATCATTTTCTACATTGCTACTTTTAGACACATTTTCAGTCACGTTTTCTAGATTCTTTTACTCAACTTTTCTTATATTGTTTTAAGTGTCTACATTTTCTTGTGCTCGTTGTAAGTTATTTTAGCATTATAGGTCATATCCGTGCAATATTTTATACCGCCATTACAGTTTTGTTGGTACGTTTCAAATTTTGATGAAAGTGGACATCTTTAAATTTTACTATTGAATGTTAAATTAAATAGTTGTGATAATGGTTCAACCAATTTGCACATTTGGAATTTTTAAATTTATCATGAAAAAACAGATTACAAAAACAAATTATCAATGTCAAAATTATAAAACTTTGCCAAGAATTGGCTAAATTTGATTTTCAATTATATGAATTATATTTGACATAAACTTTAAAATTCAATTTTCTCGAAACATGGCATATGGACTAAAATCATCTTCTGCCGACGATTTAGTTATCCAAGAATATAACATTGACGTAAATAAATATTGTATGGAAAATGATATATAAGTGGATCTAACCACATTTCAAAACTCAGATTTAAACATTCAAATAAAGAGTGAACACAAGTTTAAAAAATCTTAATTAGTTTTACATTGTAATAATTAAATTATTTTAACAGTGGTAATAATAACTTTTTAAATTTCACTTAAGACAAATTTATAAAATTATTAATTATTATTTTTATTTTTCCAGATTAAAGATGAAGTTCGTTTACTTATTCTTGGTTTGTATTTTATATACTTTACCATGGAGCAGTGATTGTTCACCAGCACATTATTCAGGAAGACACGCTGGCGATGCTGGTAAAATTTTAAATCAGTCTCAGGGTAAGAAACCTTTTGGTTTTAATAATCCAGGTCATCCAAAACATCATGCATCTGCCCGACATGGTCCATCAGTAGAAACATATTCAAGTCAAACTGGTAAACAGAAATCTGGTTTCGATTCAAGACATATGCAAAATGAAGCTGCTCATGCTTTCTTATCACATCCCAGAACACAAAGAGCTATGCAGAAACTTAATCGATATAATTCAAATAATCCAAATCCTCATCATAAAAAACAAGTTGTTACATTATCAAAACAAGAACTACAAATGCAACATTTGACTGGAGGTTTATTCAACAATGGCAGGAAAACGTCAAGTTTTCCAATAGGTGGAGCTACTATGGTATTGCTACATCGTGACGGACAACAAGGAAATCATCATGCTCCAGTTCATGTACAAACTTTCTATCCACATTAAATACTAGTTACATTTAGTTTATAATATTTGAATTTTGCTTAAATTATGTTAAGTAAAAACTTAATTTGTCAAGGCTAGTTTTTTAAGATATAAAAGTGGGAATAAAAAAAAATTATTGTATACCACAAAACCTGTTCCAAATTTATGATAGATTCAAATAAATGATATTCAAAATTCTAATATTCATAATAGTAAGCTTAGTATTATATTAATCACAGAATAACTAACTTAGCTACTGATTTAGTTTAGTTACTTTACATATACTCGGTTGACTCTTATGAGCTAACTTAATAGGAATTTGTTTTATGGAAACCCTGCACCATTCCATTTTGAATACTCTGGTTTTCAAAAGAAGTAAGTTTTAATTTTGTTTTTAAAGTTATGTAAAATGACCAAGTAAACTCTTATGAAATATCTATTTTTACGTTAAAGAACTTAACTTCCGCAAATGCCGGAATTATAATAAGGATGCATTTTACTTAATATATTTAAAAATAAAGCTATAAATTTGATTCGATATGGTAATTTTATTGAATACATAAATCTAGAATTGAAAATTATGGTTGTGAAAAGGTTTGAAAATGAATTGAAATATTAAATTTCTAAACTAATTAAATTTATTAACAATTGCTTTTTTATACTTTATGAAAATTTCCCCCAAAAATAGCGATTACGTAACGAATTGATTGTGAATTTTGTGATGTATAGGGATCATAAAGTTTATAGATTATTTATCTATATTTTTTATTACGCTGGCAATTTAAAATATATTTATTAATAATATTATCATATCAGAGAAGCAATTTTGATAATCAAATAACCAAAAATTACTGATATCGCTAAAAAATATTGATAGTATATAATTATATATAAATATTGAATGTAATAAATTTATTTATTTAGTTCTTAATTAACAGTGACTTTGACAAGATGAAGTCTAATAAAAATATAAATACTTTCATTATATTTAAATTGATTTGCTGTGTTTTATCTATTGCTAAGGTGAGATTTAAATTATTAAAAATTTGAAAAATTATGGATAAATAAATAACGAAATTTAATAATAATATTTTGTCCATTTCTTTTACGGTCAAATTAATTTAATTTAGTGTCATAAAAACCATTTTCAGGTCAATGTTAACACAAAACGTCAATGTTTTACGTTTCCTCGTAAACGAATTCGCTTTCCACCGCGTTAATAATTATAAATTTAAAAGATGGTCTAATTCTGAGAGTCACGGCTATTGTAACTTCGGAATGTTAGATAATAATGACGTTATCAGTCTGAACAAATATTTGAAGACAGCTCGTAGAACCACCTGTCGTCAAAACTAGTTCAAAACGTTGAAAACTAGTTTAATTTTAAAAATTTTACTATTTACAATTTCTTATGACGTGAATTACCAGATGACGATGTATTTAGGGAAGTAGTAGCATTTTTTGTGAACCCCTTCGGAAGCGGGAGCCTGACTGACTAAAGTTTTAATGTTTTATTTTTCCAATAATTATTTAAATATTATTTTATTTTATTCTTATTTAAGTGCTTTGCATTATGAATTGCGTGTATTATAACTAATCTATCAATTAGATTTTGATAATGTCAAAGATTTTTAATCTAATGGTAAAGTGATAATTTTTTTAAAAATATTTAATCAATTATTTAAGCACATTTTTATTATAATGTCATAATAATTTGAGTTTTGAGATATCAACGTTATTGTAAAAATAGAATTTTTATATTGCATTTAAATTAATTATTGTACTGGGATTTACCTTGTTTCTTTGAATTTCATGTTTGTATTAACAATTTTTTGTATTACATGTGAAAAATCAATCTGCAGAGTTAATATAGAGTTACCCATTATGCATTTCTTCAATTTATAGTATATTCATATATATTAAAGTAACCAAATTGATATAATAATAATGTTAAATGGTGCCCGGACTTATTGTCCCAAAGCGCCACAATTTGCAATATTTCCTGCAAATAATTTCGTAATTCTTTCTCAAAATCAGTAATGAATTCATCTGCTTCAAATTTAAAAATATTTGTATTTATAAAATGCAAGGCGTGCTTGTAAACGGCTTCACTTTTGTTGTTCATTAATATAGAAATGAATGGAAAGATCTGAAATTGATATATAAAAGTGATATAAAAAAATAGTGCCTCGTAGCAAATCATAGCATAGTGCCTCGTAGCGTTCTGGGACTTTCTGATTGTTCCATATTGCCATATGGCGTTTTGGCTTGTGGCAATAAGTCTAGTTACCATGTTAAATGCATTGAATAAATTGATTGCTACCATATTTATTATGGTAACCATAACGCCGGACTGATAACATTACTAAAGTATAATAAATCTCCTTGAGTAGCTCGTAGGTTTAATAATATTGTTGTCAATTTGATAATTACTCGTAAATGTATTTTAGATTATATGATAATGCCAAAGAATATTAATCTACATTGTAATCTAATATTTGAAGTATTTTTTCATTATAATTTAATAAATATTAATACAAATAATAACCATGAACTTTGAGAGTTCTTGATTGTCGTTTCATTCTTAAATTAGCAGATAATTATAATTTTATATATTTTTTTTGTTAATACAGGCATCAACACCAGAATCACCTAATTATAGAGTTGGTGTTGTCGAATTCAGTCCATTTTTCGGAGAACTAGACAAAAACATAAAAGGTTATCAAGATGTCCTTGAAAAATATGTAAAAGTAAATGATGAAACTGATATAATTATATTTCCGGAATCATCTTTAAACTTTGAAGAAAGTTCAGTATATGTTCCCGATCCTAAAAATAACACTGTTAAATGTGATGAAAAAAATACAAATTCTGATATGTTGTCCCAATTATCGTGTATGGCTAGTAAATATAAAAAATATATGCTTTTTAATATTAAAGAAATAGAGAATTGCACAGTAGAAAGTCAAAAAAACAATAAAGATAAAAGACCATGTGCTTTAGATGGACTAAGCCGGTACAATACAAATGTTGTATTTGATCGAAATGGTTCACTAATATCAAGATATAGAAAATGGAATTTATATGATGGTGACATGATAAATAAGACAAATACACCCGAATATGTTATATTTAAAACAGATTTTGATGTTGATTTTGTTTCAATTGTTTGTTTTGATGTATTGTGGTGGACCCCAACAATGGAATTTGTTAAAAAAGGCTATAATAATTTTGTACATCCAATATGGTGGTTTTCAGAATTACCATTTTTAACAGGTAAAATTTTAATATATAATTTGTTAAAATATTGAGAGTGGCCCATTCAATATGAGAATTTTAATTTAATATAATGTGTTTTTTTTTAAATTAGCAAATCAAGTTCATCAAGGTTGGGCCTATGCTGCTAATGTTAACCTATTAACATCTGCTGGAAATTATGCTCTCGAGGGAGCATCTGGTTCTGCTATATATAATGGTAGACAAGGTCCTATTGTTGCTCAAATGACAACAGATAATTCAAGCAAAATTCTATTTGCAACAGTACCAAAATCTAATAAAGAAACTAAACCAAAATATAATATCGTTGATAATGAAATCCATTCGAAAATATCCGCTGTCCCGGAACGATTACTTGGAATAAAACTTGATCGTGATAGTAATGTAGACACATATGCAAATGTATTATTAAATTCAACTGTATTGAATGTTACTGAAAAAATTTGTTATGATGGATTTTGTTGTGAATTTAATGTTATTCGGAAGGCATTTAGTAATCCCGAAAATGAAAATCACTATTCATACAGAATGGTTGTATTCTCTGGTCCACGGAGCTTTAATGATAGTCCTCAAAAGAAATGGATGAAAACTTGTGCAATAATTGCTTGTACTGATGATAAAGATATAAAAAGTTGTGCTAAAATTTTCGCTGATGACATCAAATACTCGAATACACATTCTTTCGAATCAATTGAAATAAAAGCGGATTTCTATAAACAAGAAGAAATGCTTATAATGCCAAACAGTGTTGATGCTATGATGAAACCAATACCTGTAAATGGTTTTGAATTAAATACAGTTGACAAGAGGTAACTATAAATATAGTATTAGAATTTTTATGTAATACATCATATTTAATTTTCTTTGTTTTAGTAAAAGAACTACTACTGCTGTCATGAAACTTACACAGCCCGTATCTGATTTAATAACATTCGGAATATTTGCAGATTATTATACTGGTTTTAATAGTGCATCATCAATAAATTCATCATTTATAATTGTATTTATAATTGCATTATATAAAATTTTATTTTTGTGAGAAATAAATTCAATTTAACATTCTATTCTAGACATCTAGAAGAGTCTATAATTACATTCATCTTTAAAAAATATTTTAAATAATTCCCCTCATAATGGAAAATGTTTCCCCAATGAAATGCATTTTCAACTGTTGCTCTATAAATATACAAATCCGTACTGTATATAACATTACGAAAGAACCACCGAAATATAAATTTCCAATTCGGCAAATTTTATATAACAAAATTTCTATCCAGAACTAGAAAATCTTGAAAGGAAAACTTTTTCCCCAACTGTATAATTGGAAAATTTTCCAATGTACATGCGCAAAATTTACTAAACAATCCATGACGTCATGTCGAATAATAAATTTCCCTTAATTTTTGTAGTACAGATACACATAGAAGTAAGTAGTACAGTTCACAGTTCTGGTGAATATAAATTCGGTTATGTTTTTTTTTTGGTTTTTTTTGGAAAATTGAAAATCTCCCTTATTGAAAAAATCCAGTGGGCTTTCAGCCTCCGAGCGGATAAAACTAAATTTTTTTAACATTAAATATTTTTCATTCAATATAATTTTTCAGTAAATTTTCAAATTTTTGCGTTATCATTTCGTGTCGCGGATATAATTAAAAAAATATATATAAAAAAAATAAAAAATTTAAAAATCTTTTTAAGTTTAAAAAAATAATTTAAAAAAATTAAAAAAACATTCAAAAATTAATAAAAAAAAAAAACGAGTTTTTCTTTTTTATAAGATAATTTAAAAATTTTTTTTGGTAAAATTTTTTGGTGTATAACGATACGTTTTTCATGATTTTCTTTTGGTTTTCCTGTGTTTTTTTTTTGAAAATTATTAAAAAATAATTATTAAATATAATTTTATTTTAGTTTTATTTATAATTAAAATTAAATTTTTTGTTCTGTACAACTTTCAATAAAAAATGTGAATTGAAAATAATAATGGGTTCCAAGTTTTCAATTGCGCAATTTTCAACTGAATATTTAATAAATTTACCTTTAGATTTTTCTTTTTTTTTTTTTAAAACATTAAATTTACTTGTCAAATATTATTAACTTTTACTGTATATTTTCATTTAGTTCGCATTTTCTTTTTTTGGAATGAAAAAAGAAAATTTATTACAATTTTGGTATATACGAAATGATGAAAAGATCAATTTACGAATCCAATATTTTAAAATAAATTTATTTATGTTCGCATATTTTTTTTTTGTATTTTATAGATTTTTCTTATGTTTATTAAAAATTTTACATTAAAATTTGATCTTATTTTTGATTCGGGTATGTTTTTATAGTAATGAATAAATATAAAAAGTAAAGTAAACAAAAAATTTTTTTTTTTTTGGTATGTCAAGAGAAAATTCAGGTGAACATAGAAACAAAACAAAAATAATAAAAATATTTTTTTCAATATTTTTAATTTAAAATAGGGGGTCAGGATTGATTTATAGAATTTATGAAATATCGAAACACAAAATAATAATTGAAATAGGAAGAATATTATCAGCCGTGGTTATGCCAGCTTGATTTGAAACTGAATAAAAACATGTTCTTGTTCCATTAGTTGAAGGAGTCTTTGCAGTAGTGCAGTAGTTTTCAGTTGATAATATATACAATTAGTTAAAAAGAAACTGGTTTGCGTTAGATTAAAAGTGACGCACTAGACAAGTTTTTATTAATTATATAGATTTTAATTGATTTTTTTGATGCTAGCAGTCCGAAGTATGTCCTGCATTAAAGTTAACTCATGCGTTTAAAACTGGATTAATTTCTACTTTTGATTTCAAAACTGGATTGATTTCTACTTTGACGGTGTCGTTTCGTCGTATTTCTAATTTTATCCTTTCATATGTAAATCACAAAAATTTTATATACAGGTGGCAACACCTAATAAATATTTTACTTTGCGTCGTAGATTGTATAAAGGTGCAATAATTAACATAGATTTTTTGTTTGAATTTGTGATCACCTGAAATAGGAAAGCTTGTGTTGTCCATTCTATCTACAAAGCATTAATTCTGTTCACTCTAGTAAAGTGTAAGGCATTCGACTAAAACATATTTTTCATATTTTAATTTATTCTAATTAAATTTTAGTTACTTTGTGGCTATGGGATTTGTAAATATTATTAATGAAATTTATGAATAGTTGAAATATTTTGTAAAACTTTTAAAACTGTTGCCATTTTTTTTTTAACACATAGTTTTATACTTTTAAGCTGAAAACTTTTATACAAAAATTTTTATTTAGTTTTTGGGCTCTTGAAACTTTAATGTTTTAATTTAAAAACTTTTCTGAAACGAAATTTCTGTTTTTTTTTCATTAATTCAAATTTATTTCGTATTTATTTTTACAGTGTTTATAAACTGAATTATTGAAAATATATAAAAATAATAATTAATTTTACAGTGTTGTAGAAAAAAAATTAATTAATTTTAAATTAGTTTGTATAATGATTAATAATTGTTTGTGTTTAGTGTAGTAGTGTTAAAAATTATATTAATTATAGTTAAATAAATTAAATTAAATTAAATTTAATATAAAAAATTATTTTAGTATATAAAAGAAAAATGTTAAGTAATTTAATAATGTATACAATGAAAAACCAGATTGTTTAAATACATAATTGAATTTTTGATGAAAATCCAAAAAAATAAGAAAAAGAAAATTATTTAATTTTTAAAATTCCAATAATAATTAAAAATTAATTTATAATCAGAAATCTCTGCATGTAATTTATTTGAAACGGCTTGTGCTTGTACTCTGTGGCGTCGACTACGTTATTAAATAATTTCGGTTGTGTCTATTTAAAATAGTGACGCAGTATAATTTTATCATGACGACTTACAAATCTATGCCGTAGTGGAATTAGTGTATGAAAAATTTTGTACCGAAATGGCGGTCGGTTAAAAAAAATATTTGTATTTGTTACGTTTTTTTACAGTGTATTTGCAATATTTTTAGATTTAAAAGAAAATATTTATTCTATTTTTTATTTAGTACAAATGATTTTCCAATTTCCAAAATGTATATAGAAAATATAATGTGAAAATATAAATTTTTCGAATTTCCTAGTGTTTTTGTGAATTATAAAAAATATATAATTAAATTTTCCAAAAAATTACAATTAAATCGGAAAATTTAACAATTTTTAAAAATATTATATTATTAAAAGAAAATTTATTTACATTATTGTGACAAAAAAAAAAGAGAAGAAAATTAACAACAAAAACATAATAAAAATTTATTTTATTTTGTTAAATTTTAATCAGTGAAAAACTTATAAGGAATTTTTTTTTCTGCTGTTTGTGTTTTATTGTTTTGTATAACATAAAAAAAAAAAAAATAAAGAAAATTTTATTTTTTTTTATTTTGGAAAATTTATAGATTTGTTGATTTTCATTTATAAAAATTTGTTGGGTGAAAATTCTATAGTTTTATTTTTATTGAAGAAAAACGAGAAAAACAATCATCTTCTAAAGGTATGTGAAAATTTATAAATATTTATATAAAATTTAGTTTCCTTAATATTCTTAGTAATTAATTAATTAATGTGAAAATAAATTGGAATGGAAATTTCAAAGAAAAGTTGGAATAGAAATTATTTACACGCGATTACCAAAGTTGTTAAAATCGTTACGTTTGAGTTTGAAGGTGCAATATTTTCCAAAACTTAATTTTAATGATAGTAAGACTAAGAATTTTGAGCTCTTTAATTATTTAGCAACCTTAACTTCAATATTTCTCAATATTATAATTTTACTTTGAATTAGAACTGAACTGAATTTATGATTTTTAAAATGAATTGTACAAAACTGACATGTAACCAATTATTTTAAAATAACGATTCGCCATCAATCGGAAAATGTTATAACGTTTGTAAAACGTAAAATACTTTTCCCGTTTTTGTATCTAAGTAAATAAGATTGAGCATTTTAAAATTGAAGTTTATATCCATATCAAATCGATCAAATTTTTAGGAAATTAATTACAAATCTGCAAGTTTAAAAACTGGAAATATCTTGAAATAATATTTTAGATCACCTCTGATAATTATTAGGTGGCTGACTCTTAAAAGTCATTAATATAAATAATAAAGGCTTCAACTGTTATAATAAAATTACTAGTAAATGTTGAACCTTTTAATAAATCAGCTAACTCTAACAGAAGCTTATTTTCAAACTGTCAACCATTTCTTAATTAAATGTTATCAGAAGCTTGTTCTATACTTTTGCAATACATACCGACAATTGTAACGTGTCGAAATTTCAATTATTTACTGTCTACGTGTGTAGATTAAGTAGATAATAAAAATTTCTGGAATTATGTTTAATTTGTTCAAAATAATATGGCACCGAAGTTAATTTAATATTGAAATTCTTTAATGAAGAACTGATTTCGGTATACTGGCCAATTGCGAACATGCGGTCATACTAGGCATCCCATTTAACCAATCCTTCCGCAAGTGAAGGAAAGCTGAATGAGAAAGAAATTATAAACCACTTGGCTTGAAAGAAAGGATACTCATACTCAACAACCTTAACGTACTCAACAAACTTAACGAAAAATCGATATAAAATCATTATCTTGTTCAAGCCAGCTGGTAGCAATGAAAGTTTACGCGCCAAAAACAAAACTTGTCAAAGATGATGCAGACATAGCGAATCTTAATGATGTGAAGCAGTTCTAGAGACTAGAAATTCATATGAAAATTAAAAATACCATTTTTATAATCTCTGAATCAGGCAAATTTTTAGGATTCAATTCAAAAATGTTTTTTCTTTTGATCTCATATGTGGACAACATATCAAAACTTTTAAAGAAAATTGATTTTTCTTTGAATTATTTTCGAATTCATGAATTTTTTTTTATACGATTTTATAAAAGTTCAGTTCAATCTTTAAAAACGTATTAGTAATTAATATAAACAAAAATAATAAAAACATATACAAATAAAAATTATGTTTCTCCTACTAAGTTTAAACATATAATTCTAAAATTTAATGTTTTCTTTTGTACAATTTTCTTTTTATTATAATTAAAATTCTTGTATCATTTTTTATGTACTAATAATACATAATTTTTTAAATTATTATTAATTTCTGTTTCCTTTTAACAACGTAGATTAATAAATTAATAATTTTATATAATTGTAAAAACAAATAATCGATTTTTAATATGGAAATCATTAATTAATTTTTGAAATTAACATTTCAGTTTCGAAAACCAATAATACTTAAAAATGAAAATTTATAAAAATTTTCTATTTTCTAGAAAATTTATCTTTCAAGTATAAAATTTTTCAATTTTCGGTGGTCAACTATATAAAATATTATAATTAATTACGAAAATTAGTTTCTTAAATTTGACTTTAATTATGTAAATAATTTTTTTTTTGTATTTCTATTTATTATTTTTAATATTTTTTTGCAATTAAAATTTTAAAGTTTATTTATTCTATGGGAAAACTTGAAGAAAACAAATCAAAATTTTTGAATAATTTTTGTACAATTTTTTTTTAAATTGCGTTTTAAAGAAGTTTTAATGATTTTCAATAAAATTTCCTGATGATTGAATAGAAATTGTTGTCGTAATTTTGTATCTAAGAAATAATATGTTTTAATATCATAAATATCTTCAAGAAATATAATAATTATTATTCATTTTGTAAGAATATAATTCATTTTACTTGAACATTTTTTTTTGTAATTTCTCTTCCTGGGATAAAATGAAAATTAGCACATGTGCGTGAAAACTACAACAGAAAATAGATTTAAAGGAAAACCAAATTTAAATTTTATGATTTTGCATTTTGTAAATATAATTATAGTGTATATGTAATATGAAAAAAAAAAATTGTTTTGTATATACAAAAATAATTTTGACTATAAATTTGTTAGCATTAGGTTACTCGTAGTGAATTCGGTTGCATCGTAGAATTTGATTTATAGTTTATGCCATAACAATTACACTTGTTGTATTGCATCCAGTAAAATATAAATATAATTAGGTCAAAAATATATTTTGGTTAGAGGAAGTATAAATGTTTGTGATGTGTAGGAATTGTAATACTCTTGTGTATTATAGATCAACAAGTTAGGTAAATAATTTTCGAAGTTTAAATTGAAAAAAAGTCACAGTAAAATAGTTTAATGCAATTTTTTGATACATTAGTTTTTAAATTTAATGTTAATACTCGGGATATGAACTTAAAAATCATTTTGAACAAATATATGCTGACGGCCTATGATCTTTAAATTAAAAAAAATCATTTACCTAGTCTAAATCCGATTCCTCATAGTACAAGCAATACACACTTAATATTAAAAAATCATTCGGGCTCCCAAATAGATCGAGTGTATTTCAAGCAGTAACCCTCTTGAAAGCATGTCAACGAATAAGAAAGGATGCTTCAAATAAAAGTAACATTGCAATAGTCATTGATAGCCAAGCAGCGAAACTGGTTTTTATACTCCATTCTGCTTTTAAAGCGTGCCTAGGTAACCAGTTCCAAATCAAGTTATTGTGTGTGACGGGTAATAGGACGACCGTAAATATATTTCTAGTTTCTTTCTTTGGCGACCGCCGGTGGGAAGACACAACCACCTGCCAGATGGTCGCGTGAGTGGTTGCAAAACAGGATAGTTGCAAAAAAAATTAAATTATTTATTTGTTTTGTTCATAATTAGTCATAAAGTGTTCAAAATATAAATTTATCAATATTGGCTGGTAACAAATACTTTTTTTTTAAGGGAATTTTTAAAATAAAACAATTTTACAATTTAAAAATTAAAAAAATTCTCCTAATTGTTAAATCACTAGTTCCCCATCAACGATTTGTTTTTATTTTTAAATAGTATTATTTTTATTATCTTAAACAAATTTTCAATTCCATTTTTATATCTTAAAACGCCTAGAAAATTGCCAAAAATTATTAACTGTAGCAAGAAAATTTAATGAGTTTTCACATTAAAATTCATTCACCATAACAAAAAAACCAAAAAAATTCCTCCCACCGATTTTTCTAAATGGTGTAAATTCCGTGCGTTTATTTCACTTGAGATTTTATGATTATTTATTTTTGTTGTTCTTCTAATGTATATATACAACATAATATATTTATGTATACATATCTATAAATTTTCTGTTTTTTTTTTGTTGTTGTAGCTAAAATTTATTTTAAATATTCAATATCCAAAACATAAAGAAAAACACTAAATTTTAATCATTTTTCCATTCCCCGCTTCGGAAAATGAATAATCTTGATCTGGGAAAGATTTATAAAAAAAAATATTATTTAGTCAATGATGTTAAATATATAAAAGGTATAGTAAAATAAAATATTTAAAATAATTTTACTGAGATTTTCATTTTTCCATAGATTTTTTTATTTTTCTTCTAATTTATATTTAATTCTTTAGTATTTGTATTGAAAAAATACCATTACTAATTCATTTAGTTTAAATATTGACTTTTTTTGGTGCGCATATAATTCTTTTCGGTTTCATAAATTTTTATCTTTAATATTTCATATATAAATATTTAAAGAAGTATAATAAAAATATATAAAGCTTACTTTAAGTTGAAAAAAAAAAAAATCTGTTCCAGGTAAATGATTTTGTTAAACTCTAAAAAAAAAGTTATGGAAGTTTTTCCAGGTCTTAAACGAACCGGGATGTTTTTTTTTTGTAAGAGTTTGTGATGATTTTTTTTTCAAGTTATCGAAAAGTAATAAATTTTCATGTTTTAACTTTATTTTTTTAAGTAAAGTTCACTGTTGGAGGTTTTGTTTCAGCAGTGATTTTAGATTAGTATAGAATAATCATTGTGAGCCAATACTGTTGATAAAAAAAGTGATATCATTCTTCATTCGCCAGAATCCTGATTTTTTCACTATTTGCTTATTTTTTAGATGGATATTGCCTCCAAACTAACATATTTAAAATTCTTAAATTCTCTTAATCTGCTTCTGATTAAACTGTTCGTTACTACCGGTATGTCTTCACCGACTTCAATCGTTGATGAAATTCTTTACTTTGAATTAAATCTAACTGGCTTTTAAATAATTATATACGATCAGTATCTGAATGCTCAAGTAGTTCCTTGTTTTATATACAGCCAATTCTTGGTCGTGATGCTTCCAATTAAAAAAAATTATTACCAAAATATAGTTTTAAAACTTTCTCTTCAATATTGATTAATGAATCTGCGGTTATATCACAAATTTTCATGCTTTAAATATTGCTTTACATAATTATAATTATTTAATAAAGATTTATTACTTTTTTGCTTAAAAATATAATATAAATTTTAATATAAATGGAAATTTATGATAAATTTTCATGAAAATTACATATTTTTAGAATCTAATAATTTTAAATTTAATTTTGTTTTTATATATAACTTTAAGTTTTCTGTAAATCACTTTCCTTTGGGCTATATAGTAAAGTAACAATAATTAATTAAATTTCTTAAATTTTTTAATATGGTTTTAAATAAATTTATAATTAAATCCGGTACATTTCAATTCAAATTTCAATTATAATATTTTTTCTATAAAATTCCAATTTAATTAAATTTTATTTATGTATTTATATAATTTTATATATCAAAATTTCAAAAACCAAAAATAAACTAACTAATAATAATAAAATATGTTGCCACAAATTAAATTCAATGTTGATATAGTAAATCCTATAAGCAAATTTATAATTGAACTGAGATTTCAATTGAAATATTTAACATTTTGTGATATCCTTAATTTCTTTGTTTTAGAGTAGAAATTCTAAAAATATTTACATAAATTGTTAAATTACTGAAATGATTTTAATGCTGATGAACAAAGATATCAAAAATAATATAATAAATAATTATTATTTGAAATATATTAATTTCTTTTTGTAGCATTTTCGAGTGGCAAAAAATATATACACAGTAAAAAAAAATATCTTAATTTTATGTACCATCTGAAACCTTCTGAAAATTGTGAAGGATTAAATTTGAAATTATTTTAAAAGAACTCAAATGTTTGTTAAATAATGACCAAGGATTCGATTTACGATTGAAAACATTTATGATTTAAATATTATAACTATCAGGAAATTCGTAGGTTTCCTTACTGATTACTGGATGAAGTAAGCACCGTGCTTATCTCAGAGATGCAATAAGTGATCCATTGAGATTTCTCCCTAAAAATCCTTATTTTATTAAATAATTATTTAACAACATATAAAATAATTTATTAAAAAGTTAATTATTCAACAAAAATATCAATGCCAGTCAAAAAACTCAAGATTGCAGATCAACAAAAGTCAGATGACAATGCTTTTGAATCATATTTTGTCAATTGCCAAATATTTTTATCACAATCAAGGACGAAACTTATACTTAATTTAGAAATGAATTACAAACAATTTCAATTATTTGAATTTTATATTATAATTAATATTTTCCTGTCAAAACAGAATAATTTAATACAAAGTTCCTAAAAAGTTCAGTCACAATTTATGTTAAATATAGATCAGTGTAAATGTAAACAAATTAATTTCAACTTGTAATGTTTAATTCGCTTGAACACAAAATCTATTTAAGTTCTTAGCAAACATGTTCAAAATTCTTAATTGCTTAAACTTTCTATTACAGGTTTTAGCTGTGTTACAAAAATATATCCAGTAAAATTTCACCATAAATCCACTAAAAACCAAAAAAAAAAAAATATAAATAAAAATTTCGGTATATTGCCAATATCGAAATTCCAATTTTCAAATTGAAAATATACCAGACGTTCACCATTTTCTATTACTCACTATATAAAAAAATATTATATTTATTTTCATTTGTTTTTCTTTAATTTTCTTTAGAACGATACTGAATTGTTTTTGTTGTTCTTGTGATTATATCTGTCTCAAAAAAATTTTCACCGAATCGACCGAAGATTCTTCAAAGAAATTTTATATAATATGAAAAAAACAATTTGCACAACCAGAAGTACAAAATTTTCTTTGGATTTTTCTTCGTAATTTTCTTTTTTTTTATAAAAATGTACGTACATTGTACATAAAATATTATTTACTAACCTAGACTCAGTCCATTTATGTTGTTCTATATTTATCTACATATATAAAAAATTGATAATTTTCAGTTCCGCAAGAAAATTGATGAAAATATTTTCTTTGTTGGTTTTTCAATGTTTTTAATGTTGTTTATTCCTTTTCGATATAGAATTTTTGTAAAAAAAATATTGAAGGACAAATAAAAATTTTTACAGTTGAATTCATTTTCACAATGATAAATTTTTCAATTTTCCACTATGAATTTGTAAAAAAAATAAATAAAATAATATTAAGTAGATAATGGGAATCATACGTGATCGTTAGGGTATTTACAGGGTGGTAAAAGGGATCGAAAAGATTAACACATGATATTTAAAAGAAATATTTTAATTAACTTAAAATTACCTTTGTATTTTTTAGCTATGAAGCATGTGGAGCTAAATATTTATAAGTTTAAAATTATTAAATTAAATTAAATTAATTGGAAAATTCTATTTTTAAATTAATAATTAAGCCATTTATATATAATTCTAACCATGATAGTCTTAATTAGGTTTAATGAATATGCTTTTAATGTAGCTAATGTAGCTATAATCCTTATTGGTCCTTTATATCAAAATTATCCTATTTCCATTTGAATTCACAAAATCAAAATAAATAAAAATAAATTAAAATTCAGTTTAGTGAAGTATAAACAATTAAAATTTAACTTTCCTCTAGTTTTCTTAAATATAAAATTTTCCAAAATATAAAGTAAAATGATAAAATTTATTAATGAAAATTTTATGGTAAAACTTTTATTTATTTGCTGAAAACTTCTTAAAAATATTATTATAGAATTAAGAATAAAATTGAATTTAAATGAAATTATTAATAATTTTTAATATTCAATTATGGATAATTATATTCAAGTAATACAGTCATGTCTCTGTAGTGGTGATAGTAGTGGTACTACAACTAAGTTGTACAAGGATACGAATTACATAAATGCACGAATTACAATGAATACCAACTGTTTCGGTTACAGGATTACAGTGTAATTACACGGTTACAGTTTATTCGTATTGCAGTTTGATTATTCCTATAACCACCAAATTGGTTGCTGGAATTTATAAACATTATACTTTTACAAAATGTTTATCAACCTGTTGACAACTTTACTCAAGTTGTATCGGTAATTGAAAAATTGATTGAAGAAATATTAAAATGTTGGTTGATAGTGTAAAGCGAATGTCAACCAAAATGATGTTTATTTAATCAATAATTTTTATTGATTAAAATAATAATTAATGTTTACTCAACTTATGTTAGACAATTTTGTTTGACATTTGACACTATCCTAGTAAATAAATTTTACAACAATAAATAAATAGATCTTCTATTATTGGTTGTAAACCAATTTGAAATGTGTGTAGTTAAAATTTACAACCGCGTTCATAACACTTTCACATCTGGGTTGTATAATGTATGGGCAACATAGTTTATTCTGTCGTGCATTTATTTATTTGATTGCTTCTGTTTTAGTATTTAATTCTTTTTTAAAAAATTTCGGCAATAATTATATTAACAAATAATACAAATCCGTCTTACAAACACACAGCATATTGACGAAGTCACTCTGCACTCTCTTTATTAAGCTAACAAAAAATAAAGTTTATATAAAAATGACAATATTTTTTGTTCAATTTGAATTCATAAGATTTCCTTTTATTTATTTTTTTTGGTCCTTCAGTATCTCAACATAATAATTGAAAAATAATAATAAGATTAATTTTGCCTTGAATTATTCATTTAAAAAAGATACTGCCAAAAAAAAAAACATTAAGACAATTTTGAAATTAAATTGATTGGTCGAACAATCAAAATTATTGAAATGGAAATGCAAAAAAAAAAAACAAAAAGAAAATGAGTTTTCTTTTTAATTTAAATGAAAATTGATTATTTTTTTTAAAATGATTTATATTTTTTTATTTGTGTTATTCTCACAAAAACTTGAAGAAATTGTTTGCCTAACAAAATTGCATAAGTTAAAGTTATTTTTTATCTTCAACATCTTTGAATTTTACTCTTTACATTATCACAAACGAAGTTACATGACCAGCTCCAGCTATCATTCTTATGATATAAAAGTAATTTGATCCTTAAAATATCTTTGTCTACTTTATCCTTTATCACATTTATCATTTTTGACATATACATTGTCCTGTGAAGAATTCTTAATTTTGTCATGTTTTTTTTTTATTTTTATTTGAAAAGTGGTTGCATTAGTAAAAGTGACATTAAATTATTTGTATATTATATTGATCTTTTGATTCTGCACTTTACTTATAGTTAAATTCACTTAACTTTACTAATGTACCATTTGTTATAATGCTGTCCTCCTTACAAGCCGAAACAAATTTGCTTTGTAATATAATATTTATTATCTGAGAAAATGGAGAAGTTTTCTAATGGCGACATTTTTATAAATTTACTCATGTTTCATATGTTGGATAAACAGAAGCGTAAGCTTTACAAAGGATATTGTTAAAGTAGAGATAAAGCTAATAGCAAGAGTTTTTTTTTTAGATTTATTTAAAAACAGTATTTTCCCCCATTTGTTTTTAATATCTTGAGAATAATAAAGATCATGTCGAAAAGTTGGACAGTATTTTGCTCTTTACGAGGAGCTCCTATTCATAACAAAACTTTTATTTTGCATCACGCCATTGATACATGATAAATTTCGCTAATAAAAAGTATTCTTGTCTATTTCATACTATCCGATTCTGTAATAGTAACCAATATACTTGAAAATTATATGTGCATATGTTACCAATTACTCAATAATTTCCGGTATAATATAGTCATAAATTTAAACTTAAGGCCGCCGATCAATGTGAGCCGATGGTTGTTGACGGTAATTTAAAAAAAAAAGATCCATATATGAAAATGTAAGGTAAATGCGTAATTGCTACTGCCAGGAGAAAAAATCTAAAACCGAGTTTGGGAAATGTTGATAATCTACAGCCCAGAACTAAATTGAATGAAATATAATAGGACTAAAAGTTCTGTAACTATACAAAATCTAATAGATGGCTTCAACTTCAAGTCCTTTACAATCAGTATGAATCCAGAAATTTTAAAATTGTGAATAAAAATAGTTTGTTCAATAGGTTTTTGTTACTGATGAAAAAAAATCACAAGTAAAGCTAACCGATGCTTCCAACATTTTACGTCAGCCTTAAAATAAATTATATACTAGATTTAGTAACATACAAAAAGCACGTCCAGTTAGAGTTAAAAAAGCTTAAAACTGAATAAAATTTATTGAAAGATTGATTTATAGGAAAAACTTGTCTGGAAGGAAAATTTTATATTAAAGACGGAAATTGTGGTTGTAGGTAGATATAAATATTTTCTTTGTGGTTTTCCAAACAATTTCCTATTTTTGGTTAGTTTTATTAATTTCTGGTTAGAAGTATTATTGCTCACAAGGATTTGTCAACTAACTGTTTAAACATATCATTTATGAAAAAAACTAAAGAGATTTAATCAATTTATTATGTTGTTTATTTTGTTGTACGATTGAATTTATTGACAAAGGATAAAATCCAATTTGTAAATCATGGGTCAAGTTAAGGGTTGATTTTTGTTAAGAATATGCAATATCTTACTAGTTATAGAAAGATTTTTTTCTTTTTTTTTATATTTAAGATTTATTGTCTTTGGAAAGTATAGTTAAAAAATCTTTTTTTTTCTTTAAATATTTTAAATAAACATTATTGAAATAATATATTTTCTTAGTTACTATTTATACTGTCTAAACTTTTTACCCAGCTTAAGCAATAAAATCTCATTTATATATTTTTTGTAGAAGCTATTCGAAAAATCCTTTTTCAATTTTGATTTTTGTTGATAATAAATATTAAACATTTTAAATAATCTCTCCTGGAAACGGAATTTGATTATAAAATGACTGATTTCAATTTTATTTAATTTACGATTTGAAATTCTCGACTTTAACTATAAGTTAGTGCTGTAGTATTCAACCATTCGCAGCCTTTAGAAGCCTTCTAGTCGATGGTTTTATTCAAGGAATCCTCCAGGATGTATTAAATAATAGGTTTCTTTGCATTACAGTAACATATTTGAAATTTAAAATTAAAAGTTTATAAATCTGGAATCCGCTGTTTTTTGATACTTGCTATATTACAATTTTATTTTCTATTCTCTTTTCGATGAAAAATCTATTTCCAGTGATCTTTGTTGTTCAGTTTGAGTTGTATAATATCTGCTGCAGCTAGGAAACTCAAACTCAAATGATACAAAAAAAAAGTCAGCCCTCTTATTAGCTTTATCTCCGCTGTAACAACATTTTCAACCACTTTTTCCTACACTTAATTAATACAATCAATAAAAAGTGCATAATCTCATTAGGATAAAAATAAATATTAAAAAAGTGTTTACTATATTAAAAAAATTGACTTAATCATTTTCAGTTTCATCCATGACCTATAATAGGTTAACATTATTTCCAACAATTGGACTCCGTTTATATATATAAAATTAACTTTATCAAAGTATACTTTTAAAATTAAACTTTTAGTCTATAATTTTCTACTAAATTTCTATTACAAAATAAATAGTTTTTTTACGTGGAGTTATGGAAATATTTGTTAAAAAGTTTCCTATAATACAATTATGCGTTCGTATAGCGTGTAACATGTTCCAGCAATATCAAAGGTTAATTTGATGTAGGTTTCTGAATGGGTCCATTATCAAAATTTCTAGATAAAATCATCTGCATAATAAAAACATTCTTGAACATTCTTGATCAACGCGTAATTTTAACAAAATCCGAGTTTTAAGGAACCCCTAGGCTTGTTTGAGTCTATGTAGAACTAAAAGCTTTTTTATGTTTAACTTACGTAAAACTTCTTTACTTTTATTTATTTGTTGGTGCCTAACAAAGTAGAAAAACTAATCATTTTCCACAACATCCAACATTTTTGTATACAAACATTTCTTTTTTTCATAATTTTCTCTTTTTCAATTTTTATAATCCTTAAATATCCAGAAAAATAAAGAAATTCATATTTTTTTTTATTTTGGTTTAAGGCGAAACCAAAAGGATATTTAAGAGTAAAAAGGACAAAAGAAAACTATATATATACAGAGAAAAACTGAAATAAACAAAGAAAATGATGTGATTTGATATTATATATACGTATCTAAAAAGTATGATATCCTTAAATACTTTTATGAAAGTCTATAATAGCCTCAACAAGAACAATTGGTTGGAAATTATTTTTTCTCCACATATTATAACTCGTAAACAAGTTTTTTTTTTTGTTGGTTTTTATATGTCAAAATAAAGATGGATGGTATTTTTATTACCAAAAGTTTTCCCTAGTATACGACAAAACAACATTAGACAATTTAATCTTTTATAGCTTCAAGGATATTTTTTTTTTATTTTTGAACTTTTTCTAGTATTCATTTTTATGTATTTATGTATTGATATAGAAACAAAGAAAGTATTTTTTATTGATATAATTTTTATGAGTAAGTGATAGTTTTCTATTGTCTGTCTGACGGGAGGGAAAAAATATCCTTTTACCTAAAAATTGTTCTTTTTTGGTATTAGTTTTTATTGTTTTGGTTAGTTAAATTATATTCAATTTGTTGTTTTTATATTAATTTGATATAATACAGTAAAATACTAAAATTAATTATAACATTTGTCGTCGTCGCCGTCCTCATTTGGGACAGCAATACTGAGAAATAACAATTGAAGGATATTATTTAAGTAAAAACTAACAGAAAAAGAGATTAATAATAATATTTTTTTTTATGGATTTTTACAAAATTGTATAAATATGAAATAGTGAATTATAATTATTTAGTCAACTGCTAATTAGAAGTTCTTTAAAAGTTAATTCAAAACAAAAAAAAAGTATATAAAAATTAAGAAAATTAAAGTTAAAATTGTTGCCAACATTTTTTAAATATAACTTAAAAAAATCATGAAAATAAATGGGAAATTTTAAGAATATGATAAAAAATATTTAATATAACTTACCTGTTACTGGATATGATTAAGAAGAACTCATTCAAAATGGCTGATTATCCACACAAAATAAATATGTCCACACACACACTCACAAAAAAAAAAAAAAAAAAATAATCTGAAATTTTCACATTCGATGCACATTTTTACAACGATTTTAAATACGCGAAAAACTCGGAAAATTCAGATTTTTTCACATTTTTATAATTAATAATTATTTAAAAACTTTTATTTTATATTATTTTTAATATTTAGCATGGAAAATTTGATTTATTTTTAATTTTAATTAATTTTATTTATTACCAAGTAACCGACACGTCTTTACACACCAACAATTAAATTTAACTGAGAAAAAAAGGTGTGTCTAAATATTATTAAATATGGATTAAAAAATTGTTGCAAAAAAAGCGCGCCAAATTTGAATTTATATTAGTTAAAAATAAATTTAATAATATTTAGACACGCCTTTTTTCCTCAGTTAAATTTAATTGTCAGTGTGTAAAGACGTGTCGGTAATTGGTAATAAATAAATTTAATTAAAATTAAAAATAAATCAAATTTTCCATGCTAAATATTAAAAATAATATAAAATAAATCTTTTTAAATAATT
The DNA here is from genome assembly GCA_963920725.1 of Rhamphomyia laevipes. Lineage (NCBI taxonomy): Eukaryota > Metazoa > Arthropoda > Insecta > Diptera > Empididae > Rhamphomyia > Rhamphomyia laevipes. The sequence continues at coordinate 1,512,847 of OY987256.1, forward strand.
ATTAATTATAAAAATGTGAAAAAATCTGAATTTTCCGAGTTTTTCGCGTATTTAAAATCGTTGTCAAAAAGTGCATCGAAATTGAAAATTTCAGATTGTTTTTTTTTTTTTTGTGAAAATATTTATTTGATAAAAATTTAATTTAAAAAATATTAAAATGAAGTGTTAACTCTTACGAAAAGGACATACATATTTCCAATTTTATATTAATTAATGAAAATTATAAAAATTTATGCATAAAGTGAAAATTTATAGTGATTTGTTGTTGTGTATAATAATTGCAAGATTTTTTTTTATATATTCAGCCATTTTGCATTTTGTATCATAACAGGTAAATTTTTATATTAAATATTTTACATTTTTGATAATTTTCCCATCGGTTTTCTTAACTTTTGTTAATATTTTTGAGGGAAGCGCTTTTCAATAATTTTTAATAATAATTTTTAGAAATAATTAAGTAAATATTTATACTCACGATCACGACTCACCCAATAAATGGAGTTTTCATATTTTTCTGTATTCTGTATCAAAATGAACAGGGTGATTTCAAGGACTTTCCAAAAATATTTAAATTAAAATTTAAATACATTTTTTTTCTAATTGGCGATTTTGTTAAAATAACTTAAATTGGGACATTAAATAAATTGATTATGTTAAATCCATATTCATCTGAATAAAAAGAAACCTGAATTTACTGGTATGCTAATGTAGGTCATTTTCCCGATTTCTGATATGCAAGAATACGGAAAATTTCATAGTTTTTAGTACAGCGATTTAATGTATAATCAGATTCAAAAGAGATTACGGAAATAATCGCTTATGTTACTATTCAAAATTCATACTTGTGCATAAATTATTCTACGAAAAAACTTTTGTATATCAAATATCTGACTAAAGAGGATCATAATTCTATGTAAAATTATGTTTTTTTTCTTCTGATCTAATAAATGAAAGCCAAAACTAAATTTTAGGAAACTGATAGTTTTTATTACCAAAAGTTTTAATTAAAAGTAAACTTTATAAAGATAATTTCATGCGTGGTTAAAGTTTCTTGACGAATTTTAGTTCAAAATTTCAGAAACTTCATGGCTTCAATATCATATTATTAAATAATTTCAGTTGGGTTTGGGACGATAAAAATAATAAGAGGAAAATAATGTTTTTATTTGTGGAATTTCATTAAAAAAATATTATAATAATTTTTTATTTTAATTTATTATTATATTATTAATTTTAATCGATTTTTTTTTAATAATTAAAATTTTCATTAAATATTTTCTTTTTTACCAGTATTTTACAAACAATTGAAGCATATATAGAGGCGCATGTATGGATAATTATGATGAAGGTTTTTTTTAGGATTCAAATCTTATCTTTTCACTAAATTTAATTTGTTTTTATCTCATAATTATGTAGCAACTTTTAATATGATACTTTTTATTTTATTCGCTATTATTTATATAACCTTTTTTTAATGCCCATATAATCTGGGCAATAAAAAAAAAATCATTTATCTAAATTTTTCCAATTGAATAAACAAAATCAATGAAACCAAAAATTTTTAATTTTTTATTCTTTGATTTTTGTAATTTTCCTTAAATAAAATGAAATTAATATTTAATTTACCACAAAAACTTAATTTTTTTATTTAGGAATTTTTCACCTTATTAAGAAGTTTTTGCTCAAATATTGTACGATTTCTGTTTTTACTCAAAAGTATTGTAGAAGTTCCAAAAGTTTTATATATCGAAGTTTATTTTTTGTCAACAATACTTTTAGAAACATTGATTATTTTTGGTTGTTAACATTGTGTATAATAAATAATAAAAATAAGAGTTTTACGAGGAGTTACTATAGTATGTTGTGATCGAAAGATTGATATTCAAATCAATTTTCTTTACGTCTTCGATGGACGATATTCAAACAATGTAACATTACTCATTACTTTACTCATGGCCTGTTCATACCTGTGCGCAGTATTATGCAATATGAATTAAATTTGGCACACGGTGTAATGTTTCTTTAGCTGATTGTAATATATAAGTTTACCGTAAATGTCCTTAATTTTAGTGCGTCCATTTCAGAATTATATATATGTAATATACATTTTGAAGATCTACAATTTTGTACAGTTTAACGAAACTTTTTATATAGTCCTCTTTTAACAAATTCCCCTTAGAAGTTTTATTTGTATAAGAAATTCGAAAACGTATTAAAGTCATATTTCAAAATATATATTAGGAAATTAGTAAAAAAACACGCAAATAAGTAATTTATTTATTTAATATTTCGTAACGTTTTGTTTCTTGAAGTAGCTATTTAAATGCGTGACAAATACTTTTGCCATTTTGAATTGATTATTTTTGTTGTTACCATTTTGGTAAAATATTTTCACTTCACTATTAATTATTATTCTTACCACATGAAAATTGGAAATGTAAAATTTTTTTTTACAGTGTTGACAAAAAATATTAAAAACACTAAAATTTATAAATTTTTAATATTGTAATTTAGGAAATTTTTATTAGATGTTAATAAGAGTTTCCTTATTTCCAATGATTTTTGTTTTATACTTTAAGATATGGCTAGAAATTTCACTATTTTCACAGATCACAAATTTCACAAGTACAGTATTTAACAAGACTGGTAGAAGGAAGAAGAACAGCTTTTCTTTTGGCATGAGGATTTACCAGATTTAAATTATAGTTTTTTTTTTATAATGAGATTGAAAATCTATTTTTTAATTCTTCAAGAAAATTTGTTTAAGAAAAGAAATTCTAAATTTTGAACAGTGTTAACTAAATGTTGTCAAACACTGTAATTTATTAAGTTGTTCATTAGAAGTGTTAACTAAAATTTTAACACATTTTATACCTTACAAAACTATAAAAATAAACCCAAAAATTGTAATAAATTCTGTCCTCGAAATAGTAAAAAAATGTTAATAACAATAAAAATTCTTGGATAATGGAAATATAATAATAAAAAATTCCATTTTGTAGACTCCAAAAAATTTGCATGTTCAGTAGACATAACAAACTACAAGGATCAATTTTCTTTGATTCAATTAGAAAACTTCTAATTATTTTTGTTATATTTGAATTCAATTTTACCAAATTCTTTCAGAAATAAAAATGTATAATTTATAAATAGAAAATTATGTAATTTAACCATTCACAATATGTTTTTATACTTTAAGGAAACTTGTTACTCCATTAAACATGATATAAATGTAAATTTATTCAATGTGTGCTCTTCATATTTTGCCGGCAAAAACTTTTGAAAATTATACTTGGAAAAACAAAATTAACATCTTTAAAAGAAAACTTTTCCAAATAATTTGTTCGCTTTTTAAGTGAATTACATCATCAATTTGCCACTAAAATAACCTCTTAATTATAACCAAGAAAAATTAATAGCATAACAATAAAATTTAATATTCATCAGGAGAAAAATCATCATCTAAAAAGGAAAACAATCAATCACCAAATAGGAAATCATTAATTAACAATAAAACCAAATTCATTATGCTCTATTTATAATTTGCTCATTTTCATCTTGAAAATATAAAATATGGAAAACGTCCTGAAAAATATTAAAATTCTTATAAACAAAGAATAAAATTTTTCTATAAATAAATCAGGAAAGAAAACCAGCAGATTTTCATATGACTAGTTAATTTTTTGTATATTCCCAGCACGTTCCCAGTATAATATTGATGAAAAATAAAACAAATTTGATTCTATCTATATAGTCTAAAAAGCAGATGAAATTTTATCTATAAGGACTAAACTTGAATAATTTATTTATATAACTATAAATTATACGGATTTATTATAAAACCTAAAATTCAATTTTGCTAGAAATCTTTTCTATATCAATATTAAGTCAATATTTTTTGGATGGAAATTACTGATATCAACTACACTACCAAAATTTTGTTTTTGGGTTGTTCTGATTAGTGGGTGTTGTTACCAATCATTTCCCGGAGTCGGGAATGACATTAAAAATGTTAAATTACATTCAACATTTTCAATTTCTGAATAAATTAATTAATTGTAAATTTTCAATTCGATTAGTTTGTTAAATTTATAATATAAAAAATGAAAATTATATTTTTGAATTCCATTTTCAATATCTGATATTTAAATCCTCGTATAAATAATTAACCAAATAAATGAGATTGAATGAAAATTACTTATATAGCTACTAAATATAAATGTTAAATAATTAAAAATTTTAACAATTTTTCTTAATTTGGGGTTTTAAACTTAAAATACGTGAGTTTTGCAAAGAAAAAAATTAGAAAAAGTAACTCGGTTTTAAATCCCTGACCGGAATAAACAAACTATTTCTAATAGAATTCCAGTAAAATTGTATTGTACGGAAATAGTGGATTGCTTTTATCTTTATCGGTGTTAATTGATTTGAAATGTGGTTTCAATTTCTTGAAAATTACTTTATTTATTGACAGGTGAACCTTCAGGTGTTATTTAAAAAGAATATTAATCAATGTAGTAAAATTAATTAATTGACGATGGGAAATTGTATATAGTTTATAAGTAATGATAAATTGATTGAAATTTGTAACAATTACCAAATGAGTTTATAAACAACAAAAAATAAATTGGATTACGTACAGAAAATTAACGTTAAGAAATAAATTTTGTTGTTTTTAGCATAGGTTTATTAGTTAGAGGAAAATGAAGTTTTGTTAAAGTAAAATTTTGGTTTTTGTTGAGTTTTTATTATTTCTATCAGTTTAGGAAGTTAAATAAAGTTAATCAGATAAGTCAAGTTTCAAATTTGTAAATATTCCAAAAATGTGGCATATTTTGAAAAGATTATTACTAAGCTAATCCTATGCTAATCAATTTTATTCAAAGACATTTAATAGATAAACACTGTTTAATAAAGACAAAATTTTGGGATTTGTGGGAAGCGGCTCAACATTTTTATGAAGGAACACAGGTTGAAATTTATGATTCACATAAAACAACGAATATTTGAGATAGAATTTTATAACTTGGATATTAGATAGGAGAGTTTAAATACAGGTTTAGATGGTAAATTTCAACTTATGACAGTGCGACGAATAATGAAATTTTAACATTTCTTTTTTAATAATGATTCAAGTTCAATGAGTAAACATTATTTGTGCTGCTTCTGTGTTCCATTTAAGGAATTGAACATTTCGAAGAGTAATAGAAAGATAATCGCTAGTTTTGGTTGGGCATTTTATTTGAAAAATGTAAGTTCTAATTAAAATATCAAATATAATTAATTCGGTAAATTTGATAAGGCTACACTGAACTTAAATTTTATTAGCATTATTTTAGGTGGTGTTAAATTTCATTCAATTTAAATTCAGTTAACAATTTGGTATTCAATTTTTCAAATTTTCATTCCATCACAACACTTTAGAGTTATTGCATTACACCTCGTAATTTATAGAAATTATTTATTTATTATTCCAAAAAAAAGAGAGGACATTTCTATAGTATCGTTTAGGGTGAAATCATACTCCTCCAGGCTGTAAATATTTTAATCTGGATCGAAAAAGAAAATAATTGTTTTAATTAAAGTTAATAATTCTATGAAAATATTTAAATTTCTTAATGGACTTTATCTTTAATCTATTTTCTTTATTTTGTGTAAATCCATTTAACTCAATTCATTTAATTAATATAAGATTATTTTTTTTGTATATTTCTCTAGTCAACTTAAGAGGTCTTATTTTGTAATATTAAAGCGACGTGTTTCCTGTTTTATTTTCCGTAAAAGATTAATTTTTTTCACAGTTAAATATTTTTCTAATTCTTATTATCTTGTTATTTTGTCTTGATACTTATTTTCACCGTGTCCTTTCCTGGTAAAGTAAACATTAAGAAACATAGAAAAATATAATTTTATAGAATTTCGTCATTACACAATTTTCTATAAATATCGATAAATCAGGACGACTAAAATTAACTTGAAAATAAAAGTTATCAATATTGTTCGTAGTAGTGTAAACTGTATGGAATATAATCAGGAAAAATTTCAAGATTTTCTTTGATTTTATTTTTGTTTGGTTATATTTTTTTTTATTAACACTGTACAGTCTACCGGAAAAAATCAACAAGCCAATCAAAGATTCAATTTCAGAGTATATAATAATAAAAGAGTTTCCTGATTCCCATATGGTCTGGAAATTTAATATTATATCTTTGAACGAGACAATATCCTTTTTTGTTGTTGTTGTGTAGATAAAAATCCTATAAACATAATTTTTGTTAGTATTGTTTTTTATATATGTATATCCCTACAGGGAAAGTATATAATGTAAAAATAAAAATGTTCAATTGTACAAAATGGATACATCAGTGATTCATGTCTTGTCCAGAGATTATTTAAAAGTTGCTTTTTGAAATATTCCTGCAGGCTATGCAAAACTAAAAAAAAAAACCTTTTTTTTTTAACAATTTCTCATTTATGTTACTTCAAATTTTCTGTAGGGCATTCATAGTAAATTATTTAGTTCTATTTCAATTCTATGTCCTTTAATTTCTGATATTATATTAAAGTTCTTTGATCGTTCAGTTAAACTTGTCGGATATTTTTAACATTTCTTGTACAATTTCCCAACATTTTATATCATGAAAATGTTTTCTTCTTAGTTTTTCTCTATTATTTCCTTAATAATGTTTTTATGTATAGTAAATTTTCTTATGGATGAAATAAATATAAATAAAATAGAAATTTTGATTTATATTTATTATATCAATTTTCACCACCTGACAACAAAATGGCATTAAGAATCATATAAAAATAATTGTTTAAATTAAATATTTGTTTTAAATTTAAATTTAAAGGATTTGAATTTTTCGTTATTAAAATCAATTACAATAAGAAAATAAAATGTTTTAAATAAAATTTTAAATTTTATAAAAGTAAATATAAAATTATGATACGAAGAATTAAAATCTCTAAACAAATTATTCCTTTCTGTTAATTAATTAACAAAGTAAATATAAAATTAGGGTTAAAAAAGTTTAACATTAAAAGTTTTAAATTAATAATTTATTGTTGTACAAAAAGATTTTTCTTTTACTTTTTTCCAGATAACTTTAGAAATGAAAATTTTATTTATGTGTCTAAAAAATTTGTACATAATTAAATTTATGATTTTCGAATTATAATTTTAAAGAGTAATTTTCGAATGCCCTAGAGAAAAATATCATGTAATAGTTCCAATTTCCAAAATATATTAACGTCCATTGCAAATTCTATACATCAGTAATCGGAACGCTCTTTTTGGTAGAATTTTTCCATAGATTTTGTTCGATTACTAGTCAATAATTACTGCCATTTTTAACCTAATTTATTACCATTTTTATTATTGTCATTATTTATTAACCATTTTTGTTAGTATTATAATTGATTAATTGTGATTTATTAACTAATTTTTAACCATTAGGTCAGCATCGTCTTAATTTTATGTATATAAATTGTAGTAAGACTAACTTTTTAAATGAAATATTAAATTTTATTTTGGGTATATTTGCTAGGTTGGTTGATTTGTGTTAAAGGACGCACTGAAGTTCTATCAAAAGTTTCATTGTACTCTTCAGTTGGCCAGTTTTTTTCTTATTACAGCTTTTTTCTTATTAATCAACTTAATCACTTCAACCGGATTTATCTGGCCTGCTTTATTCAAGTTATCCAGAAAAAAAATTACTCAACCTTCTTTGTTAGACCGAGGAACAGATGCACAGCAGACGCTCCCACCAACTTTTCGTCTTCTGCATGTTGTGGTAATGATTAATCTTAGCCTTTCAGCTTGTTTTCTGAGAATTTCCTAGTTTACAAATTGTATTCCAGACCAAAAATCAATGTCGTTCTAAGTTGACTCGGTTCTAATTAAGTAATAGTATTAAAATTTGCAAAATATAACTCTGACTTTAATTAACACTAAGAAAAATCCTAAATGCTTGAGACTTGTAGAGAATAAATGTTACTCTATTAAAAGTTCGAAATCCATATCTAATTTGTAGGCCCAACAATTGAAACCTTTATCATTTTGTATTTCCTTTTTCTGCTCGCAAAGGAGAGTGGAAAAAAGTGATACAAAACATTTCCAATATTTTGATAATCCGAAAAATTGGTCTCTTCGATCCAATTTAATTTTGTTAATGATATTTCTTCCAGTGTTTCCATATTATATTTACTCTTGCTATTATTGTGAATTAAATTTATAGGCTTTTTTCAAAACTTATTTGCAAAAGTAATTCAAAAAATTTATTGCCCAAGGATTAAACTTTATCTTATCATGATTTGTTCCTTTAATATTATTATATACAATTATTTTTTGTTAATTTGCTTTATCCGATTACTAAATAAATTTTCTTATTTTGACATTCTGATACATATAGAAATAACCACCAAAAATTCAATTGAAATGAAGCTGAAAAAAAAAAATTCAATAAATTTTTTTATTTTTATTATGTAATAAATTTCCATTAAAATAATTCACTTCAAAATTGAAATTCGTTGTAAGTATAATTTAGATATTTTTCTTGTATTCAAGGGGAAAGCATTGTAACTTTCTCCGTGAATTATTTAATTTATACCCAAAAATGTACAAGAGATTTTTTTTTTTTTTTACAGGAAATGAATATATAAATTTTCAAAATACCAAAAAAATGGAAGAAAAATTGGAAAAATACAAAACTTATGAGCGCCCATGAAAGAAAATAATATTATTAAAAAAAAACATGTAAAATATTTTCATTCAACAAAATAATGAATGTATTATCCATACAATTCACTCCCCCCTACCCTAAATGAATGTATGTATGTAAGTACATTATATTCAAAACATTATCTCAGGTGTACTTTTATGTTGCATAGCATATTTTCTTGTCTTTACCTGGTAGTTTTTGAATTGAAAATACTTGTTAGACTTATTTTCCTTCCGGTTTTTTTTATATGTGTGGTAGTGAATATGATGTAAAAAAAATGTATATATGAGTATTAAGAAAATCGATTTAAAGGGTCATCGTTTTTTAGGGGTTTTTTCAGATTTTTTTTTTTTTACGTTTGCGTATCCGTCTTTCGTGTCCGTCTGTTGTAAACCTTTTCAAATATTATGTAGTTTTTTCACATGAAGAACGTAGGAAATTCTCAAATGGTAGTGAGGTACAAAAATTTGGTATTTGGACAGTTTTAGTCCATTTATCTGAATAACTTTGATATTTGATCACATATTTAAAAGCTTGTGAAGTGTAAAATAAAATGACAGATATTATAATTAACATTCTGGTGGCACGAGTGGTTCATAATCTAGAAATATTATTTTATTTTGAAAATTTAATTGGAATCCTTGGAATCCTTTCGAAATATATCAGAAACTAAGATAAATAGTGACAATAATTTTATCAAATATTTTATATATGCATGGCTGGCTTCCCATATTCGACTTTAAAAATTAATTAAATATGAAAAATGTTCACAGTGGATTACAAAATGGAGATAGTTTTATTATTGCACATTTAACCATTACTTTGGCGCTGCAATTCATTTCTACAATATTCCTTCAAACATTATGAAGCCTGACGTACAAACAATCCAATTTATATAAAACTACTGCACATTAGTTCAACTACGCAGTATTTCTTTATTTAGCCTAACACAAAAATGTTTATAGGAATTTTTTTAAGTGAATTTTATTTCGCAAAATAAAAATTTTTTTATTTTATAATATTATTTACCATTATACGAACAGGGATGACAACTGGTTTAAAGGGAAAATTTAGGGTTTATCTGGGTTATTTTGTTTTTTGTTCACATTATGTGGATTTAAATTTGTAAAATGTAAATGAAATTGTATACTTTTATATAATATTTGTTAATAGGATATACTTAGCTTAAAAAAAGTATTTTTTTTTGTATAAGATTTTTTGGTTAACCATAAGTTTCACCGTTCAAGTAAATCTTCTCAGTATAAAATACAAATAAATCTAATTAGCTTAATGATTTGTTATTGCACCTGTAAGTAATTTTGTTATTTAGGTTAAATTGAATAGAAAAGATTGGTGCTTTGAACTAAATAACGTGATTAAAAAATTGTTGATATATGACAGAATGTAAAGTGTTAGCTTTTGTACACCTTAACACAAGAGGTAATATTAGAAGTATTTAACCAAGTGCCCTAATCCCTAATATATATAGGAAATTTGGTCACATTAAATAATTATACAGTTTTATGTAAATATTATAAAAAGATGATAAAGTTGCTGCTACGGTACTGATCCTAATAAAAACGTTGTACTACTAAATATAGTAAAATAACACAAATTAAATGCATAAGAAAAAGTCGGTCTCCATCCTCGAGTACAAAAATCAAAATATGATGATGTAATTCTAATACTAATCATTTATTAGTGATTAAAAAAAATGTTAAAACATCAATGGCCGAAAGCTAGCTCAAAATAATTCTGCTTTATTTCAGCTTTCAGAAATGAAGTCTATAATATTTCAGCTGTTGCAGATGAATTGTTGCATTCTATTAATTCAATTAGTATTTCTAAATCGTCTTCGTTATTAGTAATGATATTCATCATTTCTATATAAATATAATTAATATCAATTATTTATGTATGAATCAGGCCACGTTGGGCTCATATTTTAATTGTGTATGTAGTAACAAACTGGTATTTCTAGTATAATGTCAACTATCAATACCATCTCTAATGGTGGTAACAGAGAGCAGACCATCGAGCATTCATTACGCATGTTTCATCGCAAGCACATTTCATTGCAGGCAGAAATTTTTATAAAGGCGGCTCTGCTTGTATATATTTTATAATTTCAGATCCAATAACAAAAATTTTTATTTTCAATTTTATAAAATATTCATATTCACATTTAAAATTAACTTCTTCCTAAATATTTCATCGTTTTAAGAATTTTTCAAAATTTAAATACCGAATAAATATAGTAACCAGTCTATCTTTTATAGTAAAGTGTACTTTAATAAAGTTTTACCAAAATATTAATGCCATCTCTAGATAAAACTTTCTATTGAGTGTAAAATCTTTTTATGTCAGTTCTGTTTAAAATAATAAAAATGAAATGCATTTAGAATTTTGAAATTTACCAATTTATCTTCAATTGAAGGAAATAATATTTTTACGAATAAATTGGTTATCGAATCAATTGTTGTAGAGCTGTACAAAATGGTCTTGGTGCGAAACTATCATTCAATGTTTCCATACCAATAAAATCGAACAATTTTCAAATTTGATATTTGAAATTTTGGTATTGAAAAAAGAATGGCAATGTCAATAATATCATTCAAAATTTACATTTCTTAATTACTTTTTGGAATAAATTCAGTAATAATGATACAAAAAATATAGAAAATTTGAATTTAAGAGAATTTATATTTAAATTTTCAATAAAAAAATGATAAAATTGAAATTCCATTGATATTTAAATTAATGGCTTCATATTTTAATTACTTTTTTCAATTTAATACTAAATTAAAAATTTATCTTCAACTTTTAATTGAGGTGTCAAAAAATGTTAAAAAGTTAATATTTTATTTTTCATTAGTGAATTGAAATATTTTATTACGGATAACATTTTCTAAAATTTATAACTCTCGCATGTTTTTGACTTTTATTGACAAAAATCCTGTAAAAGAAAATTTATGTAATAAATTTTCCAATATATTTCCCCGCGAAATGAAACAACAAATTTTACTGATGATTGCCATTTGAATTATTATTTTTGTTCATGAAAAAATTTTGTATTAGGCCGATTCAATATTTTGAGAATATTTAAATTTCGAATACAAAATTGAAATATTTATTGAAAGAATTTCCCATTCCACTGTACACAACATTCATAAAAAAACGTGTGTGACATCAATTTTTTATTATAAATATTTTTGTAAGTTTTTGGATAAAATTTGTTGTTTATGTCATTTGGGATTTGCTGCCAGTAATAAATCCACTTGAATATTAGGATTATTATTTTCTTCATATACAAAAGAAAAATGTCACTATTTTATGGAAATATTTTACCTTCCAATTTTTATGATATAATGGAAATAAACTATATAAAACGTAAGTAGTTTCTTTAATGCCCTGTTATACGAATAAGTTTTACTTTAGTTTTGGTCATATTAATGATGGGAGGGTTTTACTTAGTAATATAAAACACCACCTTCCAAAAGTTGAATGTAAGTGGACAAATATTACATACAGAATTAGATTCAATTTACATAAGATACTTCACTTGGTTGAAATATACTTTTGATCTTTAAATTATGTATATGATGAAATATGGTGAACAAAATCGATATAGGAAAATATATTTTATATACAGGAAAGATTAGAGATGATTTTCTACCTTAATTTTCTATTCCATTTTATTGTTTTATGTATTTGTATTTAGTTATAGAGAATATTTATGTTTTATTTCAATATTTATAGCAATTATTTAACCAATTTTCCATAAAACTTTTTACTGACTTGGAATATTTAAATATATTTTTAATTAAAATAGAATTTTTCATGAATTTATAGATGAAAATTAGTTTGCAAAATGATGATATAATATTTTCTAAATCAAATTGAGCATCTTTTGTGACAATGCCGAGTGACACTGTGACACTGCGTTCTTTTTGTAAAGTATCATTGGTAATTTTTCTGTTAGTGGCGAAGCATAAAGCCACCGCTATAACCTAACCTACATTCTACCTATATCTCAATTGATGCTGTTTTAATTGCTTTAGCAGTATTAACGATGGCGGTTAGGTAATCTTTAGTATGCAGTTAAAGATAAGTTTTATTTATATGGTTCCAGAATAACAAAACTTGTGGAATTTTACTTAAATTTATTAGATGGCTTAAATTAACTCTATTTCATTACTTCAGTTTAGTTTTGAATTACAGTTTTCCACGAAATTATATTCATATTTTCCTTTTTGTGCTTTTCTTCTAAAGAAAATTAAATAATTTCCAAAATATTTCGATTATACCAAAAAACTTATTCTCACCAATCATCAGAATTCCGAACTCCATAAATTCTTTGTTAATTATTCAAAAGAAAAACATGTTTTGCCTTTCTTCAATTTCATCCATAAAAGAAATCATCTTTTTAATTTCCTCAATAACTGAACGATTAACTAGAAATTATAAAAACTTAATAATAAAATTATTATTTATCTATCTTAAATATTCGAAATTAGAATTTTTTTTTCTCAATAAAATCTAATTATTATTCACAAAGTGTATGAAACGAAAACTTTTCTATATCAAATAACAACAAAATTTACAATATTTTTCCATTTTCATTTTTTCTTAGTACCGTACTATAATAAAATTATACTTTTACCAAACAATCTGAATATAATATCCTGAAGGCAGGTAGTACATAAGTTAGTTCGGAACATTTATATATATTTACTCGTATATCCATTAAAAATGAAAAACTTAATAATTTTCTTTCAATGTAATTTTTTTTTTTCATTTTCCTTTTTCAATTTAATTAAATTGTTTCATAATTAACTTGTATATAAAAGCTTTCCAGATTAATAATTACAAAAGAATAAGAAAAATTCATAAAGTTTTTTTTTTTTGTAAAAATTTCCTTCTTTAATTTGAATTTTTCTGGCCATTTTCATAATAGAAAAACTTTTTCTTAATGTCCTTAATTTGCAGATTATATTTATATAGAATAATTGTTTGTATATATAAATTGTATTTACTAGATAATGGGGAAAATTGTTTTGGAAAATTCTTTTTTGTTCACTTGTAGTTATTAGAAATTTACGTATATTTAAAATTATGAAAGTGAAGTTTATTATAGAATTTATAATACTTAAATTATTAATGATTTAATTGTATTATTATGTATGCATTAGTTATAATGATTATTAGGCCTATTCCACTTCCACATGAGACAATTACAATTGGGAACAATTTAACTTTGAGAATTTTAGGTGCATAATTTAACTTAACTTCCTAATACATTTAAAGACTCTATAAATAGCCATAAATAGTATTCAATATATTCAATAATTTATCGCGCACATTTCATCGAACATCGAACTTTTTTTTATCGAGCAATTTTTACCGGACATATTTTATCAAACTGATGGAAAAAGCGGATAAATATTTCCAAATAAAAAACGAACGGTTCGTGAACGATGACAAATTATGCGACCGATAAAAAGTGTTCGATGAAATGTTCGCGATGATTATAGAAAATCCTAACTTAATTTAATATTGCAATTGGAATGATGTCTACAGTGGAATTGTTCTAGTAATCTAGTGGAATCGGTCGTTAACAAATTTAATATTTAATAAAATTTTATAATTAAATTGAATTTTTATGGCTTATTCGAAGTCATAATGACACTTCAACTTTACAGAATAAGGCAACCATAATAAAATATATTGAAATTTAATTAATTATTTATTTATAGATTGAAATTTAATTAAATATCTATTTATATATTTTCAGGTTTATACACGGTCTTCAATTTGCAAATCATTTTCTTTTGTGGATATATTTTGGTATACAAACCGAAATAAATTAAATGTAAGTAATTTTGAAATTTAAAATTAACAAATAATTTAATAAAAATATTAATATAGAAAATTAATCTTTTAAAATTATATTTATTGATGATAAAAATAAGTTTTACATTCCGGATTTCTTGAAAAACGTCAAGATTATTATCTTAAAATAAAAGGTCTTTTAACAAATTTCACATAATTTTCGTGTTGAAATATTCGTGATTTTTTACCAATTTATTATTTTCTTTCCGGTTAATAATTTCCGGCAGAAATCCTTTTTTTATCTCACTTAGTTATCTGGAGCTTAAGTAAATATCCCTCAGGTCTAATTTATGGAAAAAAAAAATCTGTTTGACCATTTTTTTTGTTGTTGTGAATAAATAAATGATGGTCCTTTATATCTAAATAATATTAATTCAAAAATTTAGGATATCGTATTAAATGAAAATAAATAAATTCTTATAGAATGATAATTTTGAATAAAGTGATGATATTTCTTAGATTATATTTATTTAACATTATCAATATTTTTTAGGATTGAATGTAAGATATAAAAATATAATCGTTACCGGCCGATTCCAGTCGAACAATTCCGCAGGGACAATACCATTGGGACAATTCCACTTAAAAGTAATTTAATTTAGTTAAATTTCACTAAGAAATATTCAATTTACGTATATTTTTCGATAATCATTGATTTCAATAGCAGCTTCGAATTATCATAATTTCAAAAAAGTTTATAAAAAATATTTATCAGGTTTTTTAAGATATTTGCAATATCATTTAGAGAAGCAAACTCGGGCTTGCGTTTCATACATTTAATCAGAAAAATTTAAATTGTTTGCCAGTGCAATTATACCAACGGAAATAGTTCTAGCGAAATTGTATCCATTGGAATTCTGCCTATTGGAATTGTTCTAGTGGAAAAGACCTAGAATCTTAATAATATTTCTATTTATATGCGATTTTATGTTATACGGTGTTATGATTTTATACAACGATACCAGATAATTTTCATTACTATATAAATGACACAAAATATTCACATTTAAAACTCTTTAAAATCTACATTTAAAGTTAAAGAAAAACTTATAATTTTAAATATGACATTTGAAAAAATAAGTCTTTGTTAAGAAAACCAACTCAACATAGTTGATTTTTGATTGAATACATTAGTACACTGAAAAAAATTACTATACCGATCATTCATATAATATTTTTTTCGGGTTATAAATAGTTTAAAGATTTAGAATAATTTGAAAGGATTATATTCTTGGTAACCGAATGTAAAATTAACGTTAGTAATTAAGGGTTAAGCCGAAATGGTTCATTCGATTGCTATTTAAAGCCATTATAACGTATTTTTTGTGTGTGATATTAATCTTCCTTTGAAATTATGTAAAATGCTAGTGGTTCAGTTATTGAATCACAGTTTTATTATTATTAAAGATATGAATTTAAGCAAATAGTAAAAATTTCTTATACGTAAATAGTAGTTTGTTTTACTGGCTAGGAAGATTTCATAATTGCCAAATGTTTTTTTGGGCTTATTATTGAAATTTTACTGTTGGCGTCTTTGTAAGTATTTCTCTTAGTGTTGAGTTTTTATATCTGTCAGTGCATGTCAATTTTTTTTTCTTTCGTTTTTATTATAAAGAATAAACATTTATCTTTTTTTTATTCTTTTACATAAATTTTTCTTTTATTGTTATTTTCTTTATATAAATTTTAAATTTTCTTTCCACCATTATAACTTTTTATATTGAAATCATCAGTTTTCAGTTGACAACAACTCAGTGGTATACAAAAATAATTTTTCTTCTTGAAAAGGATAATAATTTTTTTTTTTTTTGGTATAGTTTTTTATAAATTTAAATATTATATTTTTATTTTATTTTCAAACCCCAAAGGAGTTTTATTTATTTTTTTCATTTCTATAATGTGTGTATTATAATTTTTGCGTGTCCTCGGTGTGCAACACTGTTTTTTTTTTTCTTCTGTAACATGATTAACATGCTTCCCTTTCTAATATATTATGAATTTTACTTACCAAAAAGTATATTCTTTCAAGTACTTAGAAGCAATGATGTATATACATATCGGATTCATTCATATGCAAACAAGTAAAGCTCTAAAGTTAAGTGAGCAAAAGAAAAAAAAATATATATAAAATTGTAAAATATTAAAATAAAACAATATTTACATACTTTTTTAGTGGTAAATATACTTAATACCATTTTTGTTGGCATACATAAATGTATAATATAAGAGATTATTACACTGCAAAAATATACTACACATAATTTTTAAACATATTTTAAACATTTAAATAAATAGTTTTCTGTAAGTGGTTTTTCAAATTTGAAATATATATAAAGGCCGGTGCACAATGTGAGCGGTAGTTGTTAGTTATAATTGTAATTCACAGTAGCAGTAAAAACTAAACTTCATACAATGTTGACGCTAACGCTAGGTTTTTCAATATTCAATTATTTACTTTAAATCAATTTCATTTCATCTATCGGATTTTGTAGAAATATAAAACTCTACTCCTATTTTACTTCATTCACTAGTAATTGCTGTAGATTCCATGGCAGTAGTCACTAAGCATTTAGCGATTTACATACATTTTCGTATATTGTAATATTTTTTAAATTATCGCTGTCAGTCATTAGACACATTGTGCATCGGCTTTAATTAATATATTATACACATAACTATAAAAAACAGTGACAAATAACTAACCCTCAGTTACAACATGTTTTACCTCTTATGATGAGCTATGGTATCTATAAGTATAACTATGAAGTGCTGTAATATAAAGACCTATTAAAGAAATGGAAATTGCTAAAACATTTGTAATTTAAGTTTCCGATTGTCAAAAATTCCTTAGTCATAAATTCCGAGCATCATTTTTCGTCGTACATCAGAGAATGAAATTATCAGTTTATTTTACAGAGTCAATGTAGATCCTTGTAACTTGTAAAATCCTTGTACAGTTTATTGTGTAGTTTTTTGTTTTGTAGAAATAAATATTAAACTAAACTATTTAACATTTTTATGTGACCTCCGAAATTGTGTGGGGTTTTTTTTAAATAGCTTATGATGATGAAAATGAACTAAATTTGTGCTAATATTTAAAAAAAATTCTTATTGTTTTGTAATATTGTATTTATGTTTTGTAGATTGATATTAGAAAGTTTAAGGTCATACTCTCAAGGGCTATTACTAGATGAATGTTAGCTTAAAAAAGTAACTTTTGTTATTATATAATATTCAAGATGTTTTTTTTTTTAGAATATTTTGTGGTTATTATTGTTATTTTTATTCAATATAAAAACGTAATAATATTTTATGTAAAAGTTAAAGAAAAACTTTTAATAGAATATATAAGAGCGTTTTACTGTCAGAAAGAAAATTTCAATTTCTTGGAGTTTCTTTTTTCAATAGTTAACTTTGTTTTATATAAAATAGAAGAAAACATTATTACACATTCTTTTCACATAATAGTTTAAGGATAAACATGGAAAGAGTAGTGCAATCCAATTTCTAATACATTTTTTAGAGTTTTTAAATAGTGTGTCACAAAATTTGCAATATGTAACTGGGAAAAATGGTAACCTTTAAGACCATTTGCTGAGTACAAATACCACACAATTAAAAGCTATGTGCTTGTTACAATAAATTGTTTCGTCAGTATAAAGAAACTTATCCATATAAAATTAATAGTTCTAAATTCCAATAAAATTTCACGAAACATGAAGCCAAGGCTCGAGGAGGAAGCCAAGACTCTATATGGGCTGTAGAAATCGTAGTTACATCAAAAAGTATGTTATTATTTGAGATGTAAAAATTCATTCACGTTTAATAAAAAATTGTTTTTCGAATTTCCTCTTTTACAGTTTCCCTTACTTCGATTATTATTTTTGATTTGGTTTCTATTTATATTACACTTTTTAATAGTGATAAGAATTTGACATTAGTATTATAATAATAAATAATTTAAATGTTTTCGATTTTACAATTATAATACAGAATTATTTTTTTATTTTAAATGTGAAATAACTATTACAATTAATAATTTAATATTTCAGAATTATCTTGAATAAAATTTAATGAAAACCATAATCTTAACATGGAAAATTTCTTCATAATGAAAGTTTATTGAAAACACCTACTAAAATCACAAATTTAACTCAATTTCTGATGACAACAAACTCGAATCAAAATTTTATTTATTTATTAATGATTACTTAATATAAATAAACCGCAAATTAATTTTTCCTGGAAATGATTATTACTTTACCAAGTACTTTTATAATAAATTTCATTACAATAAATTTGATATCAAAATTATACACTTAATTTAAAGTTAAGTGGCTAATTATAATTTGACTGAATTTGCTATTATTTTCGTATCATCTTTTTCTTGTTGAATTTTTGATATAAATCAATTTTAAAGTAAACATTTCATTTATATTTAAATTAAAAGGATTTTATGTTCTTTTTTTTTTTGGATAGGCTAATAATCCTTAAATAAATATTTTATAAAAAAAAATTCTTGATAAATATCGCGCTCGTGTCTAATTATCAAAATATAAAAATTGAAATATTTTATAAAAATGATATTTACATACATAAATAATTCTTGTCAAAAAATTTATAATTATCTAAAAATATAAACTTTTTTTAGAATATTTATTTATCTCGAACATAATCATATAAATTTTAATTTTGTCCTTTCAGCATTTTTACAAAATCCTTAAAAATTTTGAATGTTTAACTAAATATTATTATTATCCTTTTGGTTATTATAGCAGGACAATTAAATTTCTAACTGAAAAAGCCACCCATTGATTATATTTATATATATATATATCCGTAAATATCCTTTATATATAATATAAATATTTAATAATGAACCTTTTTCGTCCTTACCTGATGTATTAAATATAAATATTTATTTGAATATTTTATAAATTTAAATGGATTTTACATTTGTATAAACACAATAATAAATTTCATATACTTTTGGTCTCTATGTCCTGGTAAAGGAAAGAAAATTATATATTTTTTTTATTATTAAACCCTGAATACGAAATTAAGGTTAATGAGTAAGAATCAATCAAGTTAAAGGGAACATTTTGCATCATTTTTTATACGTATACATAATTATAACATATAAACATAAATCAGGAAAATCGAATACTCATTATATATAGATTTCTGTAACCGTTTTTTTTTTTGGTAAGATTTATATATTTCTGTTGAATGCAGAGGATAATAAAACTAATCTCAATAGGATTTTAGATGAAAATTCGATTTTTTTTTGTTATTGTTGAAGTTTATTATCCTTGAAAAATAAGTAACATGAAATTTTTAACAAAAGTTTTATCCATTGATAAAGAATATTATCCTTATTGCAGAAATACTATCAATACTTTATATAGATGTTTAATCGCAATGAACCTTTTTTTGAAGGGTCAAATTATATATTGACGAATTTATAATTAATTGGAAAAGTAATTGAAATATTTTCTTAAAATGTATTGAAAATGAAATTTGGTGAACAATTTTTTTGAAAAAGGGATTTTCGCAATTTGAATTGGTTCTGTAGTATCGTACGTTATAAAAAGAATTTTTTTTATTATTCTTTTCACGTTTTAAACAGAAGTTTTAATGATTTTTTTTTAGAAATAAACCTAAATTGAACTTAAAACTCAGATGCCATTTAAAAGTATAAGCCTTTAAAGAAAAATTATGGCTTTCATACGTGACGGAAATATATGTAAAATAAAAAATTATTTGAAAAAAAATTGTCGTAAGATTTTTATGATCTTTACAATTATAATATGATAAGTCAAAGCTTTTATAATAATCAAAATTTTCAGTTTCAATGCCCCAGTAAAAGTATATTTACTGGGATGTTGTATACAAGTGTCAATTTGAATTATGTATACTTTTTTGTTACCCAATATTTTTTGATTTATTTCTCAAAATTGTATAGAATTGATAGAAAACTATAATTAAATTTCATGTTCAAAATATGGAATCTTATTACTAAATGCTTGAATATGAAATTTAAGTCTTTGTCTAACTTAATTTCGATCTCTATGATTTCTTAAATCAAAATATTTTCTCAAATACCATTTTTTTACAGTCTGTTTTTTCAAATAGCTCTAAAAACCCCAGTTTATTACAACCAAAGTTAATAAACTTATTTAATTAATTCACTTTCCTTTTATATGAAATATAATCGATAATTTTAGTTTTAACCTTTTAATATAATTCATAAAAATCCATTAAAAGCAATTACATTAAAAACTTTATCTATTAAACACTTAAAAATCTTCAATCTATATAAATACATATTAAACATGCTATCAAAAATATTCTACGTATCGAGGGGGACTAGTAAATGTAATCGTTCGGCTTGACCAAATAACCTTTATAAATTGACTTTATATTTTTTGTCTATAGATGAAATAATATATAAATAATTCCGTCTTATATAATGCCCATATGTGTGGTCTAGTTTCTATCATCGTTCCACTAACTCATTTTATGATGACACCACAATTTCATTTCGTATAAAAGGAATTTTTTTTTTTTATTTTATTGAATTATTTATATAGTATTATTAAACCATATATGCTTCTCATAGTAATAAGGATTTAAAAGGGTCTATCGATATAGCATAAGTTCAATGAAAATTTGCTATCGAATCTCTTCAAACGTCATTATTGAATAAGATAATCAATAAGCTATTAAGGAAATCTTGTAAATTGAATAGATTGGCTACAAAATATATAAGTAACTTTGAAATCATATTAATGACAATCTTCAAACCTTATCGTTATAATGGAAATTTTCGTCTTTCTTATTTTTGTGTGAATATGCTTTTTGAGAATATAAAAACGTGATAATAAAGAAAATGAAGATTTTTTACTAGATTAAAGATTATTTTAAAGATTAAGAGTTTTGAAAGTATGAAGAAAATATGAATATCGTAATGGCTTCGTTAGCGTTTTAAGGTAAGAAAAATATGCGTTTTGTATTGGATGTTATTTAGTAGTGTTTTCTGTAGAAATTGTATAACAAAGAATCATTAAATTTAAATTGTCAGTCAATTAGCTGGTAGAGTGATGTCTTTAACAGAACAAAAAAAAATTGTCAAAGCTATTGCTCAGTCAGCTGATCGTCTGATACAAATCAACATTGTGAAAATTTATTTTATATTATTATAAATATTGATATATAGAAATTATTTTTGATATATTGGATGGAAAGCTGCGTTTAGCATGCACTTCCTAAGTTATATTATATAATATAAAATTGCTAAATTTGTTAAATTTTATACACTGTAAATTGTAAAACTGGATTTAAAAATTTAAATTGTGATTGGATTTGCTAAAACATAAAATGGAAAACAGATTTTGTTATTTACGTTCGATAGGGCTAGGCCTACATCTATTGAGATTAGATTGAAAGCTCAATATTGAGATTATATTTAACAGGTCAATCTTTAATCGTGCTATTTTTGTACTTCGTTTAAATGTTTTTATTAATTGTTTATCCGTAAAGGAAAACCTTATTAAATTACCAATGTTTCGGTATTCGTCGCTGCTAAAGTCTACTAATAAATCAAAGACCAAAACTTTGGGAAAATAAACTAGAAATTTCTATAGCTTTCGAATGGCATTGCTTAGAAGTTTATAGCCATAGCAGATCCGGAAAATGAGTAAAAACAGACCGATAACCTAAAGGAATTTTGTATCAGTATAAAAGTTACTAAAAAAGCAATTTTCCTTAAGTAAAAACGATGCCTTATACAACATTTTATACAAACTAAATGATTTGACGAAATTTTGTCAAGTGGTTTGACTCTTTCCAAGAACTATTGTTAGCAACATTTCTTATAGTTAATGCCAAACGAATACGATAAATAGAAGAGTTGTAATGATTTCATCATTTTGTTGTAATGATAATGATATCAAGGCTTTTTTTACATACAACACATCATAATATAATTCAAAAAAAAGAAAACTAAATTTTATCTAGAAAACTTCCTACTAGGTAAAAATTACATTATTACAACAAATTTTCTTTTTATATAAAATTCTTT
The DNA here is from genome assembly GCA_963920725.1 of Rhamphomyia laevipes. Taxonomy (NCBI): domain Eukaryota; kingdom Metazoa; phylum Arthropoda; class Insecta; order Diptera; family Empididae; genus Rhamphomyia; species Rhamphomyia laevipes. Next base: position 1,535,545 of record OY987256.1, read on the forward strand.
TATATAAATTTCTTTGATACGATATTATCACCGATGTCAAATCGATTTAACTTCTTGTCGACTGTCATTTTCTCTGTTATCTTTCGATGATATTTTTTGATGATCTACCCAACGAAAAACATTCACCTTTCTAAATTTTTTTTTCAGCTTATCATATTTGAATCTTATATTTTATCATTCCATACAACAACATTATAAAAAAAAAACATTGATAGATAAAATTTATGTGTCACATTTAATAGTCTCCATGGAAGTTTTTCCTCCTTTAGCCTTAATAAATCTCAACAACAACAAAAAAAAAAAATTCTTTTAAATATTCTTTATTGGAAGAATTCTTTGTATTTTGATAACAGTGAAACATCCCTAAAAATAACAACAACAAACTTTTCTACTTAAGGAAAATATGTCATTTAGATAAAAAAAAAAAATGAAAGAAGAAAATGTCGAAAAATGAAGGGCAGGTTTTCACATTAAGGATACAATTTTTTTTTAATATTTTTTTTTTATTTTTTACTATTTTGAACCTGATGACGATGGGGGTTCAATTTTCAAATAAAAAATAAACAAAACAGGATTTTTCGAATGGTAAAGAAAAATGAAAAAGTGAAAGTTTATTTTATTTTATTGCTGTTATTGTTGTTGTTGTTTATTGTCAGTGGAAAATGATTTGTGTTTTCTGTCTGTGATAGCCCGTGTCATTAAATAAAATTTGTATACATGTCAAAATAAAAGATTACCAAAAAAATAAAAAATAAAAAATATTTTTTTGAAAAATTATGACAAAAAATTATATTCATTATTATTACATTTTGGTCAACTTTTGATATGGCTTCGTGGATGAGTTTGAGTAATTAATTTTGGTAATTTAAATAATAAATTAAATATTTAATTACATTTTTTTCAGTTAATTATACAAATATCAATAAAAATATTAAATTTATTTAATTATCAATAAAATTTACTATTAAAATTATATACGTTTTTAGTGTTAATTAAAACGTATATTGTGGATTTTAATGACAATTTTGGAAAGCACTAATAATTTAATTACATTTTTAAGTCTCCATAATTACGATAAAAATTTATTTTGAAAAAATTAGTTCAGATATTTCACTAATTATTTATTACTTTCATAGAGTTTGCTCCAGTACAATATAAAACAAGCTTTTAAAGAGGTTGATCTGTAGCAGAGCAAATATCGAGAAATATTTCGCAACGCAAAACCGCATGTAAAATTCGGAAGCTTCATCGCTGGCGATTTATTTCTCTATCTTTATAGTAAACTTATTTATATTAAAATCACAATTCGATAAATTTATGATCTCATTTAGTACATCTTGTAAAATTTTACCGCGATGCATTTACTTTGATAATTTACATGGATATCACAGGAAATTTACTTTCAAATCTGAATTCGAATCGCTTACCGTAGACATAACGCAAATATTAAGCTGAAAAAAATAAATTACTAAATTTTTTAAATGGTTGTCATTCTGTATTGGTATATATAATTTTGGATACGTTACTCTACGTATAGAGAAATTACGTAAACATGAAGACACATGAAAATTTATGTTGTAGGTTTAAACTTAATGTACTAAGTAATTATAATTAGGTACTTTAAATCTATTTAAAAAAAACTTCAAATTGTTTTCTTTATAAATAAAGCAAATTTTACATTAAATTTTTAGTTTTTACTATATTTTTTACCAAATATAATTTTTTTATAATAAAATTTTCTCTTATTTATTTAATTTGATTGAAAATAAAATATCCAGAATTCTACCTTTCTGGATTTATTTTGGTTATTTGATATGCCTCCCATAAAAATGAAGAAACAGATCCTTGTGAACTTAGTAGATGGCGATAGTAAGGTCTGGCATATATGCGCCAATGTGTATTGAAACTTCTAGATTACAGAGCTATCATCATATACACTGCAAATTATTGGTAAAACATATAATACGACGATTAATTTGCGTACCAACGCTTCTATACAATATGAATCTTATTGAGTTACGGAAAAGTGTTTGGGTCGTTATTTTGCCCAGCTTTTTAAAATAATTCAAATTTTGCAATCGTTCAAAATTTCAGTTAAGTTGATTTGAAACTCTGAAACTCATTGTGTTTGTGGCCGTACATGTTTTCTATACCTTCATTCACATTTTTAGTAATTTTATAAGAGTCTACTAATTTTCATGCGAGGAAAAATATTTTAAATAGCTAAATTAAATCTCTTCCTAGTTCATAATAATTATATATATGAAAATATCACTGCAATTACTTTTCATTTTCCTATTCAATTAAATTGAACCTTTTGTTATTTGTCTACTATCGTACTTAGAATATTTGATTAGACACTAATCCTAACTACTAAAATATTTTTTTTTCATTTGAAAATTATTTGGTTTATCTTGAATAGTTTTCTGGATAGATTTAGAATATAATTAGAGTTTGTATACACCAAAGATTTCCATAATTCACCCAATTAGTTTTTCATTAGATGATCCTGGAAAATAACGTAAATACGATAATATAAATTATGTATTCAAATTAATATTATTTTCTAATTTCATTATTGTGTAGTAGCGTCAGTAAATTTTATATACCTAATCGTAAAAAAAACCTTATTTTAAGTCCTTTGAACTTTGTCTTAATTACTTTCCAACTTTTTTCCTTGTTTTTTTTAAAAAAAAAAAAAATATAATAATAAACAACGTAGAAACGTCGACATTTTAATTTATGAAAAATCCTTTAAGTATATCCACCTAAACAAATTTTATATCCTCTGTTTATGATTATCCTTGAAATGCAAAACTAATTCTTTCGTATAAATTTATGTATATATTTATAATATTAAAATTTACATCACTATAAAAATAAGAATTAATATAATTTTCTTCTTAGGTTAAGGATTAAATTTTGTTGTTCTTACTTTTGAAAAACCATTCAAAAAAAAATAATTCTCGTCCTTAGTTGTTTTACTTTTTTTTCACATAATCTTTAGAACAACTTATCTTTTCGCCCTCTACCCCAAATTTCATTACACTAAAAATAATATCAATATAATCTTTAAATTTTACTTTTATAATATTTTATGTAATATTTTTCTCTGTTATAGAAGTTCACATTTCTTATCCACGTGTATTACACAAGGATATTTTGTATAAATATATAATTAAAACAAAAAAAAAAACATGACATACATTTACATTGATAAAGAAAAACAATATCCTTACTATTAGCATATTAGCAATTATTGACATCCTTAAGAAAAATTTCAGTTCTAATACACTTATTATTTGATTTAAATGCGTTGTTGTAATTTGTAATACTATGGATACATACAAATCAAAAATTATGTTAATTACTATTAAAAATGGAGAAGGTGATAAAAGGTATAGTTATTGACACTTATTGGCATAGTGGGATTGTTATTGATCTGACTAGAAGTATAGAATCAAGAAAATAAAAATAAAATTAAAAATTATAAATATGTACCTAGACAAAAACAATTGCTGTCAATAATGAAAAACAATTGCTGTTAATATTTGGTGTCAATAATGAGAAACTCAACCAATTATTGACAATACTTTTAATAACTTTTTTTACCTTTTAATTTGGTACGCTTTTAATTTATACTAAATAAAATATAAAACTATCAGATTTTTTAAGAAAATCCGTAAATAGGACCACGGTTTCTTAAGTATTTCACTATGTTTTCTATAAAAACTTAGTTCTCTTCCTAAAATTAGTTCAATATAACGAAATCTGGCAGTTATACTGTGAGAGATCAATATAATCAATATAAATACATTAGGAATACAAACTTAAAAATCCTTATACGCTGATTTGTTATAACAAAATTTAACCAGATTAATTATAAAATTAATTGTGGGAAAAATTAAGGTAGTAAATAATTGTATCGGTAAGCCTATTATATACAAATACAACCAAAACAAAAGGATTTCAAAGAAGATTAAATTGTATTACAAATATTTAAGTTTTTAAAAAGAATTTGTACCACAAAAACCTTTCATTTTTATTTGTTCTTGTTCTCATATCCTTTAAGGATATTATCCTTGTGACTTTTTAATACAAAAGAGAATTGTTGATTTTCATCTATGTATTTATTTATATATGTATTGCTATTAGAAAAAGAAAATAAATTTTATATAAATATTTTAATATGTTTAATTATTAATAATTTTTAATCGATTTTTTTTTTTTCATTATTATTTATGTTTCCCAAGATTTTCATACCGAATTTTATGCATGTAACCAAAAAGATTATAAAAAATTAAATAATATGAACAATTAATATTTATTTGTAATTATTTTTTATGGTTTTGTCTTTAAGTGTGACTGTATAGGAACCGTACGTTATTATGTGTTATGGTGTGTGTGCGTGTGTAATATAATATGAAAAGGATAACAAAAATTACAATTTTTTTTTATGGTTTTAAATTATAATAAATTGGATATATATTAATTAATAATGGAAATTAATTATTATACATAGAGGTAGAGGAAAAGGTTAATTAATTTTGGAATATTTAATAAATATTATGTTAAGCTTGAAAACAAATTAAAAGTCTTAGACGTGGAGATGTAAAAGTAAAATTGATGAAAATAAATGGTTTAAATATGATTATTTCATTAAATTTCGCAACATAAATACCTCATTTGAATATGTACCTCATTTCAGGACATAAAATTAAATTTGAATATGATAAAACATATGATAAAACGTGCGCAAATTAGAATAACCTTAATAAAATTGTTTTTTTTTTTACAATTGTTATAATCATACGATGGCTTCTTCAGTCAAGAAGCCTTTATTATTTGTTAGTAGCCCCGGACACTGAATTATGTATTCTTTTTTTTTAAAAAAATCACCTTGAAAAGTTTAATAGAATAATTACTAATAAAACTATGTTTTAAGTGAAGAAATTTTGTTTTACCATGTTAAATCAAAAATTTTCATATTAAAATGGAATTTACTTTTTATTAAAACAATTTCATTTGAAAATCATGTAAAAAAAGACCGTATAAAAACAAAATTAGGTGTACAGTGATAGTGTTAATTACAAAAATGAATTTTTCGAAAACTATAAATGGACTTCATATATATAACTTGAATTTTACGGAGTTATTTCTCACTTGATGTTGAATTAATGTCCCATTTCGAGTTATTAAATTTCATCTTTAAAGACCTTGTTGCTTCTCCTCATTAATTTTCCCATTTTCATTCTATGTAGTGTAACTTAGGATTCCGTTCTCTGTAATGTTATTTTTTAATTTCGCGAAATATCCAAAATGTAGTCAATTTAACAAGGACTAAATACAATATTTAATTATATTATTAAATGTCATACTGTGTACCAAATTAATTTCGGGTTTGGCATTTTTCGATGAACTTATTATATTAATTTTCTATTAAATTTTCTGTAAAACACAAAAAGGTTAATTTTTTTAGTATTTTTATATTTACGTGAAAACTTTAGGTTGAGTTAATTAAATTAAATTTAAATTTAAATAATAAGATTAATTATTTTATTGGTATAATTAAAAATTTATGTAATAAAGTTGATTAATTTAATTACAAATAATTTAAGAAAAAAAAAGACCCAGAAATTCTGTATTTCTTCCACTCATAGACAAGATTTGTTAATTGTACGCGGATTTATACAAGAAATTTATAATAATTTAATTTGTCTTTCCAAAGATAATTAACATTAAAAAGAGCCGCGGTATTTTTAAAATTCTTTATGACGAAAATGTAAAAATCTTCAGATTTTTATAATTATTTATGTGTAAGAATAATTTTTAGATTTAATATTATAATATGTAATAATAATAATTTAGAATAGTGAAAGCGAATAGTAGATGACATTTTAAAATAGGTATAAAATTAATTAATTAAATTTAAAATAATATTTCATTGAAAACAATTGTCTTAGTTTCCAAATTACATCAAGCATAATTATCTCTAATTTACAAATTACAAAAACGCTAAATAAAAGGTTTTGTGGGAACTTGAAATTACAAAAATTTGAACTTTTACACCTAAGATAAAATTGGCGTGTTGCCTCCTTCATTGCACAGGTTATCGTTTATGTATATACATAACAAAATTTCAACTTCCTCTAGAAGAGGAAGTCATTTGGCAAACATTGCCTATTTGCAACCCTTTTCCCTGTCGGCTGTGGTGTAATAATTTTAAAAAAGGAAAATATATAAATATAGTTCCACTCATACTTTACCTAACACCTGATCCTGAATATCATTAAAACCGAAAAAGTCCTGTACTATTTCTATTAATTTAAAGTTTCATATTAATCGTCTGAACACAGCTCAAAATTGTTTACTCTTTTAAATTCAGGTACACTTGAATTACGTCAGAAGAAATTCTTTACTTAAAACATGATGCGATGATAGATAAGCAAACACTTCAATGTCAGTTGGAAATAATTACAAAATCTTTTAATTCTTCAGTCTTCAGTTCAAAACTTTGTGTTAAACTAAATTGTACTCTCTGTTATATCGAGAGTTGTATGTGCCTCAGTCTAGTGTAAATATCTAAAAATCTTCAATAGCTCAGAATGTTGGGGATTGAATGTGTGCATCATTTAAAGCTTCTTAAGAATTAAGTTTTAAATAGATTAGTATTAAATAAATAAATTTTTAAATATATTTCAATAATTTTCCATTTAAACCTCTTAGAAAAATGAAAATATTAATGCAAAAAAAAAAAAAGAAAATTAATTTTTCAATTTTCATTTTTTATATCAAATTTGTATTCAATATTATTATATGAAAATAAGGAAAATTATTATCCAAAAATAAATACAATTTTCACAACAATTTATTTTCATATAATAATACAAAATAATAAAAAATTATCAAAGAAAATCTAATAGAAAATGTTCTCTATAGAAAATTGATGTGTTCTATAATAAAAATAAAAATTTAAAGGATCAAAAATATACTCTGTAAATAATCTATTTAAGATAATTCCATTGGGACTCAGGTCCTTTTTTTATTTAGTTTAGAAAGTTTTAGATTGAATTTTTTTTTTTAATTTTATTTTTATTTTTTGGAAAACTGAATAGACGACCTTATTGAAAATTTTAGTACAACGTGCCAGGGATAACAATGCTTTTAAAAAATCTATCAAAACTCAACTATTTTTTCAAATAAAAAATATTATTATATGATTTTTTGTTTTTGTTTTTCCATTACGTACAAAGGATCGGAAAAACACGATAGGATGTATCATTTATTGTACGTTTTTAATACTAGATTGTTACGTATTGTTATTTTTTATAAACCTTTCCGTTCTGTTTTCTATAAACTTTTGGAAACACACAAAATTTTGTGTATATTTACACAAGAAAATAAAGGATTGTTTGAAATATAAAAAAACAATTTTATTAGCACATTTTTATTGATGATTTATTTAAGAATATGTTAATTCGATCAGAAATAGAATCACAATGACCAATATAAATATGTCGCAATTGAGGAAATTTTCAAACTATTTTCTTTTAAATTATTTAAATTAAATTATAATTGATGAATCGATATTTAATAATATAAATAGTGACATTGATAAATTAGAAAATTAGAAAACAATTTTCATGGTTCGGATTTTTTATCGCAACAAAAACTTTATAAAATTAAAAATTTCTTTAAAATTTACCAGTTGGTTAGTTTTAGCTGTACAGTTTTTATTTAAGTTACAGTGAAAATTCGTTTATTTACAATACTTTTTTGATATTTTGTACTTTGCATAACAACAACACGATTTACATAAATTTGCGTTTTTTAATATTATTGTATTGTAATTTTTTGTCAATTCCTTTTTACGCAGCATTTATATCCCAGCAAGATTTTAGAGATAATTTAATATCTGCAATATTTCTACGGTAAGCTTAAATGCGATATAATTGTCGCAATAAGATTCGAATAAAGAAATTAATAAGTTCTTGCGATAAATGTCGCTATACACAATCACAATAAGTTGTAATTTGTAAAAGTGAATGCATTACGGCAAGCTTCAGAGCACGAATTCAATGAGACCGTAAGCTTATCGCATTGCGATGCGATTTTATTGTAATTTATGAAAAATAAATGCTTTTCGCTTCCTTTATAGTTCACATGGCCAATTAATAATAAATTGCTTAAATAATCTAAAAAGTATACAGTTAAATTTGAATCGGTCCGTTCAAGCGTCGGCACTGTAAAATAATTAATTGTTAAAAACAAGTATCCCGGACCCGTAGAAAAACAAGTATCCCGGATCCAGGGTTCGGAATATTATCGCAACTATCCTTTAAACGATGACCAAATGTTATAATGTTTTACGTTGGGGTTAGCGTAATCTACATATAACTAGAGCAAAGTTTACAAAATCGTATGTTTAAATGAAACAAGCGATTAATCGAATAATGATCACATGATATTTCTCGCTGTTGCTGCATTTCACACTAAACGATACTGTAACTTTAAATTTCGTAAAATTTTGGGTAAATTGGATAATTTAGCTACTAAATAAACGATCATTTAGAAAGACTCAAATAGTAATATCAATTCCATAAGTGGATACATTTCTCCAGTATACTTCAATATCATATTTGAAATGTTTCAGCACGCTCTTTATTTTACATATTATCATTTCATATATTATTATTTTCTTTATTTTACATTTTTCGTTTTATGTATATAAATTTATGCTACTGAGAACCCTCAGGATTTTCAGGGAAAATAATCCAATTTTTATATGAAATATTTGAAAATAATTTATTATTTATACATGGTGGCACAATGGTAGCTGATTTTTTTAGAATAAATACATACAAATTAATCATTTGACCCAATTTTTTTTGTTCTGTTTTCTGTTGTTCATTTTAATATGAAAATTTGTGATTTCATCAATTGGTCCAGGATTTTGTTTTTTTTTTTTATATATTTTTAGGTGAAAATATTTCCATAAAAGATTCAAATCATAAAAATCTATACATATATGAATTAATAAATATTTATGATATGGTTTTTTTGTGACATTTGCTGGAAATATGGTGATATGAAATCAGAAATTTTTTGCAGTCAATTTAACTGAAAATTAATAAATAGAATTAATGAATTGGAAACAAAATGTCAATATGATATAATTACTTTCATTAAATTCGAAATTTAGATAGTAGAAATAAAAGACTATTAGTTTAGTTAAACAGGAAGCGATTCAGGTGGCAGCAAGAATAATACAAATCATTTCTTCGTGGTTTATAGAGAAAGGTGAGGTCCACTGCATTATGACATATAATTGTCATTTGAACTATTAAGTTAAAGTTCGATCAAGATTATTCCAATCATATGTTAGTATAGTGTCAATAAACGTTTTATATTGGTACCTATTAATGATACAGCACCGTCTTAATATCTGTGATCTTACGATCAGTATAATCAAAATTTGATACTATTGACTATGGTTTTATCAACTTTCTTCGCTTTTGTTACATTATCAATCTTGTGGTTTTAGTAATTCACAAAATTATTAAAATTTCAGTAATAACTAGGAAACTCATCTTTACAAAATTATTTAGCTGTTCATTAGCCTCAATGACGGACGACTAGATAACCAATACACTTTTATAAAAAAGTGCATTTGGCTTATACAAATTCTTCTAAAGAAATATATAATTTTAATATGAGACATTGTCAGACCATAAACAAACAAAAAAAAATTTACAATCTTCTTCAAAACTTTAATTACATAAAAAGCATAACTTTTAAAAACGTATAATTAAAAACTGCATAACCATCAAAAACTGCTTTATAAATCATGTATTAAAAATTCAATTTCTGAAGAATGTTGAATCCTTTTTTTTTATATAACTGAGATTTATAATCGTTTCTGATGCCATCAATTTTTTTATTACCATCATAAAAAAATATTTTAGTTTTATTTTTATTATAAAGGCGACGAGGACGACTTATTTCAAAAATTATATCAATCATCAATTTGCATAAAATTTTATGTTTAATAATGCAATTTTTTGTTACCCAAAATTATATTAATTATAAAGTCATGAAAATATTTCGTCAAAAATGTGATGATTAAATAAATAATATTAATGGAAATTTTGCAGTTAAATAAATAAATTGCTATAAAAATTTATAGAAAGCGCACATTTCCTAGAAATATTTTTCTATCTTAAAGATCGTGTCTCTAATAAAAATTTTTCCTTTTTATATTTTTGTTTTTTTTCTTTTTATTTATACTGAAATTTTTTCACGTTTTATTACGTGCCATAAAAAAGAAAAGTTACAACCACATCGGCACACATCAGGATTTCCATATTTTCTTCGTGGTATAGTGTCTAAAACATGCAAATTGTTAAATTTAGTGATTTGAATCTATGACAATTTAACTTTTATTTATTTTAAATACATAATAATAAACAAAAAAATGAAAGTGGAAAGAATTGGATTTTGTTATCCAGAAAATAGAAATTTGATAGCGTGTTTATTGGATTCAAATAATGTCAATCAATTTGATTTATTTGTGTATAAAATGTGATTTTATTTAAAAAAATGTTTTAGGTGTCGTACGTAACTCGTAACATATTGATCAAACTTTATAGATGAGAAGTGAGAAAAATGTTATTAAAAAGTAACAAAAATGTTGGGGTTTTTTTTTTTTTTAAATAAATATAAATTTTGAAGGAATATAATTTTATGTTTTGATATAAATCATTATTTTCATAATAATAAATTTTTATGATCATAACAAATGACACTCTACTAAAAAATGAAATGTAATTGTATCAAATGTCAAATCATTATAGCCAATTTCTGATTAACAGAAGCATGTAATTGCATCTGTTAATCTGACGTTAAATAAATGTTAAACATAAATTGAGTCTTTGAAACTATAAATTATTATATAATTGATATGGCCTCAATTTTCTTGATATTAAGTTTCAATTTGAACTTACTAATTTTATATGGTTTCCGAAAAGTATTAGTTTCTTTGTAGTAGAAAATAAACCTTAATTGCAGAAGCTAATGGATTTTAACTATTAGTATTTATTCCAGTCTTAATAACAATTAACAATTTCAAATTGTAAATTTTTATTATATGTACTCATTTAAAGCTGAGCCAATTCAGAGTAAAATCGATGCTTCGAACTTAATACATTACCGCTCAGCACACTACCTTTAATCCAATGTCGTTCGTAGCTAGATGCTATATATTTAGCCAGAATTTATATGAACGGGTACGTGCAACAACTCAGTAAAACTATAAGCGAATTCTAAGCAAGCATTAATAGAAAATTAATGTGTTTTACTCATTCAAGCGCTGATTTATACATCAGCAACTTTTGTTGCAACGATTCATTGTCGTACTCCGAAATCTACACAAACCGGTCTTCCTAGTGAATTCAAAAAGCTCTTTAGGATAAATAGTATTATCGCACTACGCCTAACTTTTTCATGATTTGTACTTGTAACGTCTCTATAATGTCAGTTATAATACACCACAAAATATGGCACCTCTAACAGTTTTTCGAATTGAGCGACGATGTAATCTATTTCTTTCATATCGTCAACCTTACGGTACTAGTATTTATTTATATTTTTTGATTGAATTTCAGTATAAATTCTGACCTCTGATGCATAAATCGAATCCTTTAATACTTTGTAAAATATTGATAGTTTTTAATGTTAGTTTGCAGAAATTACAATTGTTTTTAATATTTTTCAATTTTTTAATATTATATACTTAAATAAATTTTATGTTTTTTATGGATTTTGTCATATTTTGGAACAATTGAAATATCCAATATTTTTTTTAACCCAAAAGTAATAAAATTACATATTTTTCTAGGTCATACAGCATAGAGTTTTGTAGATTACCAACTGTTACAATAATTTCAATATAAAAAACTACTATAAAAAATTTGTCAAATATTTTTATGTAGAAATTTTATAGTAGAAAAATAAATAAAATATTAAAATTTAAAAAAAAATTTTTTATACATCAGTTTTTTATTATTCGGAAGTAAATTTCTTATTCAGCAAGTTTATACTAAAATATGAAATAATTTTTGTTATATTTATTTATTTTGTAGCTATGAAAATCAAATTTTGACAATCATTTAAAATAATTTAATTTTGATGACTAAATATAGCACAAAATTATAAAATTCGCTCAGATTAATCTGAATAGATTTAAAGGACCTCTCAATTAATATTTTTTAAAAGTTCGAATTACATTTTTCGCTAGACGAAATACAAGTTTAGAAATTTTTAAAACTTTTTTTAGTATTTCATTTTCAAAAAGAAAGTCCTGCAATTAGAATGCAGATTTTTCAACCTGAATACATTTCTATTTCGTAGAAAGTCTGAAAGTGTTTCTTATATTAGAGCCAGTCATTATTAATCGGTTTACGGATTGAGTGAAAAAACCATAGCTAATTTTAAAAATATTAGTTTGTAAAATAATATTTAAATTTAAAAACCTCATTTCATCTTTGTACATTTCATCGGTAAATTGAAGCTTTTTTACATTAAAATGAAAATGAAAATTTATCAGCATTTTCCAGAAAATTTATATAATCTTGGATTTGATTATGTGGTCCAATGTATTTATATCCGAAATGTTGCCAAAAACAAATAAAATTTTAATATTTTTCATGAAAGTGTTGCCATAACCGGAAATTTAAAACAAATTTGATTATTTTTCATTATTTCATTTATGTTTTTGAAGTTATGTGATGATTTTGTATCGTATTCCTCTTATATATCCGATTTCATTCAATTTCAAATATTTTTTTGGCAGACCAGACACGAAATTTTACAATACATTTGTTACCAAATAGACGTACATCGTTTACTAAACACATCCTTCCGTAAATGCTTAAAATTGTTTGAAAATGGACGACAAAACTTGGTTGAATATAATAATTTCTTGCGTCAGGAGTTTGGAAATTGTAAATATCTAAAAAAATAATTGTAACAATTTTAGTTTTATTGTTTTTCCAACTTCAACTTTGAATGAATTAGTTGAAAATTAAATTAATATAATTTAATTTAATTGAAATGAAATTTAATAGTGTCAAGGATGCATGGCATTTAAGGGTTTATTCAACAAGTTTTCATTGTGACAAATCTTATTATTCCTTTGAAATTTTCATTTTCATTGAATATAATTTATTAAAAAGCTAATCAAAATGTCAATCATTTCAACACTTTATAAAATTTTCACTGCCAAATTATAATTATAAATTACATTTACGAAATTTGTTTGTTAAATAATTAAAAAAAATGGTCAATTTTATATAAATTAAAAAGAAATTTTAATAAAAATTTATTAATTAAAAAAATTATTTCTTAATATTATATAAGTAATTTCACCTTAGTAATTTACCTTGAAATTCCAAAAATTGGAGAATATTTTTAACAATAAACCATTAATTTTTAAGTGTTTAATACAATTATTAAGCATTTGCAAAAGCATTTACTAGAAGTAAAAGTTTGTTTTAAAAGTATTTACTTAAAACAGTGTGAGTAAAAAAAGGGGCTTTAATGTATTAACTACAAAACAATGTTCGCCGCGACTCTCTAAGTTCTAAGAACATATCTAATTTCACTGTTGCATCGGTAAACACGGTATCTATAATGGAATTGCCATGGATGGCTTATGTCAATGTGAAGATGAAACTATAGAAGCATGTAGTTCTAGTCTCTAGTGTGTAACAGCGAAAGGCTTCACGTGTCAGATACCAATACTTCGGAATTTGTTAATCAATTTAGCAACGTTTAGTTAAATGGTTAAAATTTTAATTCCACAAACTCATAATTGATGGCATTTCTTATTTTCAAGCTACTACCGACTTGATTTGAAATTCCTAAGTAAAAACTTAAAAAAAGTATATTTAGTAATGTATCTTATTACATAAAAATAAGTAGTTACTTATCAATTTCATTGCTAATAGTAATTAAAACTTTTAGTATTCATAAAAACTCGTTTAAAACAGAAATAAATGCTGGTAAATGGAATTAGTATATTTTATTTATTCGACGAATATGGTGAAAAGGTCCAATTTTGTGATTATATTTATCGAATTTTAAATATACCGCTCTAGAAAAGTGTTCGAATCACTCGACAATCAAATACCTTCATAAAAATTCATCCGATTTCATGCGTTTTGTCATTAAATAATTTAATTTTAATGTCATTATTCATCAGATAAAAATAAAAATTTTAATGAACAAACTCCCTTAATTGAAGAATCTTTTAATAAGAACAAATATAACTTAACTAATTGTGTCTATACATAAACAATATTTGGTCTTAAGATGTAAATATTATGTTTTCATGTAAATAAATTTTATGACCTTTTAAGTGACAAAGTCTATAAAAAAAAACCGCCACAACAGCTGCAATTACAATAAAAATACATTAATGGGATATGATTTTGAGAAGTTTATGATGATAATTAAATTTTTTATTTTTTATTAAGATTTAACATATTCAAGGAAATTAAAAATATAAAAAAAATAATAAAGAAATCTAATAAAATTCAATATTTTGAAGTATACTCTTAATTTTTTGGGTCATATTTAAAGAGTTTCACTTAAAAAAAAAAATTGATGTTCGTATGTCTACAGTAAATTTAATTAGTGATGAACATTTTGTTTTGAAGGGAATTCACTGTAGCTACCGGATCCGGATTATTGATAGGAATCCACTGAAGCTACTAAAACCAACTTACGAAACTATTCTGTGTGTAATAAATTTAACTCAAATCGGATAAGACTACGAGAGATATTGTTGCGTACATAAACTAGCGTACGCTTACGCGGTAATGTAGAAAAATTTGAACAAAATTGATTTTTTCGAATTTCAACATTTTGCAAAATTAGATTAGTAAAATTTTTAATCGTTTGGTAACTTAGTAAACTAAACTCGAGAAATTTACAATCATTCCTTCAAAAATATTTCAGTTTCCAAATTTGATATTATTCCCTGATTTCTTTCATTAGATGCCATCTAGTGTAATACTTCCATATTATAAAATATTGTTTGTTCCTGTTCAGTTGGTTGAGTTTTGAGTATAATTAATTATCATTTCCTACCACAATTACGTAGTTATACTTCAGCCATGTCCATACACTAATTAGAAATTATTCAAAAATAGATAAAAACAACAAACAAAAAAAAAACTAATAACATGCAAATCCAAATCAAATAAATTTATAATTGTCATTGGAAATAAAAACTTACGTGAATCTATTTTTCCAAACCACTTACAAATTTGACTTTCATTATTATTTAGCGATAAATTTATGTTAATAAATATAAAACCAATGACACAAAAATTTTGATTTATTTCTATATCGATTCTGTAAATTCGTTCAATTATATAATAGATTTATTCCGTCATGTCAATAATTACTAAAATGTCATTATAAATTTTCTGTTAAATTTCATGCTTCAAATGAACTTAAAAACACTAAATTGAATAGACAATAATTTTCTATTGACACTGGGTGTCTAAAATGATAAATATAAATCCCACTAAGTCTAGAATAAATAAATATAGAAATAATTTGCTTTATAAATATTGGACATTAACATTAATCCAGTAGAAATTGTTAGTGAAGCATTAACAATTTTTGGTTAACCAAATTAATTAGAACATAGATACATAAATAAAAGTTTGTGTATGACTTTAAAACTTTTACAATATTTTCTTTATGTACTCTATAATTAATTGGTGGTTTTTACCTTTTCATAATATTTATATTATCATAATACAAAATTTAATCGATTTATAGAACAAACTTTGAGTGGTTTAGGTAAAAGTATCGATTAGATTTTGTCTGTCTATATGGAAAATTATGCGGGTATATAATTTGAATTTTTAATAATGATTAAATCTTTATCCAGAATTACAAATTACATTTTTAAGTTTTAATGTAAATATTTGTAAAACCTTTAAAACAAACTAAGATTGTTATCTGTCTGACTGGACAAAAATTGTGTTGACTGGAAATTTAATTGGTCTACAAATATTTTATATATAATTTTTTGATTTACATTAAAATTGTATAAACGTCAAGGATATTTTATTTAATACGTAAACACATTTAATCCAAATATATAAAAAAAATATTGCTTTAATTTTTATGTAACTATATAAAAAGTAATTTGAAAGTAATTTAATATTGAAATTACTTTTCGTTCATATAAATCGGGGATAGGAACAATAACTGAACGATACTTAATCATAATTTTGTAGTGCTAACGTAACGTTTCTATTACTATTCGTTAACATTTCGTTATTTCGCTTTAAATGACAGATCTGAATTAAAGAATATGTTCACTAAAGAAAATATGTAAATATCGCTACATTATTGGAAAAATTCGGTAATGTCTCAAATTTTTTTGGGAAGATATACTCAAAATTATTTTAATGATAAGCTTGAATAAAAAATTTCAAAATAATCCACTTTCTTATATTTGCTAATTATATTTTTATACGATAGCACTGCAATTTTTCGATCTATTGTACGTTTATAGCCAATTATTCCTACTAGAACTTAATAGAGTTTAAGATGCCTAGGATGTTTAAAGGGGCCATATTGGCTTTTTTTTCCATATTGTCCAGTTCTTCGGTGGTGAGGAAATAGTTTCCCAGAAAGTGATGTGCAGAGAATGTGTTCTGTAATTTCTTTGTCATTTAGTAAGACACGGGAGATTTCTGCTTCAACTAGACCCATTTTATTAAGTTAAAAGAAATGTGTCATGTCATGAGGATTATTTAGGGTCTTTATTAAGTCTTCCACTTTTATTTTTTGTATTTTTATTAAATTTTAATGGTTCCTAATTAAAAATGAGAATATCGTAAAGTTTAAATTTTTTTTTTTATAAACATTATTTAACGTAATTATATATTTTTCATTAACGAATCGTATCGTTATCCTGTCTATATGTCCTTATCAAATACACCAAGAAAATATTCGCCTACACAACAATTTTTAAATATGTTTTTACTGTAACTCATATTGGATAATTTACCTGGTTTTTTTTTTATAATAAAATTGTTCACCTTCAAATATTTTCTCTCTAGAGTGAAATTATAATTCAACTTTTACACTTATGATTTTAATTTTCTATTTTACAGTGAAATGAAGCTTCATAAGAAATTTGTTTTTATGTTACAAAATATTAATTTTCTCCGAAAAAAAAAAACGAAATTTTATCAAAATATTACATAAAGAAATGTACACTAATTCTCGATAGGTTAGGTAAGTTTATATATTCGTCCTTACCATTATATACATACAAGGATACAAGTAAATATTTTGATAATGTTTTTTTTTTTAATAATTAATTTATACATAAAAAAATTATCTTAAAATATGGTAAATTTCATAAAATTTACATATGGAAAATAAAATTTATAATATAAAAAATAAATAATTTTTAAAGCTCAAGGATAACTTAAAAATTTAAATATGAATTTACAAAAATTAGGCAAATAAATTTAAAATAAACGTCAAATATGAAAGTCACATAGTGACAGTAAATTTACTAATACGGATTCGTGAAAATTAATCTAACCAATTTGTCTTTCCCTCTGAGATGGCGATCCATGTTTATTGAGGCCATGTTTCTACTTCTTTTACTGACGAGACAGGTCAATTGTGAGCCTATATGCTTCGTCTTTCTAATGAAAAGGGTTTTCTGGAATTCTATTATGACGCATACCAATTTTATATAGATTACAAATGGCTTCTTTATAGTGAAATTTTTTTAATTGCAACAAGCTAAAAACTTTTAATAAAGAGACATTTTTTTTGTCAGCAAATTGTTTCATATTTTGAACTGTTAGCAATTTTCTCATAATATTAAAATCATATTGAAATTTTTATTACACTAAAACTGAGTTAAATTAAAACGTTACGTGAAGCGTCACGTTTCTTTACTCTTCCATAATTTTACTTTTGTTAAGCTTTTTAAATTATGGAGCTTTAAATCGTATTCATGGCCATAACCTAATACAATATAGCATCTATTAAATCTATTCTAAACTAAATATGAAATTCACAATTTAAACCTTGTTAAACCTTGATGAAAATATAGTGTAAATTTTAAAATTGTCTATTATTTTCATCATTGTTGTTGATAATATCTCATAATTGTTATTCTGCCATCAATAACTTTGTACAATTTTCACACAAAATTAAATTAAAAAGGATAATACAAAGAAATTAATAAAAAAAAGGTCACGTAAATTCCAAAAACCCGAGAAACAGTACACAACAAAACTAATTTAACAAGGAACGACATCAACAACAACAAAAACGGATTATTATTTATTATATTATCTTCCAACCCCAGGTGGTCCTACATAATTTTGGTATATTATTTTCAATCTGTTATGCTTAAAACTTCAATAGCTCCCAGCTAAAAAAAAGATATCCCCAATAGAATAAAACTTTAAAAGCCCAAAACTGAAAAATGAATAAAAAAAAAAACTTTTTTTGGTTCTTATATTACGAAAGGGAAATACTCAAGTGAATAAAATACCTGGGATAAAGGTTAGAAAATAAAAAATGAGAAACTCATGATGCTATTTATTTTGAAGAAGAAAATCGTTAAAGCCAATTAAAAGTTAGACAACAAACCTTGTTACTTTTTTTTGTACTTGGATCCTACTGACAATCATCCTTTTTTTTTTTTTTTTTTTTTTTTGTAATATTTTTTTTTTATTAATCCTTAAATTTTTTTTTGTTTTGTACATATAAAAAAAATATTTTAAAAACTATGTTAACTTATTTATTATTTTTTCTTAATGTCCCTCAATGTGGCTCTCTAAAAATTATATTTATTTTTTTTAAAATTTTAATTTTTAAAATTATTATTATTTATTTATTTTTATTTTTGCATATTTTTATGTTTTGGAAATTTTTTTTTAAAACCAAAACTCTGTTTTTTTTTTGTATTTTTCTTAAATTGACAATCATCCTTTTTGTAATTTTTTGGGTACATGTGATGAAAAATGTTCTTGTTGAAAACAAAACAAAATAATGGACATAAATATTTTTATTCCTTGCAGCAGGCTTTGGTTTTGCAGTAGATTTTTTTGGTTATATAGTTCTATTTTTAAATGGTTTGGTAGAAAGGTGTTGTTTTCTGGTTATAAAATTGGATACTTTGAAAACAATTTAAGAAAAATATTTAAAAAAAAAATTGAAAAGTTTTAATCGAAAATAATATTGACAATTACTGACAGAGGATGGAAGGGAATTTGAACGTTTACTCTTAAAGTAAGGTGTTAACGAATTACAATTGGAAAATATAATTCCAGTTTTAAATAGAAAATATTGAAAATAGGAAAAAGAAGAATACTCGCAAATTTAAAACAGAATTCCTGCATAATTACTGGAAGTTCAATATCAATGGTTTAATTACTTTCTTCACATTCAATGCATAATTTTAAGTCTTTTTTTAAATTGATGAATCTAAAAACTGTCATTTAATTAACTTTTCAATTAATTAAAAATTCCAATTAATTTCATTATTATTATATAAAATTATCAATTTAGAAACTCTTGGTTCCAAAGCCAAAAATTAAATAAGAAATTCAAATATTGTCAATCCTTATTTCCATTTTTACCTTGCTATTGACAAAATATATAATTCCGAAGCATGTGAGTTTGTTAGAATGTGAAATTGTGACATCTAACAGTTTTGGAAAATCTGCTCCCATATCAGCTAATTGAAGATATATAAAACGAATAAAATTATTATTAATAATCATAAAGTTGATACCAAAATGGTTTGATATATGTAATTTGGAAGTTTAGACTAACCAGAATTTCATTCTGTACCGGTTTCTAAATATTCAATTAGAATTCTTACTACTTAAACTTATGTAATCCATAACTACTAAAACTAATCCAATTTTTAGAAAGTATTATAATCTAAAATTACTTATAAAGTCTTTAGAAAAGACTTCTATCTTGTGCCATATCATTAAGGTTTTTGTAACTACAGTTTTCAGCATTAAAACAAATTCTTCATTGGAAACTTTTAAAACTAAATTTCTCTCTGCTTATTAATAATTCATTTTACCATACATAAATACAAAGCTGCCTTTAAAATAAACTAATAATCTTGATGGTCTCTTTGAATAATTTCCATTTTTAATTTCATCATTTATCAATATTTAAATGTATACCAATTTATATTAAAATAATCTTTAATGTCTCATTTATTTTTGAAAAGCATATCATTAATCCTGGAAAATTATCTAAAAACTTTTCCTGACAACAACAACAACAACAAAAAAAAGAAAATCACACCGTAAAAATTTTTTTTACACATATTAATTTCAACTTTTTAATATAATTAATTATCCTTATAAATTTTATTTTTCAAATCATTAAATATACCACATCATTTAACCAGTAAAAAGCATATAAGAAAAAAAATCTTTTATATATATAAAAAACAAATTAAATATCAACATAAAAAAAAAATATGATTTTTCTTTTTTTTTTTTTAAATTCGGGACAGGGGAAAATATTTGAAATATTTTTCCATGCCAGATTTTCCTCATCAGATAATAAAAATTCCACCAAAAAAAAAAAAAAAAAAAAACCAAACCATAAGAACTTTTTAATTGCAATTCTATTTTTATCCTTCACATAACACCGCACAATGAAAATTGTGAAAATTCCATACACTGAAGAAAATTAAATCTACAGAAAATCATAGGAAAAAAACAAAACAAAACAATTTTTTCTACTAAAAGAAAAATTATAATGATTTTTTTTTTTGGTGAAAAATCTCAAGGGTACAGAAATTGAAATCATTGAAAACGGCCACCATAAAAATAGACGAAAAAAATGGCCTTTATTTTTGGCCTGTTGCTTTACATAGATTTTTTCAGTTGAACTTTTTTTGTTAACTTTTTTGCAATTTTTTTCCTATTTTCCATTATATTAAAAAAAAAAAGGAAAATTTGATTTCGATTTTTATTTTGTTACCCCATCTTTGGCAATCAGTCATCCCCTTTTCACCACAAAAACGATTCTTTACCACAAAAGATGCCAGGAAAATTCCAGCTGTTGATACACATTACATTTTCTTTCTTGTTATATTTCATTTGAAGTGAAGTTATTCCTCTCGTCCTTATACCTAACATTATACTCGCCTAGAGGATAAAATTGAATCATTGTTTTTTTTTTTTTTTTTGGTTACTTATATAAAACTTGGGGGTCGATTTTTCTTCTTGCTATACAAGAATTCTAAAGATTTTCTTAAGATTTTTTTTTGTTGTTCTTACAATGATTTACCTCAACCAAAAGAAAAACGAAAACCTTTTTTTGTGTGTGGAGGTTCAAATTTTATATTTTTTATGCTCTCAACTAAGAACAGATAAATTTCTAGAACAAGATAAATTGAATTTATGCTGTCGGGGTTGTAAGTTGTTAGGATTATCCCCAGATTGGCTGGGTACGTACCGTGCTGAGATATAAATTTTATATATTTATATATATAAAATGAAATGTTATTTATTTTTTGCAACCAGATTTCAAATTAAGCAACAAGTACATGAATCCTTGTAAAAGAAAAAAAAATTGTAGTATTAACAAAAATTGAATTATTTTTTTTAAAAAAAACTGGAGAAGGGAAACAAAAATTGGCAATATTATCAACTATTCAACACATCAAGCCATGATGAAAAAGTTTCAAGAATTTATTTAAAAATTAAAAATAAAACTTTTAGTTTTTTTAAAAAAAAGGTGATTTCGTTTAATCCTGCCGGGATTTAAATAATATATTTTGTATATAGTTACCGAAAATTGAAATTATAATGGCATAAGGGGAGTTGTTAGTAAAACAAAAATTATTAAATGTTAGCAGACATAGTTTTTGAATATAGTTTATAATTTTTGATATTTTACAGGTTTTGTAACCGTCATACGATCCTGAGATGCATTCATTTTGGATTTAAAAAACTGTATTGGCTAGAACTTTATAGTGATATAATATAAACTTAAAGTTGGAGATAGTTTCCTAAGTAACGAACGTTAAGTGAATATACTTTTTAGTAAAATTTTAGCTTCAGTTGGTTTTGAAAATCTAATTTATCATGCTGTAAAAGTATGCTAAAAAGAATGTTTTAAAAAAAAATTCTAACATTTTTATATCCTTTTTTCCCTGGCGCGACATCTCCATTCTTTCCATACAGGGAATTAAACAAGTTCAAACAAATGATTTTGTGTCCAAAGATGGAGCTTGCAAAAATCTAATTTCAATTAAATTTTGTTTAACACTTTGATTTCGTGATCAAGTCAAATGCCCGTAAATTATGAAATCAGTTAGTTGAGTTGGTTCCTTATAAAAAACATTCCTCATGTCCTAGATAAATGAAATTTTGTATACACATTCCTAAAACATATTTACAAAGCTTAATTTTAACAAACTTCGAGATTATATGGATTCCGAACAAAAGGTTGTTTTTACGGTGAAGAAATTTGAATTGTTTAAAATCTTAATCTAGGTAATTTTAATATACACCAGAAAATTGTTTTTAGGCAAACTTTTAAAATATTAAAAACCTTTTTTTAAAAGATAAACGTTCAATGTAATAATTATTATACAAAAAGTTTACAAGTGTTGTGGGTTATTTTTGACCACAATGACCTTGACTACAATTTGTGGTTATTAATAATTTAACAATCATAATACACTGAAAAAAAAATTGAGTTTAATTTAAATAAATTCTTAATTATTGACAATTAACAAATTCAATTAATAGTGGTCAGTAAACACAGCCACAGCAAAACACAGCCTAGGGTTTTCGGGTACTCTCCGTAGACTAAAGCCTGACTTGAAGAATCCTCTATAATTTGCTCATTAACCGCCAATTCAAACATTAATTTCCCAGTATTAAATAATCTTTAATTGATTCTATTTAAATTTCTTCTCGTGGGTTATCAAAATCCTGAAATCTTTTGAAATATTAAATATTTTTTTTTGGCTCAGTGAATTTTCCTATAAATAATTTTCCTGTGAAAATTTAGATATTATTCTTGTCAATGATTTTACGATGAGAAAAGATGAATCCTTTTTTTTTTTATTATTATTATTTTTTGTTACTTTATATTATTTTCCTTTTGTTATTCTTACAGACCATACTCATGTTTTATTAGTGTACGTGAGGTTATAAAACTTGGGTCAAAAAGCTAAATGGACCATTGTCTAGGGAATTTTCGGGATTGTTAAATTTAGAAACATAATTTTTTTCCAAAAAAAAAAAAATGTGTTTTATTTTTTATATATATAAAGGTTAAATTTTGACATGAAAATTTTATGGGTTGTTTAGCTAGATTATTACAATTTAACAATGTTAATAATTTGGATTTCAAAGATGTTGAGAAAAAAAAATTATATTCTTATCACATTTCTGAAATCACAAAAATATAATTCTTATTTCTTGTTTATAACGATTCCATTAAAGATTTTATGAGTGAAGTGTAAAAGATAAATTGGAAAACATTTATAAAAAAAAAAACGGAAATAATTTGTTATTTTCATTGTCTACAAGTAATTTGTAAAAAGGATATTTAGATATAAAAGATTATATATTTAAAATAAAACGTTTTGATTTTAATACAAAAATGTTTTTAAAGATTCTGTAAATTAATTTTTCTATATTTCTTTCTATATAATTACAGATTTTCAAAATTTTGTGGTTTCATCAAATTACCACCTAAACAACAATTTCTACACTATAAAGTATAACCATAAATTTTTTATAAAAAAATTTGTTATTATAAACATAAAATGTTAAATCCTTATCAGGATGGCAAATCAAAAATAGAAACAATTAAATATCAACAAACAATTTCAAATAAAATTTATAATCGAATAAACGATTCTGAAAATAATGTTAACATTAAAACAATTGGTAATATTAATGCTAATAAAAAATCATCAGCAGGCCATACTTATACATCTGCTATTACACTACAACAACATCAACAACAAAATCTGCCTCAATCAAAAAATCAGTCTGGAACAACTGTAATATTAAATGAAAAAACCAATTCAATTACAACTGGTACTAATAAAAATATTTCAGTAATAAGAAGCAATATTAACAGTATTAAAACTAATAAGGATTGCCTTATACCAAATAATTTAAGTTCCTCAAATTTACGTACTGTATTAGGAACAACAAATTCAAATAATATTAAAAATTTAAAAAATAATGATGAAATTATTATTAAAAAAAAACTAAAAAATTCGATTATGATAAAAAGTGACATTACAAATATACCAATAAAAAAAATGGGTGAAGCTGATGGTGTTAGTAGTGATGGTAGGAAAATAATTGATTCAACAATAATACCAGATAAAAATATTAAAAGAATTAGTCGTCAAAATTCAAATGCAAGCAGTGTACAACAAAAACTTGCACCAATAATGCAACAAAGATTACGCCAACAACAGCAACGCCAATCACCACGTCCACAATCACAGCAACAGCAATCACCACGTCAACAGCACCAACGACAACGTCATAAAAGCACGTCATCATCATCTGATAAAATTCAACAGCAACAACAACAAAACCAACAAAAAGGTTGTGAAAATTATTATAGTAGTCAATCGACAATGCATTCAAGTCGTGGCGGTGATATTAGTGGTGTTCGTAATGTACGTGGAAATGAGGTACGTAGTAGACCTACAACTATAGTAAATCGTCGTAAACGTACTGTCAGTGATACAACTGGAAATCGTGGAAAACAACAACGTCATCAACAAATTAGTTCTGATAGTAGCAGTAGTAGTAGTGATTCATCTGGTTGTAGTGGTTCTTGTTGTGATGATGGTGATACAAGTTCAACATCATCTGGTGAACCAAATTTACCATTTCCTGGTTTCCCAGCAATTGCATTAAAATATTTTACACAAGATTCAAGTCCAAGAAATTTATGCTTACGATTAATTACAAATCCATATCCTTTTTAAAAAAAAACGACAGGCTCAATTTATACTACACATATAATTTTCAAAATTTTTCAGATGATAGTAAGTGGCGATATTTATGGTAAGTTATTTTTTATATTATGTATATAATTAACAAGTGAATAGCTTTTAATTGAAAGTGAATATCATATGAAAATGTAGAATAACTAATAGTTTAAATTAATAAAGAAAATACTATAGGCGGAAAAATTAGATAACTCTTAAACACCGATAAGGTGCGTGCAACTAATATGTTTTATAACAAAATTAACCCTTATACTTTGGAATTTCATTAAAATCGAATAATATTACTAATACTCTATCAAGAATATTCGGTAATATTCTAAAATTAACCAGCACATAATTAACCTGTTTCCCAAATTTCAGCAAATTGGTTACAAGCATCTATGACATATTACTGGTCTACATTCCACTGTGCAAAATACGGATATATTGCTGTGCCCTGTGCATATGTCCCTATAATTCTGAATGGATTCCCCACCCTCGCTGAAAACTATTACAAACCATTCACTTCCAGAATTACTCGTCAAATTACTTTTACATTATGTTCGGTTTCGGCAGTAGAGACATAGACACCCAATGCAGTTCTTGTCCTTTAACAGCTGAACATTTGTAAAATTTTATAAATTATAATAATTTCTGTTCATGTAGGGAAATTAACTAACTATGAACTACTACAGAAAATGAAATAAAATAAACTTTAAATTAAAAACACTTCACTATTAATTAAAACTTACATTTTGTTTAATTATTTCAGTTGCTTTTAAAATTTATCAAATTAACATACCAGTTAGTTAAACACACCGAGTAGATTTTGAATGCACATTTCAGAGACCGGATAACGATTCGATTCATTATGTTATTCGATAACGTTATGACAAATTTCAATTCGTTAAGTAATGACGGTTATATAATAAAGATACATTTAAACGTCACGAATTCAATATTGTTCTATCTTATCTTTTTAGTGCTGTAGAATTAATTCGTTATACAGAATGTAAAGCGTATCAAATATAATAATTAAAGTTATTTGGAAAAATCAAATTTGAATCCTTTTTATAATGTTATCTTGTATTTGTATGTTATGGTTCCGATCCCTGGTATATATACACATATTGTACCTTGTACCATTTTGTAAAAAGCAATTGCAGTGCTAAGCTAAGGGAATCACACATTCTTTATGCTGCACTTGCTATTATCTATTAAAATTACGTAGCAGTCTCTTGTGTTTAATTGAAATTTTATACACCATTTTTCGTTGTAAAAATTGTTTAACTGATAAAAATCGTAATTTTTCAAAAGCATTGTTTTAACAAAATCAGCGGTAGTTAATGCTTATTTTTAAATTTATGTCGTTATGAATTCTTTACTATAAAAAATGATAACGTAATCGTAAAGATTTAATCTGAAAATCTGAAATATTTTATTATATTTCGAAAATGTTTTATCAATTTTCTGGTCATATCTAAAAAAAAATTACAAATATTTTAACAAGGTAACGATTTTACCTTGTAAATTGTAATTTAATAAATCTTTAAAAAACACATATTAAAAATAATGAGGAAATTTAATTGGTTCAAGCGTTCAAGTGTCCATTTATGACCTAAAACTGAATGTGACGTGGTTGTTAGCTACCACATAAACTCAAAAACTTAAATAGATTTTTTTTTCAGTTCCAGAAATAAAGAAAATATATTTAAAAAAAATATGGAAAATTTTGTCACGGATTTCCTCGTTATTTTATTATTTTTACATATTTATAATATAAAAACTATTTTTTTTTTATTCGCATCGCAAAATATCGAAAGTTATTGTCCTGTTATTAAAAAAAAAGCATATTTTCAGTGACCTGAATAAAAATATTATACACATAATTTTCCTGGACATTTTATATAGGTAAAATAAGTTTTTCTTTTTTTCATTCTAGAATAGAATTTACCTTGAAGCGGAAATTGCAAAAACGTATAATAAATTTCTCTGTTAACAAAAAAAAAAAAAAATAGAAATTTGCGTTCTTATATTAAAAATAAACATTTTTTTTTTGTTAACAAATGTAAAATTGAATAATAATAAAAAATGAAAATGTATTTTTGAAAATATAAAAAAAAAATATCTTGAACTCTTAAACATGAGCTAGTAAACTTAAATCTAAATTTATTAAATAAAAAACTATTTATAGTTGAACATTTTAAAATAATTATAAATTTGATGGAGAGCTAGAAATGAAAATTTACTTTTCTTATTTCAGTAGTAATTAAAATTGCCAGCAACTCACTAAATAGGAAATGAAAGAAATGGCAACATTGCACTACCACCTATTTAAAGTCATAGATTCGTAAAATACGTAAACATGATCGGCTCTTTCGCACTGCAGTCTGTTTATATGGTTTTATTCTACCCCTAGTTACTAGGATTCTTATTTTCATCATAATATCGAATACTAAAATTCAACAAACTCGAAAACAGCTCGAAATAGCTTGAAATCGTTTTAACTTCTTAAGAAAGTCAGAAGCTGCAAAACATGTGCAGCGTTGCCAGACTATAATTTAATTTATATTGAGTTCATAATATTCGGGTTTTGAATTTTAATTTGTTGCTAGCTTTTAGTTTATAAGTCTCTGTTATTGAATTTAATTACATTTTTGTTAATTAAAATTTTTCAATTACTGTGTCCATTCCATTTTCCAGATATGCTTTAAAGAAAATTTACGGAAATGAGTTTATATTTAACATGACATATTTAATTTCTAGTATTTTATGTTCCATTTTACACTTTTCTATAAATAAACTATTAAGTTTAAGAATTATTTGAGGTCTACCAAAAAAATCAAATTTATAAACAAAATAAAATGCAGCAAATTTTATTGATTTATTAGTAGGTAAAAGGATATTATTAATATTAACGTTAAATTTTTTTATCTAAAGCATTTATGAGTTTTGGGATAGTTGAAAACCACAAAAAAAGTAATTAGATTTGAGATCTGAAGTGCCTGGTGCTAATTTAAAAAATTGATGGTAAATGATTCCAAAGATTCGAATAAACTTGTATTAAAAAAATCATTTTTGTGCAATTGGATCAGATTTTAATGTAGAATTAGTTTGCTTGAGTTGCCGAAAGTTTGATAGATGTACTATTAATTAGTTTTTGAGTAATGTCAACCCTGTCCTTAATTGATTTTAAACGAAGATATTTGTAGATAAAAGACTGGATCTGAATAATGTTATTTTGTTACTAAATGTCCTGCCCACAGTTTGTATATGAATTTCAAATTATCTCACTTTTTCTGTCAGTTTTGTGCCTGTTTCATTCCAGATAATTTTTTGTTCTTTTTTCTAAAGAGCATTTTTCATGTCTTTGCTTAAGTGCCTTTTGCACAAAGCAAGATTCCACAGATTCGAATCGAAATAATTCCTTTAAATTTACGTTCTACGTAGAAGGATGTAAATTAGAGGAACATTTTGTATATAAATCTTTGTTACTTCATTATAAATTCGTTTTTGTGTCCTAACGTCCATAAATTTCTCGATGTTTTTCTTTCTTCTCTAAAGCAATATAAATTTGAGAAAAATATTAGAAATTTAAATTAATTGATTTTAAATTTTTTATTCAACAAGTTTTTCACAATTATTCAATTATTTACGTATTTCAACAAGTTTTTCACAATTATAATATTTTGTGAAAAATTGATAATATAGCAAAAAAAAAACAATTTTCTTTTGATGATTATTAAGATCTTTCATTTTTTATGTTGAGAAATTTTAATGATTCATTCTTGTTGTAAATAAAAAAAAATATGAAATTCATAAATATAATTTCATATCGATTTATTTTCCATTAAAACTCAATAACAAATCAATAGAAAATCGATTATTTTATCTTAAAAAACAAAATCATAAAAATTTTTATATTTATTAATTCACTATCAACTTCTGATGAAGTCATTTGAAATTGAAATTTATGTATTTCCTTTTGAAATATATATTTACCTTTGCTATTAATAAATCAAAAGTTCATAAATAAAAAAAATAATTTCATATATATTTATATAAACGTTTCAGTCCTTTCAGTAATGTATTTAGATCAATCTAACAGATATGGAAATAATATTATTTTATTCATTCATATTATATTTTCATAGTTTTGCCTGGTTGAATTTATATGAATACTAAATTAGAATTTCAAGGAAATTTACATTTATATTCTTTCATTATAGTTTTTCTTTTTTATTTATTTTACTAGTTTTATTGCACTAAATATATACTTTTATAGTAACGCAACAACGCAATAAAAATTATGGTTTTTGTATTACATAAAAATATTTCACTTCAGTGATAAAAGACAAAACATGATGAATCAATAAAAAATTTATATATGAAAATTGGAAATAATAATTAGAATATAGAATTCAATCAATAATTTTTTAACAGAAACAGTTGATATGATATTATTTTGAGGAAGTTATTGTGAAACAAACCTTCAACAAAAAAAAAGCTGTTAACTAGGGGAGAATATAAATCGTAGTCAGAAGGTTCCACAGTAATTTATGTCAAACAAAGAAAATTTCACATCTTTTAAAGCACTATTATAATATATTTTAAATAATTCTGTAGAGACTCACTTAAACTATAAACTACAAAATTTTACTAGATGACGGAATCAACCTGTTTATGTAATGTTAGTAATATCGGACATGATGGTAGAACATAAATCAAATTTTGTTCGGAGTTTAGTTTCTCATAAACTCACTAAAGCTACCGACTTCAAATTTTACAGACAGCAAATACATAAAGGAATTTAATTATGATGCTCTAAAATATTTTAGAATAGATCCTCAGAAGCTACTAATTTCTATCTGAGTAGATACGTGAATAATCATGACACCAATCTTATGAGTAAATTTCTTCCAAAATGCATGTCAAATTTCATTCAAATCTGACTTTCAGAAAATGATACTGCGCGCATGCAAGTTCTGCGTACCTGTATATTTTATTTTGTTGTATAATTGGAACCACCGACCTCGAAAATGTCTAGAAAAATAAAAATCAGCTAAATACATTTTTTATATACTTAGTCAAGTCTAATGCAACACTGCTAAAATTATTCTATTTACTGGCGTAATACTAACATTTTATTATATATATGTACTAGTAAGTGGAAAATATAGTGAAAGAAAATTTATTTTGATGAATGATAATTATTGATAGAATCATGAATCATGTCCTTGAATAATTGATACAGAATTATTTTAACAATTATTTCTTTATATTGTTTTATAATTAAAAGAACAAAATTGAATATTAGCTTCAAGTACTGGCAAATTGGTCCTTTTAGATTTAAAAAGAATAGTTAAAAACATTCTTATCAATCACGTACAATCATTTTACTATAAAATATGCTATTTTCTTGGTGTTCTTTTTGTTTCATAGATGTTGAAATTTACACTTGACTGACATTTAGTGTTTCTTACATTGTTTCTTTAAGAGTTTTCTTTATTATATTTGAAACACTAAAATTTATACTTGAATTTTCAATTTGAAAAATTTATTATTATTTTTTTATAGTCAAAAGTTAAGATTACTTTATCACCGAATCATTTAAAAAGAAGAAGTTTAAGAATTTTAAATTTTATACATTTAATTTTCTTTCAAATATATCAAAGGAAATATTAACATTTTTTTTTATAGTTTTTCTTGAAAATGTTAATATTTTTCACTATCAGTAATTTTTTTTAAAACATCTCTCAATTACAAAATAATTTTTAAATTTCATTTTCATATTGCTAAACAATTTTGAATAAAATAAATTTTTCTTTGATATTTTCTTTTAATACAAAAAAGAAAAATACGAAACCTTTTCTGAATTTAAATTATATAAGAAAAATGTAAATTTTCCTAATTTTTCAAATAACTGAACTTAATTTATAATGATATCCTTTCATCCAAGATAAATTCAAGTTTTTCTTTTATGCATAAACCACTGTAAAATTTAAATTACCTAGTTCTATTTCAAATAGCCTTTAACCATTTAAATGTTACATACAGTCCACAAAAAAAAAATCTCATAAAGAAAAATTACATTTTCCATTTCCTAATATAATTTATTTTAAAAATAAAATCCTGTGTCCAATCCAAACAATCCAAAAGAAAACTTTTTTATTATTTAATACTTCAATATTGAAGTTTCAGTATCTTTTAGATGCATTCTGAATGGTTCTTAATGGTTTCGCCAGTGATTTTGATTTCTGTTTTTCGTGTATATAATAAAACATTTTTTTAAAGTGAAAGAAAAATAAAATATCAAATCCTATAAAACCACAAGGAAATTCTTTTATATTTCCTTCCGATTTCCTTCCTACTTCAATTATGTATTTTTTTTCTAGGATATTTTCTTTAGATTTCAATGGTTTTGCTGTTAGATTTTATTGTAAAAATGTGGTAAATATCTTTAAAGGAAATTTTTATTTTTATAAACCATTTTAATTTTTACCGACAACTTTTTTTTGTCTGTCTGACACTAACTATTATCCGAATTTGTTGGCCTGTTTGTTATAATTAAAATATCAGCCAGAATCGAAATTAAAACATTTCGAAGAGGTAAAGCTAAATTAAAAATCATCCATAGATCAATGCATAATGGCTTCAAGGATCTACACCAGTGATTCCCAAACTATGCATCGCGACACATCACTGTGTCGGCAAGTATTTGTAGATGTGTCGTCAAATTTTACAGAACATTTTATAAAGGTGTTACAAACAAACGAGATCAATAATTATTTTCATACATTGTTTTTTACACCAATCATTTTCTTAGTTTTCTAAGAAAATTGTTGGTAATTTTTTTTATTCTAGAACGTGTGAAATTTTTTTATAAAGAATGGTCGTGCGAAGATTTGTGTTACAAATCCATTTATCATATCTTCATGAATGTATTAGGTTTTATTTTCCCTCACTCATCGTTAATGAATTTGATGGGGTTCGTAATCCTTTCGGTAATATATACAATAAATTCAAGTGTTAAATTGGTAGAACAAGAACAACTGATTACAATTCAGACCAACCAATGAAATTCATTTAGAAAATTTCTGGATTAAATTTCGTAGAACTTGTCCAGAGATTGGTAACAAAGCTATTGATCTTCTTTTGGCGTTTTCCACGACATATTTGTGTAAAGTTGGATTTTCAACACTTACGAATATCAAAAATAAGCATTTTAATTTTAAGTGTTGAACAGGAAATGCAAGAATGTTTGTCAGCAATTCGACACAGAGTTGAAAAATTGTGTGCAAAAAAACAAGCACATTATTCTCATTAACTAATTTTTATATTATATTACCTATGTTATTTACAAATAAATTAAATAGTTTTACCGTGCAATTGTTGAATAATATTTGAAACTTACTTGAATTTTATGCATTTAAGATATTTAAAAAAAAATTAAATTAACTGAGTGTCGCGATAGTAAATGAACAAACAAGGTGTGTCGCCAATAAAAAAAGTTTGGGAATCACTGATCTACACTTACAAGATTTGCTGAGAAGTGTTATAGGCACTTCGTTGACAGGAGCAATGATCGGTACCGCGGCAATCCAATATAGAAGAAAATGAACAATTTGACAGCTTGGCTAGAGAAGTCTCTGAAACAGGATTCGTTAGGTATTTTCAGAATTATAAGTGATGAGATGAAGAAGAGTAAACTGAAAAGATATGAATTGAACTATCAGGTTCCGAAAACACAATGAACCAAATTAAATATTAAGAAGACGAGGATGATATTGTCTGGTAACAGCAATAATTGTCGGTATCGGTAGTATAGCAGTTCAGATTCTTATATCCGTAAGAGAATTCAATAGGACTGATAGTTTATGAGTTAAGTAGTTGATTAGAATTGGAGTTACTTGGGCTTAGGTTGTTGAATCGCTTCGCTAACCAACTATACAAGGTCACCCATCAAGTTTCTTTAAAATATGCTAATTTCAACTTTTTACAATAAATTGCAAATAATGTCAGGAATAAATTATATAAAGTTCTCAATAAATTTTTCAATATATAAATTAATTTTACTTTTCAAACTTTTTCATATAATTTTTATATCCAAATTTGTCGTAGTTTAATTTATCCTAAAGAAAAACTAAGTTTTAACTATTTTTTTTTTGTTTACTAAGCCAATTTTTCTTGAATTTTTTCTTGAATATTTATTATATTTTCAATTTATCTAAAAAATTGAAATCATGTCCAAGTTTAAATTACATAAAACAAAATTTTCTTTTAATTTTTTATATTAAAAAATATTTTTTTTTTATTAAATGAAAATCTGATTCAATGTGACGAAAAAGAAAAATGTTTTAGGATCCACCAAATTCTGAAATAAATTCAAAAGAATTTTCTTTTTAGAAAGTTCTTTCTTTCCTTTTATGTATAATATTGAGGATTACTAGAATTTTTCTTTTTTGAAAATTTTTGTATAGAATTAATAACTTTTTAATTAGGAATTATAAAATTATAATCAGAACGTGCCAAAAAAAAAAAAAAAAATTGATGAATCTAATAATCTAGGATACAAACAAACACAAAAAAAAAAGAAGGAAAATTAAATTTATTTTGATTATAATTTGGGAAATTTAAATTCCGTGTTGGCATATGGAAAGTGTGAAGTGGAAATGCTGTGCGGCATAATTGAAAACAACAACAAAAAAAGAAAAACCTAATCAAATAAACAAAGAAAAATCGAAAAAGTTGTTAAATTATTCAGTCAATATTATATAAAAAAAAAAGAAAATTGTTGTTTTTCCTTAGTTGTGAGTTTATGATGGGTTATTCTCGAACATTCAATTAGCATATAAATAATTTACATAAATATATTACGTTACGTAATTTAGTGTCATCTTAGACCGTACTCATAATTTAGTGTTTTTCGATGTAGACTAATTTAGCTTTTAAATACTTCACTGCCTGTGGGAAATAATTTAAAATTCTAAGGGTGCAGTAAAGAAAAAGATGTAAAATTTGCTTATATCATTTAGTGATCAACATTTATTTCGAGTTGGAGTGTTACCAAAGTCAAAATAAGTCGAAATTACAAACAGCGAATAATTTTAAATTGATTTATCTAATTAAAAGTGGTAGAAAATGAAAGTATAGAAACAACACCGCTCGGTAGCATATAGATCACCAATCACCTCTAAAAATTTCATTATTTACTTTGTCTTTTGCTATGTTCACAGATTAAAAGATTCATTTATTGTTAATCTGAAATGGCAAAAACGTCTTCAAATTAACACTCGACATTTTATCGTTCTAAGAATATTTTTACTACTAATAATAATTCCTTTATCTCCTATCGGAGCGTGGGAGTTCAGCTAATCTATGCTGTTGTGTTTAACATTATTCCACATTTTTCCTGGTAATGTAGGTGTTCTTCTCTATGTAATTTTTGGACGACTCTATTTTCTACTGTATTGTGGATTCCATTCCTCCGCTTGTCTACAAACTTCTTTTTATGTAATATCCTTTTTCACATTTTGTTGGCAAACATATTGAATCTATTTCTTCATTTGTTATCTTAATTGGATACCAAAGATTATTTTACATAGTAGTTGGTCCATTCATTGTCTGTTAATTTTCAGACATACACGATCAATAAATTTCCATTAATTCAATCATTCCATCCAATTTTGATTGTAATATTGTGGTGTGCAAACTAACATCATAAAATGACACCGAAACGTAGAAGGCTCTGAAAATTAACATAAGTTTTTGCTTGAAATTAGTCAGTAATCTTTAATTAATAATTTTATATTATTTTTTTTAAGAATAACCCATAATTTGAAATAAATATACAAAATAATTTTTTTTTTAAACTTGATAGATTCTGTGATTTTTTTTGTTTACATTTTGGATATCTGCCAAATATTTTGTGGCTGTAATCGATAGACTGAATTAATTTTATTTCGATTAAATTTTTCAAATTTATTGTTTTTTATTTAAATAATTTCCCTTTCTGCCCGCACAAATGAACCACATAAAATTTATTGAAAATTATTAGTAATATAAATTTTGTATATATATTAATAATTATTATAAAATCAAGGAAAATTATTTTTTTTGGTAACCCAATCAAGATAATTTCATTTTCCCATGACTACAACCAATTTTTTTTTTAAATTCCACACCGCATCATGTGGTAAATTATAGCACGTGGAAAATCTATATTAATTCTTTTTGAAAAAAAAAATGGAATACAAAAACAAAAACATTTTCATTTCAATTATTTTCAAATTAACCGCGGGGGAAATTTCCGTTTTATCATATACAAATATAAACGGAACAAATAACGAATATATAAATTTTCAATTTTTGTCGGTACATATTAGAAAATTTATTGTATATTTTTTTTTATTTAGCAAAATTTTCCTCATCATCTACAAAAATTTTCTTTTTTTTTTAAAAAAAAAAAATCTGCAAATTTAAAATTTTAATTTATTTTAAGTTGTCAGTTTAAATAAAATGTAAAGGAAAAATGTAAAACTAATAGCGAAAATAAATCGATTTGTTTATTTGTTTAAATCAAGTGAGTTCTTTAAAATTACTTAAAAATGTTGTTCAGAATGATTGGCTTTTTGATTAGGTATAGTGTAAAATTAGCAAAAATAATCATCCAGCAAAAGAAAAATATTTCAAAGAATTTTCTTAGGTAAATAATTAAAATATATTCAATGAAAATTATTTGAAAAAAATGCGATTTATTTTTTAATTATTCTAATATGTAAATACTATATATACATAAAAAAGAACAACAAAATAAAATTCTTTTTATATTGTAAAATAAGAAATTTTTTTTTTTTTTGGTGATATTTAGTTTTCAAATTTCGAATATATTACTGCAGCTCTTATATTCGAAATTGTCTGTCTTGTAGCTCTTTTATAAAGTCCAGAATATGAGCGAACCTGATGGTATATTTAATACTATGGTCAATGTGATATCCTATGGTTCTAAGAACTTCCTGATTGAACAGTTGGAATCTGTTACGAGAAAGGTTTAAAATATTACAGAAGTCGTATAATTAATAAAATGGAAACATGTTGATCTTAATCAATAAATTAAATTACATAAATAATATTAAAAATCGATTATATTTTTTTCTCATAAGTTATAAAACATAATTTTATTTCTTTTTATAAAAAAAACTGGTCGGTGTTCAATCATTTTAATAATAAAATAATATAAAAATTGTGATTAAAAGATAATATTTTTATATTAAAAGTATGAACTCTTGTCAACATATTTCCGTATTATAAAATATTATAATATTTATGCCTAGAATAGTAAACATTAATTTAATTTTTATTGATTATTTTAATTGACTATACTTAATACTAATATTTACTTCTATAATAAAATACTGAAAATAGTATACACACGTGTAACATGGTTCATTATTATGATGAAAAATGTTGTGGGGAATCATGTACGTACAACCACATAAATGAATTGCATTAAAAATAGAATTGAACTTGTGTCAATAAAATTATATTACTGAACCGAATAACTAAACACTTTCCTGTAAAAAAAAAATTATATTTTAATATTATACGTATAAAGTTTTGAAATGTTAGAGAGGTTATAGCGATGAATTGAATTTCTTTGACATGTACCTTAATTGCTGTTTTAAGTTAAATTATGTAATTATTCTACGGTATGCTTTAATGTCTAATGGTATTCAAAATTATGGAAATTAAATGAACCATTTTAATTTCATTATATAATATAAAATAGTAATTTAATGTATAATTTACGTAAAATAAATGTAATTTTAAAATTTTTTATTATTTGTAACCAACAAGTTTCGTAATATGATTCAGGAGTACAAACGTTTTTCGTTTGTGATGCCCTAAGCAAGCGGCAAAAATCGTCAAACAGTATGTTGAACAGGATAATTTTAAAAAATATTCTCGACATGATTCTAATACATAGTTATAAACTGGAAGCAATTAATACTATTTAAAGAACATTCAGCCAGTAAGCCCAGTTTTTATACCAAACTTAGAAAACGTAATTTTTTATATGATTTGTAAAACTTCTTGCTGCGTTCAGTATGAAAATTTGGGTTAATCATTTATTCACATTTTGCAATAAATTAAAAATAAAGTGAACCTATGCACTGATACTCTGTGACTTTGCTTTGCTGTACTTTTATAAACTCAGCCATTATAACATAATTATGGAGAACTGTCAAAATGTATAATAAATATTAAACATGTTTACATATGTTTACGATTTTTTTATAAGAAACTATACCAGAAGCTAGTTAACTTGTTAACATATATATATAAATTATATTTTCCATACGAGGTCATGATTTATGAAAAAAGTAATAGTAATTAGTAACAAATGTTCTTCCTTTTCATAAACACTTCGAACTCATATACTAATGACCATAAAATTATGATGAACTTTTGTTATGGTTGTTCTATTTAGGAAATTTGGATAATTTTATTTATTATTATTCAAAAAATTTAAGTTATCTGTGTTCTTTGAATAGATTTTTATTAAACGATCTAGTTTATTACAAACATCCGTCAATTATAATTATGTAATCTCCTTTTCCCATCCCTGGACTACTATTATAATAAACTTAATTTTATAATCAAAATTGTTGGCTCATTAATTCTAAAATATTAATTTCAACAATTTTAAATTTAATAAATTATTTATAATTCAAAATTATTCAAAAAAAAAAATACTAATTATGAGGTTAAACTAATTTAAATATAATTAAAATAATAATTACTTGATGCTCGCTTCATTTATTTAAATTATTTCTGTACATAAATTTAATTTAATTATTATTACTATAATTAAACGAAAATGATAAATCAGGTAAAATTAATAACTTTATGTTAATTTGATATATTAACAGGAAACAGGATCCTAAAAATATCTATGATTATAATAATAATAATAATTACCCAGGAATTAGACATCGTTCTATAGTTGATATCATCATTGCCGGTAATTTGTATTATATTATTAATGGATTACAAATTTATAGCTGTTGGAAAATATATCATGAAAGTACCGAGTTAAATTTCTCATTTCAATTATATTTCAGTTTCCATCCGCCAAAATTAAACATTAATTTCTATATACATTTAATTTTTGGATAGACATGATGATTATGGTATCCGGATATTTGATAGAGCGCAATTTATCGAATGTAATCGAAGTAATCGATTTCAGAATTAACCAAATTTACAATTCACCAAATACAAAATTGATCGAAAGTAAATTGGCTGAATACAGTATTAATTGATGGTAATATTTAAAAACTTGTGATATATTGGAACCAAGTTCACCAAATGTAAAAATCTGTTTTATGTGCTTTTCCAATAGTGTAAAATTTACTTTTGTTCAATTGTAAATTCCGAAATTTGTGTATTCGATTACTTGTTTTCGATCAATTAACTACAAATCAATATAACATATAATAATAAACAAATATTATATTTAATGATTTCATTTCAAATAATAAAAATTTTCTCATAATTTCATGAAAAGTCAATGATCTTTGGTTTTAATTGGCACATTAAATAAAAAAAAAAATATTTATATAATTTTTACTCTGTAATTATCCACTTGATCCGATCCAATTAAAAAATTATTATACATTGAAATTAACCAGAAATATAACTAATAATCAAGTACAAGTACACAATTAAATTGGCTTCTAAAACTTATAAATTACAAACGAAATGAAATATACAAAGGATTAATAAGAATTTGTATATAATTAAAAGCTCTGGAAATTTAGTGAACCTATTAATTTTCTATATCCTTTGAGAATTTTCAAAAATTATATACAATTCGAATAAAATTTGAAAGCAAAAATTTTGTTTTGTAGATTATTTTAATCAACTTATAAAATCTCTAGTGGTATCGGAAATACTTTCTGAAATTATTTCCAATCTATTCATTATTATAAATCTATTCATTATAAAGATTAAATTATTATAATAGTTTACTTCAAAAAGGTTTACAATTAAGGCATTACAATTATGAGCTTCGAAAAAATTTGAATAAATTGTTATTTCAGATGTAACTCCACACAAAAGTCTACAGTGAACTGAATACAGTTCACGTTAATGAATTACTCTTCGATTTTCTGAATCTTATAATTTAAATGTGCAATATTTATTCTGTATTTGTAACGAAATCAAATTTAAAATTTAAAATATTTTATATACAAATTTATATAAAATTATTCAATTAAATAAATAGCATTTCAAATTAAAGAAAAAAAAATTATTATCGTTGCTATAAGTATCTTATAATAAAAACATAATGATTCATGAATAAATAAAACTTGAAAAATTGTAAAAAGTTTTCACTTTGAAGAACACCAGAAATTGAATATTTTTCCTAAATTATTATCACCCACAAAATAAGTTATTATAAAAATGAAAAGAGAAAGACAACTTTAAATCATAAATCAAATAATTGTTCCAAATATTTTTGACATAACTTTATGACCTAAAATTTATGTTGTGTACCATCATTTTTATATGTATTTATATGATTTTTTCCCTGTACCAAATAATTTTTTATGTCTCAATCAAAAATACTAAGTTTAATATTTTTGTGGGTTATTTTTAAGGATCATAATATCATAAAAAAAAAGGTAATTTACATAAAATGAAAATGAGACAGAAGCTGTTAAAAGCATACGTCGCAATATTATATAATTTTATATTAAAAAAAAAATAATATTAAAAAAAATGTTTTATTCGATTTTTTATATTAAAATTTATTAATATATGTGTAAAGTTTCCGAATGCCTGCCCGATTTCCGACTGGCTCTATTATTGATTAGTCAGGAAGTTATGATAAAGAATAATTATCTTTTGAAATTAATTGAAAATAATTCAAATTTATCGAGGTACTCGTACTAGCTGAAAATTATTGAAACAGATAAATTATTGTTTCTGTGTAAATTTATAATGGTAAGGTTAATATTAGAGGTAGTTACAAACTGCCTCAAACTACATTTACCAAATTATACAGGGGTAAGACAAATTACGTTTTCATTTTAAACTGAAAAGGAATTTCAGTATTAACAACATCGAATGAAGATTGTTCTAAAACTGAATGGCTTGAAACCTTTTGCATAATAAGTTTGAATGATGTAGGTCATTTGTTCAACTCACAAAATATCACCAATAATTTATGTATTATGGTAAAGAATTGAGGGTTCAGGACGTTTAGGCTAACGATATTCAACATGTTTGTAATATATTTTCAGCTCGTATGAACCTAAAATATAATTTATTTCAATGATTTAAAATTATAAAAATATTATTTATTCACATTTTATAAATTCTGCACAATCATTTCAAAATAGACATAAAATTCATTTTGAAAAACATACATAAACTGAGAAATTAGCTTTGATGAAATTATTTTATTTTTATGTATGTATATAGTTCGGAAAAGCAACAGTCCTGCATTTATTTAACAGTGATGGGAAATAGAAAATAACAAAATTGTATACAATTTTCTACAATTTGTTACACAAATTGATTTATCGATTACATAGTTTAATTTATGTAAAATATTTACTAATATTGAGTTAGCTTTAAACAAATAATCAGTAAATATAATTTAACTATTTCTTTAAGTAATATTATTTTTAACATATTAATAATTATCATTTAAAAATTAGTCTCTGCTAAAAGGTCACTAAAAAATCCTTCGCTAAATTGGATTGAATATGCAAATATGACAATTTTTATAATCTTTATCATTAAAATTTGCATATTAAGAATCTAAGATTGGTTGAGATCATTTGATAAAATCAAATGTCTGACTATTTATATGGATTTCAGCAAACTCTCTTTCATTAAAAACATAAGGCCTATAACTCACAAGAATATTGATGTGAACTAACATGACATCACCAGATCTACTATCTGTGTAATTACAATTACCAGATCATCTTCAATCCAAACAAAACTCCGTTGGCTACAGACAAGGATGTCGTTTCTCTTCTTACTATCTAATACAAACAACTTTGTCGTTTGAGTTGGAGAAGGAGGAGTAGGAGTAGGAGAGGAGAGACTGGTAGGTCGGTACGCGTGGTAGGTAGTAGGTAGTAGGTAGTGGTGGAGTCGAGTAGCAGTAGGAGAAGAAGTCAGGAGCTATGGGTTTAGTGGGTAAACTGGGAACTTGTCGCACGTAGGCAAGATTATGTTATAGTTAACCCGTTGTACTGTCCATTCGAACACTGTATCATTAATTACTAAGAGTAGATTAGTGAATAACAAAATAAATAATCCGTGTTCATTACATTTTTCGTTATGCAACGTAATTAAACAATTTGAAATTGTTAACATTCCATTATTGAGTAAAATTTTTCATATACATTTCAATCTCTGGTCTAGTTTGAAATATATTTGCCCATTCTAATATTCTAAACGCTCAACAAAGTAGAAGATATATAAAATATATTTATATAATTTAATTCGTATATGTAAAATAAAAATAAATATTGAAAATATATTGCAGGTGCAATAATTCACTTTGAATAATACTGTCAGCATGAAATTCGTTCATGTATATTATTAGTTAGCTTAGTTTGCAGTTTATAGAAATAATAAAAAAAAGTTAAATTATTATAAATATTTTATTCATGTCTTTTATGAGAATTCGTTGCAGCTTGAAATAAATTGAATAAAACATTTTATTTTTTTTCAATAACTTGTAGGGGAGTTATTACTTTTCGATGCCCCTAGATTTCTTATTTTTTCAAGATAATTGATTTTTTTTGTTATTTATAAATTCTATTTCCGAATATTTATATTTGAAAATAGAAAACCTACATAACAAAAAATCATTAAGTATTATCGATTCTTCCTTTGATGTCCATATTCACATAAGACTTATGGACTTGTATTTTGTACGATATCATATGTGACTATTCGTGCTAATGAAATCAAAATTATGTCAAAAAAGTTATTGATATTTTCATTTTAAAATTAATCAAACTTGAAATTATAATTTGGTCACAGATTTTTACCCTTATAATATTAAACATAAAATGTTCGTTCGTGATTGCGTGCAAAAGACATCTAAAATTGATAACATCAGTCAAACAGGAATTAATAATTTATTATATTTAAAGTGTATAATATTTTTACAATTCCGAGATTTTTAAATGTCTTTTTAAACACGCTTAAATAGTAATTATCACATTTTGTTAATTATAGCTGGGTTAATTTTTTTAATTCTATATTCCGGATTGGTTATTTAAGATTCTAACAAATATATATGATATCAAAAATCCATATTTGTTGAGTGAAACATCGGTGAAATTCATCATTATAAATTTTTGTAACTCGAGTATGTTGTTAGCAACATTTTAGGGAAAGTGTTATTGGAAATATTTCCAACTCCCAGTATAGCAACATAAGGTTTAGTTGCAGGAAACCAAAATTATAGATTTTTTATTTTTTATTTTTTATTTATAAATAATACAAATCAATCCAGATTTCTTTCCATTACAAAAAAAAAAGGATTTGAATAGAAACTTCATAATTTTGTATCCAAATGTTTTCAGAAAAATTGTTTCCATAATTTTTCTAAAAAATTTATGAGGTAATAAAAGAAAACTAATTTATCTTTTCTAAATTTATTATGTTTTACTAAACGATTTACCAGTTCTATATCTTTAAGAAATATTTTGTGTAATTTTATACAATTCGTCCTTTACAAAAATGATCACAATTTACGAGTTTAAAATGATTTACGAGTTTACTATGTTATTTTGGTACTTATATAGTTGGTTTTTATAGAAAATCGCACAACGCACTCAATGCATTCATAAAATCGTATAGAATTCTGTAATAATGTACACAAAAAGCATTCATAAAAATGATGTTGCCATGGAAAGAATGTTTACTATAAGAAATCATAATTATTTTGTGAAGACTGTGCATATCTAAAACTCGTCATCGTAATTTTTGAGACGTATCTGTGAATATTCAATTTATATTTTGTCATTTAGAAGATTATTATAGAATTATAGTCAGGGGACTCACTGGAGCTACCGACAAAGACCAACAAGCATCATGAAACCAATATATTATATGACAAATTTCGTTAAAAATAGGTAAATCTATCTAAAATTGCTGTGTACAGAATAGACAGATCCATTATTGTAATCTCGAATTTTTCTGACGCTCAAATCCGTTACAACAGTCATAGTTAATCGAAAATAGAACTAAAAGACAATACTTTCAAATAGTAGGTATTCATAAAATGTAATTCAACAGTTTCTGTTCTGTAATTTTCCTGCTGCTGTATAATTTTTAGTGTAAGTCATAAATTAAAGAATACAACATAAGATAAAAAATAATTGTTCCATATATAAAATTTAGAAACCATAAACTAGAAATGTTCTATGTAACATTAAATTTATACAAAAAAAAATTAGAAATTCTTATCCTGGCAAGCAACAATTATTAATTACTGTAGAGCTATTAATACCAGACATTTTAAAATGTTTACTTTCAACAGTTCATAAACGAAATTTGTAAAAAAAACTAATTGGGTGATAATACTAGTAAGGCGAATTGCGAATCCTTTATAAATTCGTTAAAATAGTAACTTTCTTAATACTCTTAAACGGAAACTAATTATAAAAAGGACTTGTAATATTATTTAAATATTTGTCCAGTGTAATAACTGTTTATTTTCTGTAAAACCAAACCGCCTTAAAAGTTTTTTTTTTTGGTTTTAAAAAGGATATGCAAATAAATCTTTCTGGTATAGTGACACTTGTCATAAGGAGAAAAAATTTAATTCTTCAAGGTATTATGAATGAATAGCAAAAATTCTAACAAAACTTTAAAGAAGAAGTTTTTTTTCTTAATCTCATTCTTTTAAATTACTTCTTCAAGATGAAAGGATTTATAAAGAAATATTTTTTTTTTTTAAAGATCTTAAAGATAATACTTAGGACTTAGGACTAAATGAAGCTTTTACGAAATATTTAAAATAATTTTAAGAATTTCTTGGATAATTTGTTGTGTAATTATATGGAAAGATTAAAGAAAACTTGTCTATTTAAAAGTCTATATTGTAGTCGTAATTAAAGTCAAGATTTTCGAAATAGAATTTTTACTTTTGTTTAGTAATTTTACAGTAGATTGTCATTCGCAGATATCTCAATATTGTGGGAAGCAAAATCTGAAACTAATTTGTTATCCAAATTTAAGGTCCTTTTAGCAAAATAGTTGTGGGTCATGTTGCCAAATATTTTCAGGAAATGTAGTGTGTCCATATTAAAGATTCCGAATTACGCCTAACAAACTTCGAGTTACTGGCCGTACTCTTACTTTAGTGTATTTAT
This sequence comes from Rhamphomyia laevipes, assembly GCA_963920725.1. Lineage (NCBI taxonomy): Eukaryota > Metazoa > Arthropoda > Insecta > Diptera > Empididae > Rhamphomyia > Rhamphomyia laevipes. The sequence continues at coordinate 1,580,038 of OY987256.1, forward strand.
TTTACAATACCAATCGTGTGGTCCAAATTTCTATTTAATTTATTTCGAGTTATTTTAGGTTGAAAAGAGTAAATTAAACAATTGGTAATTTTCAGTATACACTTGATTAACGCCGTACTCGTATGTAAATTTCTAAAACTATATTCATAATATTCAACTCAATATAAAATATAGTAAAATTTATTTAATGAAAATTTATATTTTATTTGAAATTCATGAAAACGAACTTTTTATCGTTAGTCAATCCATAACAAAAAAATGGTTGGTTATTTTGGAAGAGATTGTGATCGAGTTGTCCCACTAGATTTGTCTAGTATTATTCTAATATTACTGCAAAATATTGATCTGTAATCCCCATTCAACCGATCTATATATTTACTTTCCTGGCGTTACTACCCGCTGTGACCTTTAGCCGAGTTCAAAACGGTTCTTCTCTAGTTGCGATCCAGTGCCTTTTCTCTCCAGTTGTTTATTTGAAGTGTTTGTTTAGGAGGTCACTGACCACATTTGTTTATCTTTAACTGGGTCTTATTCGCTTTCGTTTTCCCTCCAGCCTGGATTCAAAGATCAATTTCGTTGGAGCATATTCGTTTATCCAGACAGCATGGCATAGTTCATTTTTCGTCGAATCTTCTCCTCTAATATGCAAACTCTTCCGTAAATCTTGCGCAGAATTTTCCTTTTGCAAATCACAAGTATATGTATCTTTCAATTGGTGTTTACCAGCGTTATTGACTAATATTGATTAATATTTATTGATTAATATTTTGCAGCTCCATAGCTTAAGACAGATATACTGAGGATTTTGTACAGTCCACCTACACATTCCGATTTCTCAAAAAAATTATATTCAAAAATAATTATCAACTTTTTACTACAAAACATAAATCATAAAATTATAGAAACATTTTTTATAGCATACCAAAATTCTCAAACTAACCATAAAATATTCATATCAATTCACTGAAAATAATTCCCATTTTTTAAGCTTGTTTACAATTTACGTTCACCACATACAAAATTGTACACTTTTTAATTAAAATTTCTTTTTTATATACGTAGTAGTTGAAAATTTATAAATCGAACAAAGGCTGGACAAATTTAGTAGTACAAGCATTAAAAAAATTTTTTTTTTTTTTTTTGGTAATTAAAATCCAAAAAGGACAACAAAAAGACGTATGTCGGTACAGACATTTTAAATTTAATTTGCCATAACATGTTGTACTTTATAATAGGATATTAAAATATTTTATTATACAACATGTTTTTAGGTTTTAGGAACAACATTTGTTGGTAACGTAACGTCAGGTTTTTCTTTTAAGGATAATTTTATATATAAACATTATATTTATGTTGGTAAATGTTTATTAAGGAAGATTTTATAATTTAATTAATTATTTATTTTAAAAAAACATATTCATTTATGGCAACTATGTCAATTATCCTTGACCAAATGAGTAGAAATTTAGAGTAGTCGCTATTCGTTACCAAATTACTTTATTTCTGGCAAAACTATTAATAAATCTAAGATTAAAGCATTGTTTTTTTTAGATGGATAAAAAGACGGGCATCTAACGTAAGAATGTACCCATCAAAAGTCTTTTATATTACAGATGAGTTTCCCAATCTTTATGAATTAATTTTACATACACTTTGAAAGTAACTTTTCCAATTTGCGGTTTCCTTACATTTCTGCGAAATTGATGCTACTTAATGATACTTTGTATTTAAAAAGTAGTTTTCTATTTAAATTTTTAGCTACACGGCAAATACGTATTTGTGTCAAAGTCATGTTTCAATGCTGATAGTAAATATTTTTTTCTAGTACCGTCAACGTTCAGCATTATAATTGTATTTTACACTGCTGTCACTTTAATTCCAGCTTAACTTATACTAGCAGTCGCCGTATTTTATAAACGTAATGCTCTCGTAGTACTGATGCTCCCGTGATGTGTAAACTGACCTTTTTACGTTACAGGTTTTTCATTAGCTATAAATATTATCAAAGAAATAAATTCTTATTTCATGTGGTAAACTTTGTTCTTTTAATCAGTCAGTATTCCAGTTCTGATTGAGTTTCTACTTTAACTCAGGTAGTACGTAGTAAGTATATTTAAAAGTAAGATAATAAATCTAAGTTTTAATTATATAAAAAATTTACTAAAAAACTATATTATTAAAATTCAATTTATATTAATGAAAATTATGTAGGTATACAAAAATTTTTTCCTTAATTAAGATAAATCGATTTTATAATTTATTATTTTATGTAAATACATGGTTCGAGAGAATTTCAATTTTAGTAATATTACTTAATTGTATAACACTGGGAATGTATCAGCCTTGCGTAGATGATTCTTGTATTACAAATCGATGCAAAATACTTCAGGTAAGTTTATTTATTTTTCTAATTATCTTTAATTAAATTTATTATTTTATGAATATGTGAAAATTAATTCAATAAAACTTTTATAATTTCACTATTATTCCGAATTTAGCAATAATTTTAGCTAATTATTGGTTAACTAATTTCTAATTATATTAACATTTGACCTTTCATTACGAATTTAAAAAAACAATTATTCTTCTTAAGTGGCATATCTACTGCTGGATGCTTGCAATAACACTTCTCTGTCTTGTGATGTATGTACTATATAGTTGACAAATTGCTCGAAGGCCTGTCCAATTTAGAATGTTTCACAGTCATGACATTTGCTTCCTACCAATGACCCATCTATCTTAAATTATTTTCTGTACATTTGCTTCCTTCCAATGACCCATCTATTTTAAATTATTTTCTGTATGTTAAGTTGTAGGATTAGATGACCAATACAAAGTTCTCCTCAGTTTGGCAGTAAAAACAATATAATTTCTCTTATTGCACTTCACTTTCCTCAAAATTCTTCGATATATATCCACATTTCAAAAGCTTTAAACGTGGTCAAAGTTGAAGTTTTCAGTGTCCACACTTCCATACCTTAAAGTATGTACTTCGAGATATAAAATTATGATTATGTTTTTAAAAATTGATACTCTATTAAAATTATATTATAATCAAGTTTGTTATTATAATTTGAAAACAATTAATTAAATCTTAATGATATTTTATGTAATTAATGTATCGTCTTTATTTACATCTTAATTAATAGCTCCCTATTTATATTCAGTCACTTAGTATTAAACGAAAAATTGTTGTTAATTTGATTCAACCTCTTTTTGTTTTCATTAAACTTGGTTTCCATAAGTATAGTAATAAATATTTAACAGAGCCAAATACATTAGTACAAAAAAAATAATCCTTCATATTATAAAATTACATTATCTTTATCTTGAGATAAGACAAACAAGCAGATATACATAAATAATATTACTGTAAGTGTATAACATTATATAGCATATAAATAAAAGAAAATATTCTTTCCTACTTAACGCCATATCCTTACAGTATAAATCTTAATCAACTTTATATTCGTTTTACTATCTCCATCATATACAAAATTTACACATCCTTGTTTGACATATTTTAATTAATCATCGTATCCACCATGATAATCATCATCATTCCAACAAAAAAAAAGGATATAAATATAAGATCCCTTTTTCACGAAACTTTTTACATTAGATTATCCTTAGCTCTTTCTTTCCTTTTAATTTGTCGTATGTTAAGTAGAATAACTTAAATATTATATGATCACATACATAAATTTACGGAATATTATTTATAATAAAATTTACGAGTCAATTTCGTCAACGATTTTTTATATCCTTGAGGTTATAATTATATTTGATATTATATAAATATTTTTTTTCCCAATATATTTTCCTTAAATTATTTTTCTGGATCGAATTTGATATTAAAGTGACTGATCAATTATTATTGAATTTATTTAAGTTAATCAATATTGTAGATAAATAGATTTGAAAGAGATTTAATTAAAAAAAGATAAGACATCCGGAAATCCGAACCAATGAATTTTATCTAGAGACGAAATTCCATTTTTTATAACCAAATTTCCTTTTCATTATTTTTTATTATCATTGGCTAATCACTTTTTCGGTATAATTATCTAATCGCTAAAACAACTGGTAAATTAAAAAATGAAATAATCTATTTTGGGTCAAATTTTCTTTTGCTTTTCGGAATTTATGTGGAAAAACGAAAAAGAACCAAAAAAAAAAATTGGCAAAAACTAACTAAAATAGTAAAAAGAAATTCCAACTCATAAAAATTTTGGATCGAGTTTCTAATGTTTTTAATTGAAATTCCTATTTTATTTAGTTCGTATTTTTTTGGGTTGAATTTCCTGGACATTTTAAACTATAAATTGTTAGAAGATTAATTGGTTTTTAAATAGTAAATTGAGGTAAATAAAATCTTGTTTAGTTAAGAGAAATCATATTCAAAATTTATAATCAATACAAAATTCCATACTAATCCGATTATTTCAATTCATATTGAAATTGTAATTGTGAAATAATGTTAAATAAAATTCAATTTAATTGTAGATACTATATTTTAATAATAAGATGGTTATCATTTATGATATTGATTGATTATGATAGATATATATCCTTAATGGTTTGATATTAAAGAAAAATATTTTGAATTGAATTTTTTATACTTTAACTGTAAAGATTTGTAATATTTACATTATTTGGTTACGTTACGATCAAGAGTATTGTAAACGGATAGTGTTGTAGAGTTAAATTCGTAAAATAAAATATGGTTATTCGTTATAATGTGAATGGTAATGGCGACATGACAATGTTCTTTGATTATCAAAAATGGACACATTTATACAGCTCATAATAAGTAATCTTATTTGTGATTTGACAGGTTTTTAATATCACTGTCTTAATATGGTTTTTTCAAATGACGTTTCCCTTTACCAGCATTTAATATTTTATACTAAATATTTTTAGTGAGTTGATAAGAATCGCTTTACCAATTGCATGACTGTGAAAAGATTCAAAATTCGTTGCTAGATCTTAGTCTATTACCTCACATGTTCTGTAAAAATACGAAAAAAATATATAATTTATTAATCTTGTAGAATTAAAATTATTTTTAATTTATATTATTATAAATTACAAGTTAAACAACTTTATTTACGAAAACAATTTAAAATTTATCCAATTTGATTTACAATTCATGGACTTTATTTATATCTCAATTTTTATCCCTCATTGAATATAAATTTATATTTTTTTATATTATCTATCCATAAATAATTAATATTATTTGGATTTATATCATTTATAATGTGAATTATAAATAAATATTGATTATCATTAATTTTAATTTTATTCATTTTGTTTCATATAATTTCAGATGTTCGATGATATAATTTTTGCATTTTTTGCTCTTGAAATGGTAATAAAAATGATCGCAATGGGATTATATGGTAAAAATACATATTTAGCAGATTCATGGAATCGATTGGATTGTTTTATTGTATTTGCTGGTCTATTAGAATATTTAATGCATATAGAAAATTTAAATTTAACAGCAATACGAACAATACGTGTCCTTAGACCATTAAGAGCAATTAATCGAATACCAAGTATGTATATAATTTATATTAATTTTTAAATAACCAATAAATGTAATATTTTTGTATGTAGCTAGTATGTAGTTATAATTTAAATATTAAATGTAAAATATTAAATAAAATTACAAATTTACCAAAAAATTATAAATAATTACACTAGACTGTCTACAAATACGATGATTTCGAATCGTATGGGCCGATTTACTATTATTCGGGAGAAAGTTTTTGTATTTTGAATTCAAATTTTTTTTTTTTTGATTCAAATTTGACAAAGTTCTTTTTCAGTTAAGTCATGGTGTCGTGATTTTACTGCTGTGAATTTCAGTCCACATTTTATGTTTATTCAATTGTCGTTTTAGTGCTTAGTTTATCATAATCATCATAATAAATTAGCGTAAAGGTCATATTTGGTCGTTAGCCTCTTCCGTATAGAAGTTTCTTTACATTTACGTTGCAAATTGAACTTACTAATTTTATATGAATTCCGAACCATAAGTTTCTTTGTAATAAAGAAATTTCAATATTTGTAATAAAGAAGCCAATATCTTTTAATAGTTACATATATTGTAAGCAAATGGTCTCAATCGATACCATTTTTCCCAGTATTCACATTAGAAGCTGAGTCAAATTAGAGCGTCGTGGCTACGTTGCTCTGTAGTTAAAACAGGACTTACTTAGTTCACGTAATTTATATAAAATATCTGTACTAAATACAAGACAGTAAAGTCGTGGCCTCAAGATTTTAAATATATTCAATTCTGATAGACAATATAGCTACTAGTTTTCAAATCATTAAGTTAAAATAGTGAGAATATAGTTAGCTATATATAAAACCATTATAAAATCAAAATTTAGAAAATTTATCTAATTTATTTATTTAACATGGAAAAATGGTTTTTCTATAAATTTTTCACAGCATAAAATATTTTCGAATAAATTAAATATCTTAAGTATAAAGACAATATATTTTAAGATCATTTAAAAAAAAACAGAAGTGTTCATTTTCTGAATATTAAAAAGCATTTTTCGGTTCTCATAAATTTGATCCATCACAAACAAAATAAAATTTTTTTTAAGTATTATGCTAAATGGTAAAACTCTTCTTTTAAATATATTTATCCATAAATTATAATATATAACACGAAATAAAAATATTATTATTATATATATTTAGAAATTTAACATGAAAATTTTCATAATTTATTATTCCAAACACATTTAATATTACTTTAAAAGAATATTTTATTATTATGCCTATGTATACAATACAATTTTCTATGAAAAACTTGTTGATCCCTTTAAAGTTTTCCACTCACATAAACACAAATAATATCAAAACAATACATAAATAAAAGAAAATTTTCTGTTTTCTTTTTTTTTTTTTTTTTTTTTTTGTTTATAAAATTGTTGTATAGAATTATATTAAATATTTTCTTTTTACAAAACAATATTATTTATATATAAAACAACAAGGAAGAATGTTAGTGTGTAGGTGTTATGGTTACCATCAAAATAATACTATTCATATGTATATATGAATGTTGAATATCCTTTTATATTCATGTTTTTTTTTTAAAATAAAATTCTTTTTGTTTTGTTTACATTCCTGTACCATTTTTTTTTTTGTTATTCTCTCTAACACCACAAACTCTCAACACTAATCATCAGTATTTAGATAGGGTGTAGCTCAAATTACAAAAAAAAAAAATGACTTCTTCATTTTATTAATAATTCTTTATTAATAATGTCAAAAATCAAATTTTCAAATTAAATTGTCTTTGACATTTGAATATTGACAACGTTTGTACATGTTAATTTTAACAGCTAAGCTGTTATTTGACAGTTATATTACTTTCCAATTACTTTCAAATCCCAATTATCGTCCTTGAAAACATATTTTATTTGGAAAGTTAAACGGAATTCACTTTTTTGCCGGCAGTGACTTTATTTATGCTGTCAAAATTTAGAAATAGTTCATAATCATGACTTGTTCATTTTTCGTCTGTATACTGAGCTTAACACTATTTTCGCTGTACGAATATTTAAATATTAATTTCTTTTAAATTTACTACAAAAATATTTAAATACATAAATATAGCCACAAATTATACATCAAACGTTTATGGTTACCACAAAATTGATGATAATTATATAAGTAACAATTAATATATATTTCAGGGAAATGTTTATATCGCTGATATCCTTCTTTTGTTTATTTAATTAAAACTTTCATATATTTACATGGAAATATGGAAATACTGAACAATTTTATAATATATATAAATATATATGCTTTTAACAATACACTCCATCCCAAATTTACCACAAAAACCAAACTTATTTTACAATGACAACGTAATCTATGTATTCATAACATAAAAACTCAACATGTGCAACAGATGCTACCGTTCCCATTATACAATTTCTGCACGCGTTTATATAAAAATGCAATCTACTAAAATAAATACTTGTAATACAATTACGCCAATAATAATAACAATGAATTTATGTATATTATGTCCTTAAAATAAAAACGATTTATTTTAAGGACTCATGTCGGACAATTTAAACTTTATTTAAAATATAATCAGGTAAAGTTAAATAAATTTTGCTAATTAAATGTAATTTTAAATTATAAATGAATAGATAATGATAATTTTTCAAAATTTTTATTTTAATTATTATCCTTGTTAGAAAGTTAGAAAGTTCATTGTATGAATACTGATAATTATGAACTGTGTTCCACTCCTGGTTTGTAAAATATTATATTTTTAAGGATTTAAATTGTGATTTTATAATGTGTCCTATGCAAGAACCTTTAAAAAATCAATATTTGATATTTTATTTGTTGCAAAAAAAAGGATTTATTCATTATTTTAAAAAGGATTTTCTATGAATTTTCATATCTTAAGTTGTTATGTTAATTTCCTGTCATCCAACGGAAGACGATTAAGAATAAATATTAAATAAAATTAATTTTTATTTAACTTTAATTTATTTTTCCTTGTTCACATCACTTGGGAGCAGACGGACTCAATGAAAAAGATTTCGTGACCTAATAATTTGATAATAAAATTTGGACCTAGTAATTTGATAATGGATTCCGAAATTTCTCAATAAGTAATGCACAATCGAAATGCTTTTAATATGCTTTTTAAAAACATATTTTAAATTTTTATTGCTGATACTCATTTAAAACTAATTCAACTTAGATCTACATCGATGCCGCGGTTTGGAATTCATCCTTTGCACACTACATAAAATTGTTCAATAAATATGGAATCATTAAAATAAAACCATATAAAAAACTATCATTTCTAAAATGTTGTTATACAATCATTTTCAACACATCAACAATCAATAAATTAATCAACAATAAATAACTAACACCAACTAGTCTTTAATTTCCGGTTGATAATTTGTAAATCAACATTTTCCGATAAAACCATTCCAAAAAAAAAAACTATTGACATGCAATCCAATTTGATGTAAACACTAGACAATATGAATAAATTGAATAAATCGATAATTCCAATTTATTCTAACACAATTTGAATGAACTCTATAAATATATACAAAAAAAATTCTATTTTATGTTCATTTTCTTTGGGATAATTCCAAAAATATATTTTCCGTCTATATAATAATCACATTTTAATATAGAATATCAAAAAAAATGAACTCTAAGGACCAATATTGACATTTATTACCATGATAATTCTCTCCTGAATAACCAAAAAAAATATTTTTTTTTCAATAAAATGTTTTTTATTTTATCTAAGGACTTATCCTCCTCCTATAAATTTTAGTCCTTGACCAACAAAATTGGATACTGTTAGGCGTTTATATTAGATACTAAAAGTTATGTCCTTTAACAATATTTATTTTTTTGATTACACAATATTCGGTTAATCTACACGCTTGGGTGCATGTTAATAAAACTTGTTTAAGATAAATAAATTTTTGGAAATTGTCAATAAATTACAAATTATAATAAATGAAATTTGTAAATAGATTGGCTCTTTAAAAAGGGCAATGACTAAGGCGGAATTACACTTAATAAAATAGGGACTCAAGGGTGAAAATATAATTTGTAAAAAATTTTTTTTTTATTTTTACCTGAAAGGACATAATTATTTTTCCTTTTGTCATTATTTGTAATTTACAAAAAGTTTGATCAAATTATCAAATTTCAACTTTCTAGTTTACATTGACTTGAATATGACTGGCAATTTTAATATTATTTAAGTTGCTAAATAGAAAATTTGCAGCAAATATTCTTTAGTTTACTGTAGTTATACATACAATTAATTATTTATATTTATTAAATTAATTTTCCAATTAAAACTAATATAAAAACAAAACAAATTTTCTTTTAAAGGTATGAGAATTTTGGTAATGCTACTATTGGATACCTTACCGATGTTGGGTAATGTCCTTTTATTATGTTTTTTTGTTTTCTTTATATTTGGAATTGTTGGTGTACAATTATGGGAAGGTATTTTACGACAACGCTGTGTACTAGACTTACCACCAAATGTACTAGCACCAAAGTAAGTAAAAAATTTATTATAATATTAATTTAAATTTAATATATATTTATATTAAAAAATAAATAAATAAATAAATATTTAAAAAAAAAAAAATTATAACATAATAAATTTATATGAAAATTATCAAAAAGCAACAAAACAGAACCATAACAAAAACATCTGCTTCTTATTCATATTCCATGAACATTAATATTTTAGTATATATATATATGAAAAATACTACTGAACTTTTTCAAAAGGACACTGATCCTTTTGAAATTCTATTAACTCATCATAATCTCATTATTTAGTATTAGAATTTAATATGAAATTTCAGATATCATTCAAATATAATACAAAAACTATCAAATCATTAATTTTATGTTATTTTTAAAATATTAAATTTTAGTTTTTATGATTCTTAGTTTGCTTAATTTAAATTTTAAAAATATTAATAAGAAAAATTTTTTATTAACTAACACAATATTTTTATATTGGTAATATAAATTAAAAAAAAAATTAAGAAAAATATTTTTTATAAATTTTTTATTAATGATTAAAATAAAATGCTCTATAATAAAATATATTAGAAATTTTACATTAGATTAGAAATAGATTTAAAAAGCTGTTTCAAAATTATTTTAAATTACAAATTATGGGTCGAACTTAAATATCTATAACAGACTGACTTATATAGGTCAAATTTAAGTGAAAGTATTCTGTAATGACTGCCTTACAGAAGTCGAAATTAGAAACTTTCTAAATCTAATTTTTTTTTTCGTGCTGGATTACCGGAAAAATAGTATTAACGTTATTGATTTGGTAATGTCCATAAGGATTAATTAATTTGATCGAAATTGTAATGAATTACCGGATTCTTTTGAGTCTTAACATCAAAAAATAATGTTAATATTTAAAATAATGTCACCAAAAACATTTTCAAACGCCATCTTCAAAAATGTGACATTAGATTGAAGTTTTGAATCTGTTATTAATCGATTCTTTTACACGAAGTATACAAGAAAATCAAGAAAACGATTTTTTTTTAATTATTCAGAAAAAAGTTTGAGAGATTTTTTTGAGGGAAGTTTATAAAGTACCAAGTAGGATTAACTACAGAGACGTTTTGCTTTTGAATTGAGTTTGTTTTATTTTTTCAAACCTTTTCGATTCGGAGAATAAACCGAACTAATATGACAGACAGACAAATAAATTGTAAAATCAGTTTCAAATTTTCAACTTTTTACATTAATTACATGTATTTTGGTCGTGGACCTTTCAAAAGGAATTTTTCAAATACAATTTGGTATTAAATATATTAACGACATAATTTTGAGGAACTCTGTCGAACAAAATATGCCAACAATCTTAGAAAAAGAAATTCTTGACACAATCACACAATAAATATGAAATTAGAATCTTCTAAATTTTTGACAATACGAGAAGCTGAATTTATATTTTTTTGAGACAGCTTAATAAATTCAATAATTTTAGATTAACATAATTAACTAGACAACATTAATAAAAATATACAATTATTAATTAGCTTTTATAAATATATAAACAAATAATACGTAAAAAAAAGGTATATAAAACATGGCTACAAATTAAAACTACTCTATTTATTTTTCAGCTCTTATAACTCACATTTTATATTTTATAATTAGCTTTTAAGTTTTTTTCAAGCATGTAAATTACAAATTTTTTTATTTTTCAATATAATTTTTGCTCCTTTATTTATATTCAATTGAAATTTCAATATGAGAATTATGGTTTGGTTTGTTATTAAGATTTGAAAATATTTTTGTAGTTTCAATTTAATACTTCGTCGGTTCAGTAGTGATTTGTCATGTACGCCTAAAGTGGCCATTTTAACCTAATATGTGAACTGTAGGTTTTTAGGAATCCTCTTTCTATTTGTACTATTCGTTTTTTAAGATTTACAAGGACGAATTTTACTTTTTTCGTATATTCTAAAAAAAAAAACATTAATTTTAATATTGATTTGTCGTATATTCAAATTTAGCGTTCATACGACAATATTTTAGTTTGTCGTACACACTATTAGTTTGTCGTATTCATAAGTGTATTCATTTACATATTGGATTGTCGTATGTGTAATTTTTTTCTTGTATGTGTACAAACAAACAAAAAAACTGTTCGAAAATAGACGTATACGACAAACCCATTGTTACCATAGAACAATTATAGAATTATAGAATCATTATAAAATAATTATTTATTTAATTGTAGTGGCAACTTAAAGTAAACTGTTTAAAAAACTCAATATATCAGCTTACATCTTATGGCAAAAACAGAAGATTCCATTATTTGTTTTAATGTTAAAATACATTTTTCAGAGGTCGACCGAATACGACAAATCAATACTGAGCCGACGAGACTTTATTAAATTTTTAAATTCTGAACAAAGTTAAATTTTATTTTAATTGGTATATAAACATTAAAACTCCAGAAATTATAATTACTTTTAATCTGGTGAATGCAAAATAAAAAAATTTTGGAAATTGTCAATAAATTACATGTTTATATACATTAATGTATATAAACATTAAAACTCCAGAAATTATAATTACTTTTAATCTGGTGAATGCAAAATAAAAAAAATATATATCCAAAAATGACTCTCAACGCCAAATATAAAAGGTCTATTCAGAAACGATTTAATGAGTTTCGGTTACAAATTTTATAACCCACTAATTAAAATAATAAAATCAGTTTTATTTCGACTCATTTTCTTGAACTTTTTTTTTTTATACGTAAATAGTAGTAATAATTATAAAAAAAATTTGGTTGGTTTTTATCTTTAATCATTTTTATTACGTATATACCAAAACTTCTATAACATTTAGAAATTAGAACATAAAATTTAACGATTCATTAATTTGTTAATTAACAGTCTCATATTATTCGTTACAAGAAATGTGAATAAATTTCGTAAAAGAAATTTTAGGGGAAGAATTTGGTTTGATATTACAGTCAATTTATTATTTCCTATAAAACAAATTACGTATAATAAATAAAGTTTTTTATATGAAATTTTTGTAAATTTATAAACATTTTTACTAACTAATTTCCCTTATTAACACACAATTTTATTTGTATTTCCGGTTCGATAAAATAATTTTGATTTAAAGTTTATTATATGGAAACGATTATTAATTCCTTAATTAGATTTTAAAGTTTATATAAATTATGATATTTTGTCGGTTTTAATCAATCTGAAAGAAGAAATTTAATAATTTCCTTGAAATGTTGAGAGGTGTTTTAGTAGTCTCAGTAATGATTATGTCGTAACTCGTAACCTGTACACTTATTGACACACTTAATTTTCGGCACAGCTATTGATACTCTACACTTTGAATAGCAATTTTATAATCACTTTGGTCTGATTTTGTTATAAGAAATATTGAGTTTTTCTTCCTGATATATTGATCTCTCTCTTTTACATTATTTAAATGTGAAAGAGAGAGAGATCAATACATTTTACATTTAGTTCGATTTTAGGAGGACCATTTTTCGTGCTAAAATTAAAAAACTGTTAAATTATTTAAGAATTTTGTTAAGAAATCCAACAATTTTAAATTTTATTTAGTATAAATTAAGGATTTCTAATAATTGGTATAGATAAATTTTTTTTTTTCTCGTAAAATAAGAATTTCTTAATAGAAATGTCAATAATTGGTGGAATTATGACACATCATATTTCATTATTGACACCAAGGTTCCAGTAATTATTTTCCATCATACTTAGGGTGTTAATAAGTGCATTTGAATATTTAATTTTCTTTCTATCTTCTTGATTGATTATTATGCTAATTGTACTTCTACTCTTTTCAATAACTATCTCACTATGTATAAAATAAAAAATTTCTTAAGAATGTCAATAATTTGTACCAGTTACGATATAGGAAAACATTATGATTACTAATTGTTCAACAAATCATTAAATAAATTATTTTTGTGGTTATTTCTCCGGCTGCGACAGGACCGCTGAAACCTAAACCATTGACCATTGTCGTGTACGTTTTAATTATCTTTAAATACATATTATTATTATTTACAGAACATTTTGAATTTCCATTTTAATACTACTACTTAAAGTATTACAATATCAACTTCAACTTTTGGGTTGTTTATGTATAAATTTATAAATCCATGGTCAGTGCGCTAATTTGCATAATATAAATTCGAATAATATTATAAATTGACTGTGTAGTGTATCCAATATTTACGTATAATCAAACACAAAATATAATTAAATTATATTATCCATTTCGCAGTGGCGTATCTTAAAGTTCAAATATTTTCATGGAAAATGAAATGCAGAAATTTAAAATTCATATACAAAAATTAATTTATATTCAGGAATTCTTAATTAATGTTAGTATAGCTCTGCAAATATATTTTATATATATAAACTTTTAAGTTTAATGAATCTATTTTAACGTTAAAAGAAATTATATTCCAATTGAAATAAATATTTAACTTTTACAAACTAGCTAAGTAGAAGTGTTAGTTAATGAAATTAAACTACACGGATTTATTTTTACGAAACGCCACTGGTGTAAATGTACGTTTATTACGAAAATAACCAAAAATTAACATTACAATATAAAATGATAGATCAATTTTGGGAGTATTTATAATAAATTGAACTATATTTCAATATTAAATTATTTACACAATAATTGGTGAACATAATTTAAAAAAAAACTAAACCATTTTTCTTTTATAAATTTTTCATTGCATTTATAATTATTTATTTTGTTCCGTTGTTTGATTACTTTGACAACAATAATAATAAAAATCCCTTACTTAATTAACACCTTTTCAAAAATATTGATTTTTAAAAACGCATAAATTTCATGTATTTTATACCATTTCAAAAAGTTTTTAACATTAATTCCTTGTAAAAATATTCGCTCGAAATTTAATATTTTAAGTAAATTTTGTTTGTAATATTATATATATTTAAATATTTTCACAATAAATTATGCTTCTACATATGTAACCATAACATAAAGTTTAACATATTTTTATTTTTTTAATACCAAAATTGTAATTTTTTGCTTGTAACTATAAAAGAAAATAATATTTTTTTTATTTTACTGCATACTATAAAAAAAATTTATAATTGAAACCAAATAGTATTTACAGAAAGAGATCAAAATTCATATAAAAGTTTTTATTGTGGGATTTAATCTAAAACCTAGAAGCATAAAGCTTTTTTTATTCTACATACTATGAGTATTTAAAAAAAATCTTTCATGCTAGTAGGATTTCAAGTCCAAATTTAAGTCCATATAAAAATTTTTATATAAGTTTTGATCTCTTTTTATTATATACTTTTTGTTGAAACCTAATGACAATAAAATGCAACTCACAATGTGCTCTAAATACTAAAAACATCAATTTTTGAAATTTAATTTTCTTTCAGATTATCTTGAAAGTATAGTTAGAAAGAATCTGATAAGCTATTTATTCTACATATGCTGTTCATTTTTATTAAAAATAAAATATCCTTAGTCCTTTTTAATGAAATTTAAGAATTTCGGAAATATGTATAAAAATATATCATTTTTTTTCAAAATTCTTTTTTTCTGTTCAATTTTTATTTATTACAAATTAAAATAACTTAAATTAACGTATCCTATTTTTCTATTGATCTTTCTTCCTTTTCACTCTATACGTCATGAATTGGTTATACAAAATAATTGGCAGGAAGTAAATCAAAAAAAAAAAATAGTTTTTTTTGTAAATATTTTATAAATAACTAAAACTTTAGTTAACTTAAGCTTGAATACCCAAAAAGTGCGAACAACCTTAGAATTAGAAAACATAAAACAACATAAAAAACATAAAAAACATAAAATAAATTTTTATAACTAAAAAAAAATTAATTAAGATTTTTTTTTTTTTTTTTATTATTTCAAAACGTAAAAAAAAAAAAACAAACAAAACAAATACGGGTTTTCTGATTACAGGGGTCTTCCTGAAGAGTACAGAGTTCGAGTTCGTGTAAATTCGTAAGACTTACCATTAAATACAAAAAAAAATATTTAATTTTATATGTATATATATTTACTATATGTATATAAATTTAAATAATTTATTTATATACATAAAAAAACTGAAAATATTACAAGTAAATTTATATATAAATAGATTTTTCATTTTTTGTACATGTTTTGATTTTAGTTGTGTAATTTTTAATTTACTCATAAATTAAAGACAAATAAAAACGTATAATAAAAATTTGAGTAATTATTATTATTTTTTTTTTGTGTGTATAATTAAATTTTGAGTGTTTTTAGTTCCTTTTAGAAATAATATGTAAAAATTGTATTAAAAATTCTCATAATTTTTCTATCAATCATTTTCCAAAATTTGTTAAAATTTCGTATTAAAAAATCTTTATTAATATTATTTATAAAGAAAAGTTGATATTTGGTTAATATAATTTTTAGGGGTAAGGACGATCCAAGATAAAAAAAACCTAATATCTAACAACTAAATACAATAGTGTTGATTAATCACATGAGAAACCCAGTATTATATGAAGTGAGGTTATTCTGCCAAAACTATTTTATAATAATTTTCACATTTTATCGTTGAATAGAACCTCAATGATAGAGGTTTCATGGCATTTAAATGCAATTTGAACCTACTTTTAATTGGAACAAGGAATTAAGTGAAGAAACTTTTAGTTGCAACAAGCTATGGGGTTTTTGTTAGCAAAGGGTCCTAACTCTTAACCATTAGCATTTTTCTCAGTCTTAAAAACTCAATTAATATTGTAAATTTTTATTAATGGCACTCAGTTAAAGCTGAGTCAAATCACAGCGATATCAATGTATCGGTTCGGAGTTGAACTCGGGACCGAACGCATCACAGCATAGCATACTAAACACTATTCCATAGCCACCTAAGAAAGCTACTCTTACTTATATTTAAGAGTTTTTACGTAAAAAGATCACTTTAAGGACTTCGATAATTTATTTAGGTTTCATAAATATGTTTTTTAGCTACATGCTTGTCACTATTTAAAATGCAGCTTTCAGGTATTATGAATCTCAATTATATAAAATAAAATATTGTACATGGATGGATCCATTTAATTAAATCCATTTAATGATTCAAAGATTTTATACAAACCATTTTACAATGTCATGTTAATCCATTGACAAATATGGTAAAAAATGGTCTATTCCCTTGAACATACGTATATAAATATAGTAATACTATATGAAACAGATAATCACATAAATTTCATTTTTAATACCTTGAAACACCAGAATTTATGCTGTCTTACCTCAAAAATTATACATTTATCAATTATTAACTTAAGACATTCAATAAAAATTACTTATAATATTTAAACTTTTATTTCTTTTGTTTTCTTATCAAATTTGGTAATTATTTATAATCAGTACAAATTATTCACATTAATAAAACTTTTCATATAATTTTCATCATTTTTATCTACATGTTTTTTTTTTTAAAAAAATAATCTTTCTACCACACTAAACACACAATTCATTTCACAAAAAACTTTCAAACAAATATTTTCACTTTTATACAAATTATATAATCTTCAATTTCTTTATGTAGTTATCTCTGTCTAAGTGTACTCAAACTATCAACATAACTTTTGTTATGTAAATTTATAAATTCAAGCGTAAAGATAAATTTTAATCTATTCAACTATTACAAATAACAACAAAAGAGATTTTCCATTTACGTTAATTAATGCGTGTGAAAATAATAGTTTTTCTTTTACGTTTTTTATTTTTTACTTAGTAGTAATTCCACAAACAACCAAAAAAAAAATTGGTTTTGTAAAATTATCATGATTTGAATTAACATATCAAGGGTTGAAAAATTATGTATATATACATAAAAAAAAGAAAAATAAATAGGAAAATTTGCTTTTTGTTATGTCTTTGCTTGCATAGAACATGATGAAATAGTTTTAGATTTACATATGTCCTTTTTAATACTTATATCCTCCATCCATAATTAATACAATGACAAGGATATATATGCATAGATATAATTTGAAAATAAATAGGGGATGTTAAAGTAAACTCATTAAATCATTATGTTCATCGTTTAAATTTAAATTAAAATTAAGTTTAGGAACTTTTTTTTTATTTTAAATTAATCTAAATGTTGATAATATACTTGACTTTAAGAAACTTTAAATTATTGATTATACAACGTCAGATGTCGTTTTAAGGGTTGAATTATCTTGAAAAGATATTTAATTTTTCTTTACTCTTGATATTCTAAATATAAATTCTTAAAATAATGATCCAAATTTGACAGGTTTTATTAGTTGTTAGTAAACTATTTGATGGAGGACAACCAGATTTTTCAAATGTTTAATATTGTATGATTAAGTAAAGCTGTATAGCTAGAATCAGTCTCAGTTCAAGTGAATGGCGACTTACATATCAACTTATTTACAATTTACTTTATATAGTATACTAGATTTCTTTCTAAAATCTAAAAATTTGTTCATTCTCTTTTGAAATTTGATGGACCTAGAATAGAGAATTTTTCGGATATGTTTTCGACCATTCACAATCATTCAATGTTCATTCTTTTGATAATGGAGAATTTCGTTTTATTTTTTTTGTGTTCTCCTTATGAGTTATTGTAATATCACAATTGTTATCCAACATTTCAAGAAAGATGATTCATTTTCTACATTATTTAAATTATACAAATTGTTATCAATAATGGACAATATATTGACACGACTTACAAATATTGATATATCGGTTTTCTAGCAATCATCTTCAATTATTAAATTTAACTAAAGTAATTTTAAACAAAAAATCCTTTCGAAGCAACAGCTTACGTCTATGTGAGTTCTAAGGTTTTGCTTGGATACAAATTGTTTATTTGTAAAAGTATCTTAAGTCTGAAATTCATGGTAGTTTTGTGTACAGAAAGTTACTGGTTATAGTTTTGCAAATATGTATAACTTAAAATTTCACACTTTATTACATTACTTTTGAGATCCTTTTTGGGATTAAATAACTTTTATCCTGATTGGTAATGAATGGATTTATACTTTTTTTAAGAACCATTTTTACATATTGTAAATTCATTTTCGAAAATTTTATATTTGCGACATAAGGTACTCTTACATGTCTTTCTTCTATAGCATATCAGTTAAACTTTATTATCTGCTAAAACGGATATTGTATAATAGTTGTCCCTATCCTAATTGTTTATCCTTAAATATTTATTTTTACACTATTTCTTCTATTAATTTTAATATCCAATTTTACACATAATAACAAGTCTAATAAAAAAAAAACACTTAGATTGGAAATTAGAAAAACTAAAAATTTCATATTCAATTCTATCCTGTTTCTCTACGCTACGACAACAAAATTATTGTTTACCCAAAATGATAACTTTTCTATTTGATGAGAAAAATTATATTTTTTTTTTGTAAATAGTAAAATTCTATATTAATATACAATATTTATGTAAATATATTTAGATCCTTTATCTTTTATGATATCCTATATGATTTTATGTTTTTTAGTTATCTATTATAAATATTTATTTTTATTATTATATTTTTTGTAGTTTTGTTTTTCGATTTTTTTCTATTATAACAATTTATTTTCATATTTAATCACATATTAAAAAAACATAGATAAAACTTAGTTACAACACGTTTATTAGTTGTAGAATATCCTTTTTTTTATTGTGTTCATATAGTTAAAAAGTAGTTCATATAACAAATATTAATATTCAGTATATAAAAAAAATATGTAGAATTTTAGAAATGCACAAAAATTTAAATGTAAAGTTAGAAAAACAATTTTTAAATGAAAATATTTTTTTATGTTTGTAGAAATGTAGTACATATTATAAAATATGAAATTCATATTAGAAATAACAAAATACTTTAATTAAGAAATATTTTCCACAATTTAATTTATTTTAAATTTTAATGAAAAACTTCCAATTTGTATATAATATTACCGAGAAACAATACTGAAAATTATACGAAAATGAAAAATTTGAATTCAATTTCAAATAAATTGTAATTTAAATAAAATGGACTGAAATGTACCAGTAATAAAATAAAGATTTATATTGCAGTTTGATGTCTATCTAAGACTTAGGTTATTGGGAAGAGATCATAATAAAATTTATATGTTTTTTGACATACCGAATAATCCGAATTTAAATTAATTAACACTGACTTTAAATAAAATTACATTTTTCACTTTTTTCAACCGTTTTCAAATTCCATATAAATTGTCAAATTTCATAAAAACGTTGTAAAAATAACAAGTTTTACCATAAAACAAATCATTTTAGAATGAATACGTTTTGGTCCCGCACAGTTATGGACTTTTTTCGGAATTCAAATTCATAAATTCTAAAAAGTCTTTCAATTTTAATATATTGCGTTTCATCTGACGTGAATGGTTAAGATAAATGAACTGTGTCCTTAACCTAAATCTATATAGGTTAAAAGTCATTCAGAAATGAATTAAAAAAAATTGAAAATTTATAAATATACAATAAATTTTCAGAATTATGTATATAAAAACAAATCACGTGTAGCCAAATTACTGTAGAGTAGTTGAACACAAAAGTGATTTTTTCGAGTACCAACGACGTTTGTATTACCGAAATATAGTGCCATGTCTAAATTGGTTTTCAACTAATGAAAACCATATAAAAAGAATTAATCGTAAACATTTATTACGTTTCCTTTATTAGACTATTACATATTCTACTACATTACTCCATATTTCAATTACGTTCAGACATGCGAATAAAGTGTTAACATAATTATTTTATGTTTCTCAAAAAAAAACTTGTAAAAATAATAATAATATTTAAAAAATAAACAATAAAAATAACGATGTCCATTTTATTTACGGAATATGAACATTTAACATCCTGGAAAAAATCCTCTTTATTTATTTCATTAAAAAATATATTTCAAGGTAATTCAAATTGGAAGTTTTTATGATTACACACACATAATGGCTGATGGCTCTTATCATTATTAATATTTATTAAAAACTTCAAATTGAAATAGTAATGTATATATTTCAGTGATTTTGTATAATAAAAATATAGCTTGAATTTCGAATTTATTATTTTTATATTCAACTTTATATTTCAAATTATATATTCAAAAACTTTTTGTATTTATGTTCTTTTTTTATATTTAATGAAAATTTTCATTATTTTCTTCTTTTTTTTTTTGTATTTTGTTTTTTCATATTTTTTTACATAAAATTCATCAGAACAGGTCACAAGTACTACTACAGTATTCATTTATATAAAATATAATATACAACAAAAACAATGTGACTCATAAAAGTACAACGCTGTAGAATTTAGAGAGCTGAAATTTTAATATTATTGAATTTGAAAATTCAAAATAATGATAAAATTAATATTTTCAACAAGAATAAATCTTGTAAAAAAAAAAAATAATTAAATTATAAAATTAATTTAGTTTAATAAAAAATAAAAAAAATACTGATAAAAATTTATTAAAATTATAAGGGACGATAACTTTTCACTCACAATTGCAGTTAAAGTTTGATATTATTATTGTAATCTATAAACTAAATTTAGTTAGCTTTATTACCTGCTGGCTAAATTCTGTAAAATAATAAATTTATTACTTTAAAGTTCTGCTAACTAGAATAAAAATTTGTAATTAGATTGACGGACACTATTTTATGAGTAGCTCTTTCAAATATTTAAATTCGAAAATATGAAAATATCTTATTCTCCTGAAAAGGTCGATATCTTGAATTTCAGTTAATGTCAGTCGATGACTGGGACTACAGGACCTAGTATTTGCAAACCAATATATGTCAAGATTAATAATATAGTTACAGAATTAGTGAAGAACTAGTACACAAATGCTAAAGAGAAATTAGTTAAAAAAAAAAATATTAGATTTCAATTCCAAAATTTATGAAAATGCTAATGTAAACTATTGAATCTAATTGCTGAAATTAAGTTTTACAACTAAGATCTTTATCTGAACTACATTTCTAATATTGCGATATTTAATATAATTGATTTTAAAGGGTTTCTATTATTCTATTCTGCATATCCTTAGCAAAAAAAAAACTACGTTTTATAGATAAATATATTTTAAAAAATTAAATTATATCGATTTTTTTTTCTTGAAAATTCGGAATTAAATTCATTTTTCTAAAAAAAAGGTTATAAGAAAAAATGTTCCGAAATTTAAAAAAGGTCTTCTATCCATCACACATACAGTTTTTTTGTATCTTCATTCTTTTGACCTAAAAATAGTTTTTACCATTTTTTTAAATGACCCTAAAAAACTCTTACAAAATATTATTTAATCTAAACATAAAATTCATTTTCATTAATATTATCTTTATAAAATATAAATTTTCTAATTAATTATTTAAATTAATATTAACCGAATCTGAATTTATATGTCAAATTAAAGTAAATTCGTCCTAAATGTTTTTCAACATTATTGCAAGACTGTCACATCCTTAAGTGAAGTATCTACTCAAAAATAATTTCATTTGCAATTTAAATTATTTTAAATACTTTACTTATTTTAACTAACTTGCTGTCTTTGTCGGGTTTCACCAATCATTCACTAATTTTACAAAATTTTATCAGTATTTTTTTCTGTTCATGAAAAATAGTGTAAATTTTAATATCGTTAAGATAATTACAATCCTAAAAGATGAAATTATTATAATTAATTTTAATTAAGTTATTATTATAATTTACTCAGAACTTTCTATATTTTCAGAATTACAAAATTTTCATTTACCTGAGTTTTTAACGATATTTTTTTTTCGATAATTAAATTTTAATTTGCAATCACATATATACATAAAACTATATATATAATTAATAATGTCCTTAGAGATAATATCAGATAATCTTTTAAGGATATATTTAATTCATATGTGAACAAACACTGCATCTTCAAATCTATACTTAATTAAAATATGAAAATCATATAAAATTATGATATAAAACTTAAGAAAAACTTCGCATATTTGAATATTTTATAGTGTAATTAAATAAAATTCTATAAATTTTGATGTGTGTAATTTGCTAAATGGTTTTTTTTTTTTTATTTTTCTAGGTATAATTTATTTTATATTAAAAAAAGCTAAAATATTAAAATTAAAATAAAGAATTGTTTTTTTTTTTTTTAATTTAGCTCAGAAAATGGAATATAATTTAAATTAATGAATTTTAATCGAGCATCAAAAAATAATTTTATGCTACATTTTATACAATTTTTGTAAAACTAATTTTAATAAAGCTAAATAAATTCTAATTCTGAGCATGAAAAAAAAAACCAATTTTTAATAATAAATAATTAAAAAAAATTTGACTAAATTTACAAAACATAAAAACATTTTTTTTTTGGCTGAATATTGAAGAATTCGTAATACAAAAAAGTAATTACTCTGACTAATTAAATTTTTATAAAAGATTATTATACCAAAATTATTTCCAGATTATAATTGTAATTAAAAATTTTCACTAAAATATAATTCAATTATTGTTTTTTCATAAATATTTAACCGGAAAATTTCCATACTTTTTATAAAGGATAATTGATTAAAAGTTATAATTTATAAAATTATTCAAAAAAGTTTCCATATAAATATATTTAGATTAATTAAATTAAAATATGAAAATTTTGACTAATTATGTGCTCTTTTAAAAGTTTTCTTTATAAAATTTTTTTAAATAAATTTTATAAATCCTTTTTTCTTCAGAAAAAAATATATTTGAAGAAATTTCACCATCAAAATTCTTTCTATTTGAACTTTTCACGTTTTAAATAAAAATTAAATTGAATTAAGAGAAAGCCAAACCATGCAGAAAGTTTTGTTCAAATAATTTATGTTAAGTAAAGTTTCTAGATAGAAATCTGTATACTAATTATATCAGTTTCATGATTATATACAAGGCTTTAAATAATTAATTTACTTAATTTCAAAGAAAGTTTTAAAGAAACTGATTATCTACAGAAACTAAGAAACTTTTAAACTTCCATAAGTATCAATTATTTTATGCAATTTTCTTAAGTAATTACTGAAAATAAGAAATCAATTTAATCTCTTCATTTAAAAATTAAAAATTCAATTAAAAATTGATAATTTTAATGTAATTGAGAACAACTACAAATAACAACTATAAACAAAACTGAATTTTCTACTAATATAGCTACAAGAAAGTCTTCTCATTTTCATTAAATAAATGTTTCAACATAATTTCTATAATTACATTACATCAAAGTCAATTAGAATAAATAAATTTGACAGTCCTTACAAATATGTCAACTCTTAAATAATAACATTTTGGACAATATTTATTAATTTCTGTATTATTATTATATTAATTATACGTAATTAATTAATTAAATATATATAAATACAATTGTATTATATTAATTAAATATCATCAGGAGTTTCACTGAAATGTCAACCAATTTGACCGATAAAAACTATTTCAAGTAATGAAATTGTTCAAATAAACCATACAATTTTAATTAAAAATATATATTACGTCCATATATTTAATTGGAATTTAATTACAAAAAAATATATATACCAATTCACAATTTAAATTCAATTCATTTCATTGACATATTTAAGTACCTACTTTAGATAAAATGTTCAAAGGACTTTTATATGAAATTCTGTGATAATTAGTTTGTCCAAATTCTATACAAAACGTAGTTTATGACATTGTTTACGTGTAAAGAATTAATTGTTTACATTTTACAGGCACCTAAATCACAATAGCCGATAAGACAATAACAAAAGTTCTGATAGACTGTAAGGTTTGTCTCAGTCATGTGTAAACACTCATGAAAATGTCGTTTTTTGATGTCTCATAAAAATGTCAAGTGTTTCCAACATGTTCGAAAAATATGAGTCTTTCATTAGATATCAGAAAAATTATGGAATGACACTGACTTATGTGTGAGACATGAATGAGACTCACTTTAATAAAAAAATATAAGGAAAACATTTAAATATCACAGTTAACATAACCTAAGAAATCAATTAAGATAATCTAAAAAAAAACCGATTTAATTTTTATCTCTTAGTTTTATAAGAATAATTAATTAAAATATAATTAATTTAATATTAATTAACATGACACATGACAGGATAAACTAAAATAAATAACTGGAATTTATTTTCACCATCCTTTAGTCAAGAAATCATTAATTCAGCTGATTTGTTTACATTCTTTACGTAAGCGAATATTTTTCACTAATTCATTACCATAAAATGTAAATAATTATTTCTTACACGTAAATGCCCAACGCTGGCGGGTAATCACCAACAAATGTTAAAAATTGATCAGCCAAATATAATTAAATAAAACTGAAATTTTAATTATATATTAAATAACAATTAAATATAATAAATAAAATAAACATTAAATTGCAAGTCTGTAAAATATTTTATAAAATATTATTTATAAAATATTAAAATTTATAATTTTTGTGTTTACTTTGGCTATTAATTTTATATAAATTTTAATTTTTCTTTAAAATAATAATTAGTAAATATTTATTATAATAATATATAATAAATAATTAATTTGAAAGTGTGGTGTGTTTTTCTGCATTTATGTAACTAATTATATAAAAATTAATATAAAATTCTTAGATTTTATTTTGGTTTTATTTTTTCTTTATTTTTTAATTATTTTATTATATGAAAATATTAATAAATTTATTTTTATATTTTTTTCTTATACAAAAAAAAAAAAAACTTCCAATGAAAATTATTTAGCATATCATTTTACTATGAATTTTCTAAGGAACAAGATTATATTTGTACCAGACCAGAAGATTCTGGTATGCATTTATGTTCAAATCTCCCACCGTATAGAATTGGTCCAATGGTTTGTAATGGTAAGTTAAAGTTTATTTATTTATATTTATATAAATATATTCAAAATTAAATAATTTAATTAAAATTTATTAAGATAATTTTATATATATCGAATTTTTTAATATTATTCAAATATCTTCTGAGATGTGGTCAATATATGGGCTATGTGGGGGTGTATATTTTAGTTTTCCACACTAAGTAACTACTGTCAGTGATAATACAGTTAATTACAACTCTTGCGGACAGAAGTATCCCGTAAGAAATGATACCACCATAAATTATAAATCATTAATCGTCAAAATAAAAACATATTAAATTTACGAATAAAATAGCCAATTTTTAAATTAAATAAGGTCAAGTTTATGGCTTTTCTTTTAAAAAAAGTGATTAACATCGTTTTGCCAAAAAGAGATTCAAGAAACTATATAAACTGTATGTGAGATAAAGAGGACAGAACAACCTTTTAATATTTCGGAACAGTTTTTATACAGTGCTCCATCCCAAAAAATGTTTTTCATTCACAAAAAAAGTTTTCTCGGTCAAATATCTGAAACTTATGTTGACATTTTAATAAAAGTTTACCGAAATAAAAAAAGTGTTCCAAAAATTTTAAAATTACGTTTTACTCTCACTATCGCACATACAGTTTTTTAATACCTTGCATCCGTTTTTGAAGAAAATACCAATTTTTAATAAATTAATGGACCGGTCACTTAAACTCTACTATAAAGAAAGATTAAAAATGTTTACCAAAAATTGACACGAAATCTTTGTAATCTCTAGTAAATCTTTCCAAACAAAAATATTATTCTATAAACTCTCCAGAAATATAAAATTCAATCTAAATTTTCTATTGTTAAGAATTTTATGTTTTTCTATCTTTTTCCCAGTTCTTCCATTCAAATAAAAGATTACTTCTTTGTACATTTTATCCACAGTTCATATCTAAAAATAACATAAATTCAAACATAGAAGAAAAAAAAATCTGAGAATAAAAAATTACTTAAATCTTTTGCTGCTGATGGTAAATTAATTTTTTGTGCTTGAAAAAATCTTATAAATTGTTAAATTATTAATAAGAAAATAAAAATAAAAAATGAAAATGAAAAAAATCTTTTATAGTTAAAAGCACCCAGAAAGATATGAATGATGACCCAAGTTTTTCTGTATCTACTTTTCATGGAAAATTCTTTTAATCCCAGGAATTTTAGGGAATTGTTTTAAAAGTATAAATTTTATACCAACAATGAAAATTTACTTTTGACTTAACAACTTTTATCATTAACCCATTAAGGTTAATCTTAACATTAATTTACTTTTTTTTAAATACATTTTCCATTAAAATTCCTTGACTGCTTGATATATTTTTATGCTAACTTACCTGAATTCCCTTTTGTGAAAAATGTTAGGTTAAATCTTAATTTTTTGTAAGAAATAAATTCAAATTTTCCGTGAAAATAAATTTCCAATTCTGAATATATAATAACAAATTCAACAGGGAATTACCTAGAGTTCCTTTATTATAAAATATGTAAAGTTATTAAGCTTGTTTTTCTTGATTACGTTTAATATTTTATGTAGACCATGAGGTGCCGTACAAGGTAAAAAAAAGAAGGTCTGTCTCGGAAATAGAAAATTAATAATATAATAAGTTCAAAGCACGTCAGTCCTTTAGTAGAAGACGTATAATGTATAAAATAAATATATTCCGGGAATAGTCCAATTTAGCAATGTAATTAATTCAATTTAACAAACAAATTAAATAAGCAACTACTGGCAAAACTTCTGTGGAATGACAATTTTCAGATCTAATTATCAAACACCCTAAGAAAAAATGACGATAACTAAAATTCTGGATCCTTTATATCATAAATTTTCATTGTATACTTTTATAAATTAACCTAAATTGTCCAGTTTTAATTGGTAACTAAAATAATAAATGACATTTTCCCAACAAAAGAATTACACAAAATTTGTCTAGGAAAATTTTTTCATAATTTTTATTTTACGACTTCTAAACAACATAAAAGAAATAACATTAACAAAAAAAAAAAAACCCAAAACTTTTTGAAGAGTTCATTTAAAAAATTTCCTTTTTTTGCCTTTTTTGTTAAAGAAAAACCCACGGAAATAAGACCTAAAAGTCCTTATATAAAAAATGATTGGGATAATAAGTACGTATGCATAAATAATTTTTCTTTTACTGTCTGGCCTTTTTTTTTATATATAAACATAAATTTTCCCCTAAAAAAAAATTATTTAATTTTCTTATTTCTTGTTTATTATAATTTTGTTCATCCTGTGGAGGAAAATTTCTTGAATAATATTTGTAAATATCCTTTTTTTTTGCAGTGCCTTAAAATAATCTTTGTAAGCTTCGTCACTGACAGTTTTAATTGAATTATTAGGTTTTTATGTAAAATATAAATAATCTGTAATTGACATTACGATTTTTTTTTTTTTTTTAACAACTTTGTATATTAATTAATTTTAATTTTTATTTATTTATTTCATTACAGCTTCGGCAGTTGAACCACATTCAAATTATTCCTGTATTAATTGGAATCAATATTATACAAATTGTACACAATTGGGTGGTAATCCATTTCAAGGGACAATATCATTTGATAATATTGGTTTAGCGTGGGTAGCAATATTTTTGGTAAATATATAAATAAAATTATATTTTATTATTTATCAATTATTAATAATCAATAATCATTGGAAAATATTAATATAAAAAATAACAAAACTATTATATTAATTATCAATTAAACGGACATAAGATTATCTTATAAGAAGTATGAATGAGTGTAAGAAGAGCTTATTGAGCTTCAGGACAAGATAATTAATATTAAATAATTTATTATGGAAAACAAAATGGTATTAATAATTTCGAATATTTATGAATATTTAAATCTTAAACAAAAAATTTACATTATTATAAATATACTATCACTTTTCGAGCTGTTGCTGTTTCAAAGTGTCACATAATGATGCCTGCACTGCTGACGACAGTGGTTGAGCAGTTATTCACGTGCTATTGTTGGCTTTTATATTTACCTGTTTTCTAATTTTCATAATTTCATTTTAGGATATGCTATTTTGACATAAAATAATTGAAATTCAAATGTTGTGTAATGTTGTCCTTTGCATCTTGGTTAATTCCAAAAAATCAATCTGTTCATTGAGAGACAATTTTGAATAATTAGATAAAATGATAAAAGATCAACAAATTTGCCAATTTTTGTAGAGTGCCTTTTTGATCCATTTTAGTTTAGAAAATATTAAGAATTTTCGATAGATTTTTTAAAGAAATGATTACAATTTGATATGTAAAAGTATCACCCTTGAAAAGTCTTTCATTCTACATTTTCATTTAATATGTAAAATGTATTAACCTTCTAATAAATGTTAGTGTCAAATTTCGTTCACATTTGACCTATTAAATAGAAATTATTTCAGCAAGAGAATTTTAATTAAGTACTTCAAAACTTAAATGCCAATTATTAAAGAGTATAAATTATATTTTAATAAAAATAAAAAATTTTAAAATATTACAATATTAAATTTAAATTTATACAAAAAATTTCCATATATTAAATACAAACATTTAAAAGTTCATATTTCTCCAGTAACTCGACAAGTAAAACTATACAGAAAATATTCCAAACTAATAACAGATAATGTTAAAAATATTCATAAAAATATACTGACATTTATGACATTCAACTAATTTTATGAGTTACAGAAAACTTTTGATGTATAATTGCAATAGAACATACCAAAATCCTTAAAAACCATAGGAAAAGTTTAGTCATTTCGAACTACATACAAAAAAAAACAAATTTTATTTTGACATTATTTTGATATGTGAAATAATGGATATTCAAATTTTTCCGGAAAATTCATTTTATATGTACAAACTATACAACCATATAAAATTAAAAAATGTGAAAATTGAAAATTTGAGGATAAAACGATTTAAATTTTTGTATAGGATGAAAATGAATTTTATTCACAACTAAAATATTTGTAGAAATAATTGCTTTTTTTATATATAGCTAAGCTACATAGCTAGTAAAGTAACATAATAATTAGTTTACTTATTTTTGGTGTCATGAAAATGACTTTTATGAACTTAGTAAACAGGAAATTGTTCATATAGAAACAGGAAAAGTCCTGCGCCCATTGCAAAATGTTGATAAAGAATAATTTTTATTTGATTTTCATTAGCATTATCGTTCAGAATTAGGCCCATTATATTCCTAGATACCGCGACGGTGGACAACCAACAACTTTCATATAGCAATACCGGAGAATTTTGATGTATTACAGAGAATTGATAAAAAATTGATAAAAGTACAAATTAAAGATAATAATTATGAGAATTAAGATTCGTAATTTATTTTGCCTAATTCACTAATTGAGCATTTTGCTATATAAAAGTTAACATTATCTGAAATTGTGAGAATTATTTTATTTGCTTACAACCCTGAATTTGGTGTAACATTTTACTTTAACTTTTCCAAGCGTCCAATTTCAACTTTTTATTATATGTATTCGAATAACCGACTTTATAAACCTATCAAAAACTTTCTACAAAATATCGAAGAAACAAAAGAAAATTTGGACAAATTTATAAAAATTATGTAGTTTAGCATAAAATTCAGTAATATAATTTAATTCCCCCCTTCCATATCTGTTGGTTAACAGGCTAATTATGGTATGGAATTTCTACGAAAAACCAAATTCAACAAAAAAAAATTATATTATTGTTAAAGGTATCAAAAGGAAAAACTTGAAAGAATTTTATATTATAATATAATTATTTATGTAATATTCTTCCTTAATCAAGATAATTTCCATTTGAAAGAATTATCTTATTTAATTTTACATTAAAATCCCTACCATTATTATTATCTGATGTCCTTAAAAACAAAATTTTTTTTTTTTTGGAAGAAAAATTAAATTAAATTTTCTATTTTTCTTTTGTATAAAGGTTATTTCATTAGAAGGATGGACCGACATAATGTATTATGTACAGGATGCACATAGCTTTTGGGATTGGATCTATTTTGTTCTTTTAATAGTGGTAAGAAATGAAACTGTTTTTATATTTGTTTATTTTCAGTCAAACGCCATTAAGAAAATTGAAAAATTATTATTATTAACCTTCGTGTTCTTAACTGATTTCGTTTATTTCTTTTTTTTTATATTATTATTATTAAATATATAAAAGAAAATAATATAACATAATTTATCCTTTAAAAAGAAAAGAAAATGGAAAATGGAAAATATTTTTCCATTTATATATATATATTTTTTTCTTTTATTTTCGGAGCTAAACAATACAAGAGAAAAAAGAAAACCAAATAAGAAACATAAATAAATATTATGTCTCTGTTCTAGACATTTTGGTAAAAGAAAATCCTTTAAGAAATTTATTGAAAAAAAAAAACTACATGCAAAGAAAAACAACCTGAAAAAAAAAAAACAAAATATAAAGAAGGAAAATATTAAAATTAATAATATTATGAATTTTTCTTTTAATATTATGTTATTTTAGTTTCCAAATATGCGTGAAATTAAATAAAAAAATGATTATTAATTTAAAATGAATTAATTGTTTGAGATAAAATGTTCAAAGGCAACATGAGCATATTAAAAATTATGTTTTTGAACATATATTTCAAGGAAGGAAGGACGAATATGACAAAACAGTCTGTAATTATGATTATTTTTTCTCAAACCGCTTAAACTCTTCTTACATATAAAAAAATCGAAACTTCTAATTCTACTAATTTTTATTATTGGTCCCAAACTGTCTACATCATTTGTGTAGGAGCCATAAAATTTTACTATTTCATAGTAAAATAACATTATGCAAATATTGCCACTATAGAATTTTTTTATAGCTTAAGATTAAAAACGAATAAATTTTTGTTTTATCCAGGGTCGGAAAAATCGTTCCCCAACTTGGCGAAAAAATGGATACCAACAATTTAGATAACAAAACGAAGTATTTAATTTTTACAAATCATATGAAAATTGATATGATTTCTTAAATTATTTTACTGTATTTAGTTCAGAACTATATTTTTTTTTTGACTGCATTGTGTTTAAGTCAAAGTTGTTGTCAAAAAAATTAATGTTCATTTTACGAATTCATTTAATTCCGATTTTAATTTTCATTTCTTTTAATACAATGCAATAATTGTAAATATTTTATTCATAAAAGACACAATGACCGAAAGAGTATAAAAACTCATATGAGCGTCTAAACTCAATTCACACTATTTGTGCAGCTATAGATAGATAGAAAGATAAAGAAATTTATTGAGCTATATTAGCTGTCACTTTAAACTACTCAAATAATTTGTTATACATGAGTTGAACAGATCGTATAACATTTCTTCGAAAGCTGTTGAGTGTATGAAACAAATTGTAATAAATAAATTGAATTTTTTAATTATTGGTAAATTGACGCTTAATTACCTCGATCTGTCACTGTTTTAGCAATTATTATGCAATTCTCAGTTAAGAATTAAATTTCAAATTTAATAAAATACTTTAGTCTAATTCTAATACATACAACGATAAAGAAAATTATATGAAACTATAAAACTATATGTACTTGAATTTGTCATATAAAATTTTATACATTTTTATTACATTTCAATTTTCTTGAGAGAGTTTGTCGTACCGTACAACAAAATTATAGGATATAATAAATAATTACCGAAAATATAGTATAATGATTCTATAAAAATGTTTTTGTTGACATTTTGAACTACTTTTCCAGACTACAAATTTCATTAACTTGCAATATTTTTGTCTGGCAAACATCCAAATTATTAATTTATTATTGCAATGACAGAGTCTCCACTTAATGTGTAAAATATCTAACCTATATCTATATAAATATACGCGCCTTCCTGTAACAATACCTATAAATGGACGACTCTATTGTCCTAGAAAATTGTTATTTTTGGAGGTTTGCCAAATATCAGCAATTTCTGAATTGTTTTAAAATAAAACTATTTTTTTGTTTCTCTTAATTTAGGATAAATTTTCTTCTTTTTTTTTACTATGTGCAAATACATGAAATAAATACTGATCCTTGTAATGAAAACCAAAAAAAAAACGTATATAGAAATATTTTTTAGTATAATGATCTTTATTTAGGTTATTTGCAGTTAAACGAACCATAAAAAATGTACTACTTGAATTTTTTTACTTAATATATTATTATTTTCATTGTGTTTTTTTAGTATAGCTATAATATAGAGAGATATATAAATCCCAAATTTATGAGAACGCAAAATATGCAAAAACCAATATAGCATAAAAAAAAAAATATGTTTTAAATATATTTTTACTTCTTTCGCAACCAAAAAAATGAAAATACAGAAAAAAAAATATGGTACGAAATTCTTGTAAGCCCTAATAACTTTAAATGGTTCGGTATTGTATTTTTTTTTTAACAAGCCAAAAGAAAGAAGCAAAAAAAAGGATTGTAACAGCTTTATTTTTACCATTTCTTACATATACGAAAAGAAATATAATATAAAAATTAAGATCCTTCATATTATATATAGAGTCCTTATTAGTAACAGTGATAAATGTCTGTCAACATACAAATTTATATACTATTATGGGAAAATGTTTTTATTTTTTCAAATACATAATAACAAATTCTGCACAACAGAACTAATAGTGTAGTAGTTTTATATTAATGGGCTGAATCTGTCTTCAGAGCGTCCATTTTTACCATAAAAGGATAAAAGATTACATTTTTAAGATTTTTATTAGGGTTTTTCGTACAACTCATTTCTATATACCCACACAACGTGTAGTCTTTTATCAATTTTGATGGTTTGCATAGGGCCGCATAGTGTCTAATTTTGAAGTTTTCGTCTAATAACGAATCTACAAACTTTTCTAACTCGATATCTATATGTACAAATAATTAACCTGGCCATCTGTTATATTAAATAATGATTTGAAATGGTTTACAATGAACCGACAGTCGGAACTTAAGCGTTAACATAAAGAATTTTTTGTTTCTTAAAAAAAATCCGTACAAACAGTCAAAATTTGTTATATTCGTTATGATTTTTTATTTTTTTGAACAAATTAGGATGAAAAGTTGATAATATGAGCAGAAAAAATGAAAATGTAAAAGCCACAAAATTAAATTGAATACAAACAAGAAAATATAATAAAATATTCAAAACAATTTTTTTTATATATACCATGTAGGAAAATGAAAAGGAATTTCCATAAAGGTAAATTAGGTGGGAAAAGTTCTGGAATATTTATATTTTTGTTGTTTGTTTCTTTTTTATAGTGAAAGTTAAAATCTAGAGGAAATTATGTTTTAAAGATTTTATATTAAAAGTAATAGAATTTATTGAATAATCGAGTTTAGTAATTCCAATTTTACAAACATATTATGTAACCAACCCTAATGCAACTACGGGATTTTTAGATTACAGATCAGATTAAACCTTTTAAATACATATAATTTAATCCTAGCTCACATTTAAACATGCTAACTGCTGTTTTGCATTCCAAGCACGGTAGGATGATTAGAACTTTCCTCTAATTAATTGTTATCATATAATTCCTTTAAGTAGTAACTGCTTCTGAATAATTATTAAGTAATTTTTATACTGCAATAATGTTAATTTTAATTCAATAATCAATAAATATTATTGAATTTTGCAATAAGTATTTTTAATGAAGACTTTCTTCCTACTATTGAAATATTCTTTGTACAGTATACAATTTATGTATACACATAATCGCTAACATAATTATAAATATGTTCTTTTTCATTTTCCATTGATTATTTTTATAATTCATTTTCTCCGGTAACAAAATATTAAATATATACAAAAATATATTAATATTTGTTATTATTAAAATAAATTTATATTCCACGTGTATACCTCATGCTTATAGCTTTACTTTCCCTTTTCCAAGCAAATTCTTTCTATACCGTTCCTCTCACCGATTCCATGCTTCCATGCTTGCCAATCGGCAAAGTATATAAATTTTGTTATTCAACATATATTAATAGTTTGTTGAACATAATTAATTTTTCACAGCTACAATCTTTAACCAAATGATTTTGAATCAGGTATCGGAACTATATAACATTACAATACTCGATAACGTTATGATAATGATTCAAATTTGAAATTTCTGTACCACTACATAATAACAAAAATTAATTAAATATTATTTTTAAATTCCGTAACGTTCAATATTCGTAACGTTAATATTCGATAATAACATAACGAATATTAGCATTATCTGATCTATGGTTCCATTTTTCCAAGAATACATATTATTATATTTAATTTAATTTAATAAGTTATTTAAAGTAAATTCCATATTCAAGAAGCATTTCTAGACAAAACTGTTTAACATAAAAATTTATTATGTAAATATACAAAACTTTAAAAGTCTTCAGTCAATTCTTCTATTTACAATTTGACTTAACAAAATTAATAATAATTTAAACTCATAATATGCAAATTTTCCAAGTAGTTACAGAAAATATTTTATATATTTCATCCATGTTCATTTCCTATCATACTTTATTTCATTAAAAAAAATCTTTTTTTACAATCTAAATATAATTCAATTTAACGATTTAACCTAACAACATAAATGCAATTTCCTTAAATTTGTCGATAATAAGGTTTTGTTATATATTTAACAGAGCATAATAATTCAACAAGTTATAACGTTTTTATTATCTAACTATTTAGTTTAACAATATTCAACATGAAAAAAAAAATTTAACATAAAAAATATTGAACATTTTAGCATAACAACAACCACAACAAAAATCAACACCACAAAATGTATAAATATTTACAATATCCTTGAACAAAATCGTTTAACCAAAATTGAATTTTTACCAATCTTGTTATTTTTTTTTTAAAAAAGTACTTTGAAGCAATTTTAAAATAAAAAAAAACGGTGCTACAACATTAAAATGTATTTTTATTATGTTGTGTGAAAGTGTACAAGGATTCATAGAAAAGTTTATATTAAAAAAAAAAATCAGATTATTCAATTGAATAATGATAAATCCAATGAAGTGTAAATGGAATATTTTGCTATGATTTAGGAATATTTTTAAAATAG
This sequence comes from Rhamphomyia laevipes, assembly GCA_963920725.1. Taxonomy (NCBI): domain Eukaryota; kingdom Metazoa; phylum Arthropoda; class Insecta; order Diptera; family Empididae; genus Rhamphomyia; species Rhamphomyia laevipes. Next base: position 1,616,248 of record OY987256.1, read on the forward strand.
ATACAATATGATAATAAAAGGACCAAACAAGGTTACAAAAAATTTTTAACATGATTTATATTTTTACAAAGTTATTATATGTATTCATTTATAATATGTATTTTTATAACCGAAACAAGGACACTTGTTGAATGAAAATGCAAATATTTAAATCTATGTGAACTATTTATTATGGTAACTTTTTTTTATATACATACCGAGCATATTCACTGTTACTGTGAAGACAATTATCCAGAGAAAGCGAACAAATAATGATTTGATTTGAAAACTTTACAACGAACCGACAATCGGAAACTTAGACGTTAACATAAAGATTTCAGAGCCCTCACGAGTTTAAGTACACTCTTGAGAAGCTGAGCTTCTTTAGAAAGCTTATACATCGACTCCCCATAAATATTAAAGGCTTGGCTACATAGTTTCTATCACGTCAGTTCAGTTTCTATCCGATTCGACTGGTTAAGGAGACTGAGCACATAGTTATCGATTGCAACCGATAAAATCACATATTATTATTTTTTAAAACAGTCAAATTTCATTTCTCTTGATGTTTCCTTCAGCAAAAATTAACCAATAATGGTTCATAATCTCAAGATAACCGATATATTTTCGTTATTATGCTCTGAAAATTTCGGAGATTTTCAATGCTATCTAGTCCAAGTTACAAGATCCTACCACCAATATTCTCGATGTCTGTACTTTTGCAACGTGGAATCTTGCATGGGAATTTTGATTTACAAATATCTTTAGTCAAAACTCGACAATGACCACATAACGAATGATTTTTGATACCATCTCATTTCGCAATGTTGTATCTTCTAAACGCTGTAGTCATCCTTTTCTTGTATATAATCCTAAGTACTGGGTAAAAATACTTAATTTGAATAGTTTCTTCTTTATTCATCATCATCATTAAATGTCCTTTTAAATGTAAATCAAGGAATAGAATTTATTCGAAATATTTTGATAAAAAAAATCTTAAAAACTGTGAATAGATAAATATAGTTATGCGCTGAACAAGTATTCCTCTTAAATGTGATTGGAATTTTTGAAGTGGGTTATGATTATCATTATGCCCTTCCCCGAGTATAAATATTTTTTTAAGATTATGAAAAATTTTATGCTATTTTATTAGCATCGTTATCTCTGCAAGATGAAACGAAGTACCATTAAGAAGCATATGGATTCAAAAATGAAATTTGTTCGCTGGAAAATACATCATTATAAAATATTTTTACGTTATTAGTGTTTTTTTTTTTAAATTTCATGTATTTTTATAAGTTTTTTACAATGTTAAGACTTTAAAGATATTTGAACGGAAATAGTAGCGCATAAACCATAATAGGATAACCTCACTATAGTTTTGGTAACGAGCAGTTTAATTAGTTTAGAATATATGCACGAAAGCTAAGTAATGGTCAAACAAATTGCGATGAATTGTTATTCTTTCGACTCAAATTTCCTTCGGCGTTATTATCAATACTATACCTAAAAATGTACTGTACTTCTTTACAAGTACTGGTATAGGATAAGTCTTTTAATTTATTTAGGAACGTGTACTTCACAATTCGAAAAATTATTGAGAATAAGTAAAACTTGCTCATCATATTCTAATCTAATCTAATTTATTATAATACTAATTCTGATTTATCGTTATTGTAATCGGGGTGAAAAATTTCAATATAGAAATTGGTTGATTGGTTGGTTTCAGTGGAGTAAAGCCTTAAAAACCTCCACTATATAGGACAGAACGATCCGTTGTACTTCTTTTATGTTCTTTAAAGATTATATAAAAAAACGTCAGTCCAACCCAACTTTTTCGTGAAACCTACCAATTTCTTCGATTTTATTTCTCCTGCTTCAATTAGTAGAGATTAATATTTAGACATTGACAATTTATCTTCCATTTCTTTTCAATTAAAAAAGAAAAGCATAACAAAAACTAATCAAAAATTTAAATTGGCATCGAATTTCAACTGAAATAATGTCGTGAACATTCATTCGCGTAATTTATTATGCAAACTTTCGGAAAAGGGTCTCATTCGACTACTTTGAGTAATTTTAAAGAGGTTTCCGCTTCAGCGTGATAATGGTTTATTGATTTTTTTGTTATTTTTATCGTAAAAAAATGTTATCAAGCTAAATTTTAATATATGGTTATCTTGCCTAATCTGAACTATCGTATGGGCCTTTAGCTTTAAGTTTAAATCGAATATTAATCATTACAAATTGTAATTATACATCAGCAATAAATAATAAATAAAATGAATTAATATATTTACTAAATTTTAATTATTTTAATTATTTTTATTATAGATTGGTTCATTTTTTATGATCAATTTGTGCCTGGTTGTTATTGCAACACAATTTTCTGAAACTAAAAAACGTGAAATGGAACGTATGCGTCAAGAACGTGCCAGATATACATCAAATTCAACATTAGCATCATCAACAAATAATTCTGAGCCGGCAACATGTTATGCTGAAATTGTTAAATATATTGCACATTTATGGAGACGTTTTAAAAGGCGACTCCTTAAGAAGTACAGACTATATAAGTATGGCGTGTTAATTTGTTTTAGTTAGTGTTTTAATTGTTTTGATTTTTGATTCACAGTTTTTTCAAATTTTTATTTTTTGTTATGTATAATTTGGGAATTGATTTTTGTTGATGATTTTTTTGAAAAAGTATCCCAAAGATATATAAAAAAACAGCGTTTGAAATCCAAAAATTTGGATTTTTTTTACTTTGAATATATCGCAGCACAAGTTACCTCCATAATAATTCAAAAATTGCAATTTATATTATAACAAAGTTTCTGAGACACAAGATTTTTGTATTTCTACCACTAAACTACACTAGCAAAATTTCATATAAATCAAATTTATTTGTTTTATCCTTACACTGCCGTGTGCTTCAAAGTATATAGAGAAAGTAATAAAAATAAATCATAAGACTAAATTATGAAAAATAAAAAACAATTACTTAAAAATTCAAAAAAATAAATAAAAAAAAGATATTTTGCTTGGAGAAGTTCATAAATCAAATTTGAATAATACCCAGCCCAGAATGATTTATAATAAGAACGTAATGGTTTATTGATGTTTGTGAAGTGAAAGTTTTTGCTATTATTATATTTTTTTTCAGTTTTATTTTAGTTATGTTGTTATGTATATGTCGCATGCGTGTTGTAATTTGTGAAAGCATAAAAATATTAGATAAATGTTGTATAATTTTAAAACTTTGTACAAATTAGAGTTGATGTCATAAAAATTATAATTTTTAATAGATTCATTTTATCTAAAAAATTAACAAATATTTTTTATATCCTCACAAGTTGTCCGGTATATGATACGTTTTACCATAAAATATTAATTTTCAAGGAAAGATTGATAAGATTGTTATATCAAAGAACATTATATATTTTTGAAATGTTGACTGTTTTGTAGATAGGACACATATATCATTAGCATAATCAAGATCCTCTAGATGTTTATCGAAAATCCAATAGAGTCCAATGTTTTGCTTGTCTAGGGCGTTACTAAGAATATCATTTAAAACGATAAGAAAAAGGATATATAGATTTTTGTCTTACCGCAGTAGCGGTGTCGAATGATAATGATAATGGCCATTATAATACACTGCATTTTCAACTCATTAGAACTGAGATGAGAACCTATCAAGTTGATAAGTTTATTTAGAAGTTAGAATACACTTGTACTTAAGATAATGTCATATATTGTCATGATGAACGATGCCAATAGCAGTACTATAATTAACAAAAAGAATTTCTTTACATATTTATGAACAGTGAATCTTTTGAAAAAGTAATAAATTCATTAAGTAATAAATTAATGAAGATTTTGAAAAAGTAATAAATATCAAAATTTAATTAAATTAAAATTCCGAAATAGATTAAATAATTTAAAACGATCCCAATTTGGCAAATGCAACTTAATTACATCCAATATTTAGTTACATCTATTGAATAATTTCTCAATCGAATATTTAAAGTTGTGGTCAAATCCATTCGTTTAATGATCACATTTCCATCAAATAATTCAATCGTATAATCAAAATTAATTCAAAATACACATAACTATGTAAAAGAATCTATTAAAAATTATACTTCTAATAATATTTTGTTATCGACATCATTTCTAATTTTATCAAAACATTTTGTTAGCTTAAATCAAAAATTATAAAAATGAAAAATCAACTAATATTATTTTTTTTTTGTAACAAAAATAAAGATGCCAGCGACAACAAAAAGAAGGTCTTCTACCAAATACTGATAATCTAACATTTTCACCCAGTCGAATTAAATGCCATCATCCAAAATGTCCAAAAGCCAGTAGAAAACCATCAAATATTCAAGATCAATTGATAACCGTAATGGTACCATTAAATTCAAATAATAATTTACAAGCTGCTGCTGCTGCAGCTGCTTCTCAGCAACATAATTTAATTGCAAATAATAATGCTACATCAAATATAACACAGCATCATAACAATAATAATTTATCGGTAACAGGAATACCACAATCAGTTGGTACTGTTAATGGCAGTGGAATTAGTATTTTGAATAGTAGTAGTAATGGTAGTTTTACAGGAGTACTGATTGGTGCAACAAGTGGACATAATAATAATAATATGAATAATACTAATCATAATAATAGTGGAAGTGGTGGTAGTAATGGACATAATTCATCACCAGATATTTCAGAAATGTCATTATCTTTAGATACAATAAGTCGTAGTTCAAATTTAAAAAAGACAACTAATCAATATAAAGATGAAAATAGTTTAAATAGTCAGAAAACGATTTTATTGAAAATTCCAACTGGAACTGATTCGGAACAATTGATAGTAAGTATTTATAGAATTTGTTAAAATCAAATTAATATATAAAGATAATGTTAACTTAATATCAAACTTTCGTTTTGAAATATTACTTACGAGACACAAATCAAAAACCTTCAATTATTTATACAAAGTTGATAATTTAGATCCAGTTCTTTATATTTATATTTTTTTTTATATTTGTAGCCTGCTTGTGCTTCTGGATTTTTAAGCCCACCGACATCAGCACGACGTCGTTCCTCTGTCATGTTCAATGAATATGTAATTTTACATACACCACCAACTATACCAGAACCAACTCAAGATAAAAATGTATGTTCATCAGAAAAAATGACTCAAGCTGGTGACGGTACAATTTGGCAGGTAATTTTCTTATTTACCAAAAAAAAACATAAGCAAAACAATAAAATATCAAAATAAATTAATTGTTTTGCAGGTTAATTTACCACAAACTCTTGGTACCCATAATTTAGGTACAACATTTACCGAATGCTCAGAATTAGCATTACACGATGCTCTAACATGTCAAGAATTATTAGCATTTTCTGTAGCATTTTCAGCTGCATTACCAACTGGTAATTCAACATTAGAATCATTTTATACATCAATATCACAACATGCTAACCAACAAAATAATCGTAACGATTCAAATACAGGAAATGTAATCCGAACTAGTGGTAGTAATAATTTTATTGAAGATTATTCATGTTGTTATGATTTATATCAAAATGCATTAAGTCCACAAGAAGAACATAATAATGGTAATAAATTAAAGAAAAAAAATCGATGCTCTATAATTATAATTGGTATTTATCGTATTGTATCGAAAGTATTTCGATATATACGTAAATATGATAAAAAATTAGTAGAACATAAATATTTTCAACAAGGTATATTATTAGCAATATTAATAAATACATTATCAATGGGAATTGAATATCATAATCAGCCCGAGGAATTGACTGCAATTGTTGAAACAAGTAATGTTGTATTTTCAGCAATATTTGCTGTTGAAATGTTATTAAAAGTAATTGCCGAAGGACCATTTCGATATGTTGCAAATGGTTTTAATGTATTTGATGGAATTATCGTAATTTTAAGGTAATAAAATAAAATTACATCTAATTTTTCAGATTCATGATAAAAACGTATTCAGCACATACGAAAATTGTATGTACACAAGTTTATATTTTAAATATGTACTATTCATAGTTAACCTAAATTGGTGTCTGTAAAATATTTAATGGGATGTAAAACCGTAAAAATGTTTTTTCCATTACAAACGCTTGTAAAAGAAAATACTTTAAGCATATAAACACTTTCAAGTCCTTTAGGGAAACCAAACACTTCTAAAGATAACTACAAAAAATAAGAAAGTAGAAAGAACTTCAGTTAATTGTTATTTTGTTACCTTGCAGAATGAACAAAATTGTTTGTAAAACTGCAATTTTCTACACAAAAGTATAGGAATTCCGATTTGGAAAATGAATAGTTTATGTGTAAGGATTAGGTTAAGGACTTTTTCATATTCGTTTCAGTAAATACGTTTTCAAATGGTTTGTTTCTAGTTAATAAATAGTAAGTTTTTAAGTTAAAATGCAGTGAGAATAGAGTGAAAATTTAATAGCAATCAATTTAAAATTAAATTACGAAATATATTATTTATACTCTATGTAGTTTTGAGGAATTGTATAAGTTTTAGTCCTTCAATTGTAAAATTTGCGTGACACAATTATGTAATAGTTAACATTCAATGTTCAATTCCAATAAATTTAATCGTCAAGATATAATCTTTGCAGTTCAGAGAGTACTAGTCCTTGTTCCATTGTTCACAAAGATTTTAAAACTAATTTAGATAAATCACTTGAGGTGAAATAATATTGTGAATTGCGATGTGTACGAAATACAGAGATATGTAGAAAAGTATCACAATGTTAGTTCACGAGAGCGTTGTTAAGCATTCATGTTAAATATAGTTAGGTCTTGGCTTTATGTGGTTTAGTTTACAACTGAAATACAATCCTCTATCCTGGGTCCTTTGGGATTCTATCCTGGGGTGAATCCGATTGAAAATGAATTGAACCACAATAAGTGATCAATAATCACTTATTTAAGTGTTCAATAAGTGATTTAATTTAGTTTTCTTTAAATCTTATGTAAAATCCACTAAACTGGTAGAAATGTTCATATTTTCTTCGTATATATTTAAGATGATTCAGCATTAACAATTCACCATAACTTAATCAATCAATCACAAGTTAATTATTAAAACACTTATGAACGATACGAATTAAAATTGTCCCATTACCTTCGTCCTCTGTCATTACGTTTCCGAGAATTATTTAAATTTTTACAGTACAAATTTGTATATTTATATTTATTATATTCATTAATATTTTACAGTGGAATTGAAATAATTCAAACCTTCTGGGGTGATGGTTCTAATAAAGGTAGTTCTGGTTTAAGTGTTTTACGAACATTCCGATTACTTAGAATACTAAAATTAGTACGTTTTATGCCAAATCTACGACGTCAATTATTTGTAATGTTAAGAACTATGGATAATGTAGCAGTATTTTTTTCATTACTTGTTCTATTCATTTTCATATTTAGGTAAGTAATTTTTTTTTATGGATTTATAGTTTTCTTTTCTTTTTATATTATAATTTTTAATTATATTTTTATAATTTTCCAATAAAAAAAAAAGTATTTTTATTTCATAAATAAAATGAAATTTAATAAAAAAAGATTTTCGATATCATAAAATTTACCGACATGGTGAGGATATGCTCGTCAATGAAAATAATCTTTCGCAGATTTCATAAAGTTTCTTCTAATAATTATTATAAATTTATAAATAATTTAATATGTTTTCAAACACACTTAAAATAATGAATTGAATTTCATCAATACATATTGAATTTTTCAATAAATATGTATTGTTACTTTTAATATGTTTTCTTTAAGTAATAAATGGCATAAATTATGTTATTTTTAAGTATTTTTAATAAATTTATGATAACTTATTTTCTGTATTGATAAATTTCAAGCATTCAATTCCCTTACAATTACAACTTTACAACAAACTATTTTCAAACAATATGTAAATCATATATAAATTTGAAATACTTATTTCAATGTATTGAATGTATTGTAAATTTATATATTTTCATTCAAATCTTATAGTTAAATAATTTGTATAATAAAGAATTAAAATTATCGGAAAATTTCGCTTAATATAAATATCCAACCGAGTATACTCACTCACTGATGTAACTTATTTAAAATAATTACCAACAGATGGCGTGCTTTGTATAATTTACATTATTCTCTATATAGAAATTTCATTTTATTGAAAATATTTTTTATATAAAATTGAAACTCTTTAAATAATAATATCTTTTTAAAACAACAATTAATAAAGTAGTCTAACATAAAATATTAATTGGTTATTAATAAAGGAAGGAATTTTAATAAATTAAAAAAATAATATGTATAAAATATATTAACAAAAAAAAATATAAATTTACTTACAATTTTTTTATAGATTTTCTATTTTTTTTTTTAAAAAAATATGAAAAATGTAAATTTAATAAAAAAATGAATTTTAATTGTAGATATGAATTTTTTAATAGAATTTTTATTTTAATTATACTAATTAATAAATTTACTCATTTTCTATTAATTAAAAACTTAAATATACAGTTTGCAATAATAGTTATTTAAAATATAAATCCAACTTTAATTTAATTAAACATTTCAACCAAATTAAAATATATATTTTCAAAATCATCGTTTTTGTTATAATATATAAAAAATTTCACTTTATATTTTTTTGATTTATCATAATTTTCTAAACATTTTTATACACAACGCTTCTTATTTAAAAGTAAAATTATAAAAAAAAATTAGTATATAAAATTGTAGACAGTAAAAAACATTAAAATTATGTTAAATATTATTTTTTATAAATTTTTAACCATAATTTTTTTTTAGTTAAATGTACTTAGTTAGATACTTGTCTATATAATATTTCCACATAAATATTTCTTATGATTTGTTTTAATTATATCAAATTATCAGTCAAACCGATATTAAACTATTGAAAAAAAAAATAGACGTTATAGTACCAACAATTTTAAATATAAATTAATTACAAATTTTAACTAAAATTTATAATTTTTCCATTTTCTTCATATATCTTCATATTTCATATTCCTTTCTGTCTTCAATTCATATTTTTTTGTTATTTATTTTCTATATTTTTCTGTTTCAAATAATTTCTATTAATTTTTTTTATATAAACTTAACAAAACTTAAAATTAAATATTAAATATAATTTAATTTATTTAGTTTAAATGTTGTTCTGCATGAACGAGGGTTTTTTGATTTGTTTCTCCATCAATCTTCGGAAATGTAAAACAATTAATTTAAAGAATTTCCATTTTTTCAAACTGATCTTTTCATTACAACAATTCCACAATTTCTCATAAAAATTATTCAAATTACTACATAATAAAATAGAAAATCATCTAAAGCAGTAGTTTATGTAGTCATACCTATATTATTTTTAAGCTGTTCCATATAAAGTTTCCAGTAATTAATAGGTTACATTGGCAGCAGTCTAAAATCATACTTTTTGTATATCAGTGAACGTGAACGATTTTAATTTAATTATGTAGGCAATGTTTGCTAATATGTCTGTCAATATAATTTGGAAATCACAATCAGTTTGCACTGTGAAATATCAAAATATCATTAAATTTACGACTTCTTCGTTTTAATTACACTAATCCAAGTACATTTCTGTATAGTAACTTAAAACTCAAGAATAATTTGGTATACTATTATATTCATATTCCTATTTTCATTTTATAGTAAGGAAATCGACTTGAAACAGTATGACTATTTACGAACTTCAATAACACTACAGAATTGTTTCTAATATTAGTAATTTCAAGGACTCGTCATGAACTCCTTGTAGCATCCTCTCAATGGACGATATAAAATTCAAGACTCTAATATCGTAAAATTTAACTAATTCGTTATTAAGATTTTGAATTACAGAAAAGTACATAATAAAAATGGAATTTAAAGTTGAATTTAAAAAGAAATTCACAATTTTTCAGTTTGAATTCATCAAAGTAGTAACATTATCTATAAAGTTACTAAAGTAATAGTACTAATTCATTCAGTTTAAATAATTTATTTCTGTCGTATTGACTTTCCTTAATCTAACATTATTTGTTAATTAATTTTCAAGAAGGTTTAATTTTGGGAGACATTATTTGTTAATTAATATTAGAATTTTAACATAGAAAAAAGTAGTATTTTAGGTTCTAGACAAAATTTGCCTGCTCTAAATTAGAATATTCTGAACAAAACTAATCAAAAAAATATTTTGAATTATTTCAGTTTCATTATCTTTATCTTACAAGAGATTTGAACAATCAAATTTTAATAAATTAATTTATAAAAAATTATTATTATTTTTAAATATTATTATTTTATTTATTTCTTTTTTTAATTATATTATAAACAATATTTAATTAATTTGAAATATTTTCTCTTTTCTATTTTTCTTTTCCCAAAAAAAAAACTATTAATAATTCCCTTCTTTTTTCTTAAAATTTCTTTTCTATGTATATAAATATTAAAACTATATTTAATTTATTTGTAAATAAAATTAAATAAAAATAAACTAACAAAAAAAAAATATAATTATAAAAAATCTAATTTTAATTTTTATAAAAAATTAAATTAAAAACTCATAAAAATATAAACACAAATAAAAAAAATTTAGTATACTCGGTATGAATCTATTCGGATGCAAATTCTGTGAGGAAATAAAGGGCGAAAGAAAATGTGATCGTAAAAATTTTGACAGCTTACTTTGGGCTCTTGTCACAGTATTTCAGGTAGATATTATTATTTATATGTTTTTTATTATTTTATATTATTATTATTTTTATTTTATGAATTAGTCATAAAAAAATCAATATTCCAATTGAAATATATAAAAAAAATCATAGTTTTTCATTACAAAAAAAAAAAAAATACGATATGATAATATCGTATATAAAAATTTACGATATCATTTTTATTTTATTGGTAATGTTGTGTGTTGTAGAAAAAAACAATCCTCATTTTGCCTAATCCAATAAAAATTACAAATTAGCTTAAAATGAAAGCATTTATTTTTTTAGATAACTACTAATTAATTTACCTAAAAATTCCTAAATGAAAATAATTTTTGGTTTTGAATAATTTTGCTGCCATTTTCTTTTTCTTTTTTTTATTATAGAGTGAAAAATAAAAAAATAATAAATGTTGCTATTTATCTAAAAAAAAAATCCATTTATGTTAGTTTTTTAATTGCAATAATAATAATAATTATTGGAAAATGATTTTAAAATTTAAATAAATTTATTGCCAGTTTTTCATTTCAATTTATGTTAAATTAATTTTAGTTTTTAGCGAATTAATTAAAATTTCAATTGCCAATAATAATTATATATAGCCAAAATGAATTGAGTTTAGATAAATAATTTTATTTCGAATTATAGATTTTTCATTATATCGTTTTCATTAACGAAATTATATATTTAAATTTGTGAGTGAATTAATGTTAACTATTAAATTATGCATGTAAATTTTAATTTTTAATATATTTATTATTAGGAGATATTTTTCAAATTAATATGAATATAGAAAATTATTTTCTGCATATCAAAAAAAAACTTCAATTTTTAAGGTACGTATAAATAAATTGAATAAAATATTAGAAAGTTTTGTTTTTTAAAATTTTGTAGTTAAGCATAAAATTATATTGTTGGCATTGTGCAGTGCATTAAATTTCGCTAATTATAGAAGAAATTATAAAAATTTAAATGTAGAATAATTTCAACAAAATTGGAATATGAATTTACCGAAAATACAATTTCATATTTAAACTGCGGTTTCAGTCCTTTTTGTAAAGAGTTGCCCCAAAAGAGCAATAATTTATATAAGATCGTAAAAATACTTAAATATCGTAAACGATTTGTGACTTCAGAAATTGTTTATAGCAAATAAAATAGAAACTATCCAAGATTTACCGAATAAATCAAGGAATTCAACTCATATATAATACATATCATAAAATTAAATCTTAGTTTCTATAATTTTTATGTTTTAACGTGACCATAATTGATAATAGTTGCATAAGAAATTTGTATTAGTATTAAATGATTTTATATAAGTCTTGTCGTCACAACAAAATAGATCGTACACTGCATTTGTGGTGAGAAACAAGTCCATTTTTCCCCATCAATGGACCAAATAATTAGTTTTCTGGAAATTACGTGTAAAATACGTAAAAATAATTCAATATTTCAAAAATTACAAATATTTTTATACACTTAAAAAATGAAATGATAAGATTACGATATTATTTCAAAATTCCGATAACAAAAGTAGTCGAATCATGTATTCGATATAATAATCAACTTTTCAACATTTTTTCACAGCGATTATACGCTTAATCTGATTAGGTAATCTAAAGCAGAGTTTTGGTTTTTAATACAAAATAAAGTAACTAAATTATTTTAAAATGGCTTTGCATGGCTTTAAAAATACACAAAATTTCAATTCTTTAATTTTCAATTCTTCTTTTTTTTATAATTTTTTTAATTATATATTTAAAACTTATTTTTTATGTTTAAATATTTCGAAAAAATATTAAAATTCTTCACTATCTCTGTCTTTTTTCTTCTGATTTCTGATACAGTGAAAACTTAATTACTTAAAAAAAAATATTCTCAAGAAAAAATTTCATTAAAAATTTTATTTTTTAACTATATAATTAAATAATTTGTAAATGCTTATTTAAAAATAAATAAAAAGAAAAAAACATTTAATATAATTTTCAAAATAAACGAAAAACAAGAAATATTTTAATTTTGATATTTTTACAAAAAAATTAAATCAAATAAATACAAAAATATTTAAAATATTTCATAAAAATCTCATACAAAAAAAACCTTCCAATTAATACACCAATTATTTTTAAAAAAAAATATATATAAATACAAAATCAATAAAATTAATATATTTAATATAATTTTTAAAGATTATTTATTTTATTTTAAATTTAAATATTTTAATTTCTATCAAATTAATTTAATTATAAATTCGTTAATATTAATTTATCTTCAATTTAATTTTGTTAAAGAAAAATCCAATTAATAAATTACCAGACAAACCACTAAAAATGTGGAGTGTTTTTGGGTTTTCAGTTTTTTTTTTCATTTTAATTAAGTTAATTAACATTTATTCAACAGTTTTGTTAAAATGTTAACAGTTTTGTGAATAGACTGGGTAATTAAGTAGTATTTCAATATGTAGTCAATAATAATTAATAAATAATTCATTTCTGCAAACAATTATATTTAAAATCATTTTTATAGTAAAATTGGCATACGAAATTTAAATTATTGTGTTCAATTTTAATAATTGCTTGGTTATAATCAAAAAGTGTATATAGAAAGAAATCAAAACTTATATAAAAGTTTTAGTATGGAGGCAAATTTGGAGATTAAATTAAATTACAAAAGCATGAAAGTTTTTTTTTCAAATACATATTTGAAAAAAGTTCAATGCTTAAATGTGGTTTGTGGATTTTAATCTTGAGATTAAATCCCACAATAATATTTTTGATGTGAGTTTTGATACAAAGTATTTTGTTATAATTAAGTTAACACCATCTCAACCATAAAAATTACATTTAGAGAGTTATGGAACAAAACGTAAAGCTTGAGCTACAATATATCGATTACTCTAGGTTAGAATCGCTTCGTACAATAGCCAATCGAATGGTTAAGTAAACAATTTAAAAGGAACCGATAAAAATTAATTTGAATTTATTTCTAATTAATTAATCATAATTTAATTATATTAATATTTCCATTTTCAGAAACATTTGGAATAATGTAAATTATTCCAAATTTTTATAGCACACAAAAATTTTAAAACTCATTGATTTCTTTGTGCATTTGAAATGGTAACGCCATTATAACCAAGGCATTAGACTTTTAGAAATAATCTCTAATCATCAATTGTTACATTGAACATTTAAAATAATAATTTCGATTCGATGGAATTCGAAATGAAATCGTGAGTAGCGGAGGTTTAAAACTTGCAATTCAGAAAAACAGAATTTTAAGGCCTGTCGAACAGGAAAAATGTATGTTTGCAATCATACAAGATTAATTTGTGGGAATTATTTTTCTTTGAATGAACAGATATAAATTATTATATAATTATGTTTATAATATGCTAAATATTAACATTGATTACATATTTTATACTATAATATTACCCAATCTTCTAATTACACTTAGTGACTTAGTATACTCATAAAAAAATTATTATATGAAATAAACATTTTAAACATCAATACGTAATACATTTTAAAATATATATTTATTAACTAATTATATACTAATTTTCTTTTATTAAAAAAATAATTTTAAAAAAACATAATTATACTCATAATACTAAAAATTAATATAATTAAAAGAAATATACTTCCATATTACATAATGTTATATACATAATATATAATATAGCATCCTTGGCATGTATCTATTTGGCGGTAAGTTTTGTAAATTTACGGACGATGCTGGACAAGAAAGGGAATGTACTTGTCCTGAAATAATCAGCAAACATCCATATTGTGAGTGTGATCGTAAACATTTCAACAACTTTTTATGGGCCACTGTAACCGTTTTTCAAGTAAGTAAAAACTTTTTCATTATTTTTACAAATTAATAAATTATTAACAAAAAAAAAAACAGAATTTTTAACAGGAAATATTTTATCAATAATTATTTAAATTTTTTTTCAATAATATCTTTTCAAAAACCCTTTCGATACGGTATAAGATATTATATGCCCCGCTGATCACGTGACCTATTGATTCAGCTTTATCTTTGAGAGGCTTTATTTCGGGACCACGAACATTAATTAAACATTTTGTTTATGTAAAGTTTTCAACATTTTCTTCAAAATTTGTTCAAGCATTATATAAAATGTCAGCTAGATCTAACGATCTAATTTGCTAAACTCAATTCCATAATATTGAAAAATAGTTATAGCAGCATGGACCTAAATATTACTGTTACTAGTTTCTAATATAAATTATTTATTTATCATATTTCTAAATTATTACTCATAAAACTAAGTTCATCAAAGCAAAATCTCCAACATACCCTAAATTTCAATTGTGTACCTCTTATGCCCAGTTTCACAGTGCGATCATAAACTTTTGCCAGAATTTACACTTCGGTCTAATTTATTTTATAATTTATCAGTGTATAAGCTTTACGATAAACCTTCCATAAAATAAGGTTTAACTTAAGGGGCAAATAGTTAGATTTTAAGCTTCATTTTTGACATTAAAGGCAAAACTGTTAAAAATATAATAGTTATAAAATAAAATAATAAATTACAGGAGAAATTTTTAGTATTAGACACAAAAAATTCATATATTTTTAATTTCTATACTAATTAATTTTCATTCACATGAAAATTCTATTTATAATTCACAAAAATTCACATTTTGTGGTTTAGCTATACCCACATTTTTGAGAAACCAAGTTAAATACAAGAGGTTTAGTTACACTTAAGCTCGCACTGTGAATCTGGCCACTACTAATGGAATTACCTGAATTTAGAAAATTCGAAAATTTATTTGCAGATAATTAGTTTTACATAATAATTACTCGTCAAAAACTAAAAAAAACTATTTAAATTTTCTTAATCATAATTATTTATATACTTATGACTAATAAAACAAAAGCAAATTTTAAAATATGTAATTACATAAATATTTTTAGAATTAAATACATAAAATGCATGAAAACTGATTTTTTTTATTTCGTTTCTTAAAAGTTATAGTTAAATTATGTAATCAAATTTTTTGTATATATAATTTATACATTTTAAAAATTAATTTAAACCATTCATAAATTTTAAACTATAACAAATTCATTAGTGTTTTATAATATCAAAAAATCATTAAATCATTAAAACAAAAACAAAATCGGACATTAAAAATTACATAAATTTTAATTTAATAATTTAATGCCTGCGTCTGATAGAAATTATGTTGTTATTTTTGATAAGAAATCTATTTTCCAAGTTTAATTTTTGATTTAAATGAAGACTTTTAACATTGCTGCCTGCGATAATTTAATAAAATTTATACAAAATAAATTTTATTCAAAAAAACAAAAAAATTATTTAATATATTGCAAAATTTTAATATTTTGCGCTGATGCACGCTTAAAAGTTACATAAAATAAAAATTAATTTTTTTATATAATTAACAAAATTGCAATGATTTCTTTAGAAAATAAAATAATTTATGCTTTTGTGTCGACTAACCCCGCTTCCAACTTATATACAAATGATCCTTAGAAATTAGGAATTATGAAAATTTAATATTTATAATGATTTATTATGAGAATTAATATGTTTTTATTTCAAGCTTTTAATCTTTTATGATTTACCTTTTTAAATTAATACAAAAGAAATATGAATTTGGTACAGTATGAATTAACTTAGTTGAATCTAAAATATTTTAAATTTTGGCCACAGATCTCTAACCACTATTGAACATGATTGAATCTCTTGCATTTAGTAATCAAAAGATGTGAAATCTATTTTCTCAATAGAAGTTAGAACTATTACTGAACAAATATAAAATTATTGATTAACTTTCTAATGAATAAAAAAAGAATCTGTATTTTAACTGGGGACCTATAAAAGATTTATTCAGCCATAGTGAACTTAATAAACAGATTTAGATGTTTAACATAAAATATTTAAATTCCCATACAATATACATTAAATCCAGCTTTATTCAGTTCGGCTTGGGCTTGGGTAGCTTTACTAATAACTATACCGACCTTAGAAGCTAAATATAAGTTCCTACCAACCAACAAGTTATTGGAAATAAAGTTCCCGATGGAAAGATATATATTTAGTAGCCATAGGTTAAATAATTCGCTGCAATAGGTTGGGAAACAAATTTTTCAAGATTAAAGCTAGGCGCACAATGTATTGATCCATAGGGAATCGTTTAACATAAGTAGCTATTTAACATATCCCTATATTTTGTATGCAGAATCGATTCCACATAATTAAATTGAATGAATTCAAAAGAGTTTGATTGATTATAACTTTTTCAAGTCGAAACTTTACGAAAATTTTAATTAAAGGAAATATAAATTAAATTGAATTAAACAGAACTTAACAAAAAATCGAAGATGTTAAAGAAAGTTTTATTTATTGATTCTTATATTTAATAATTTCTACTTGATTAATATTTGTCAAATAAAAAAAAAGAATCCGATAATGATAATTAACTTATTAGTTAAATCGATAGTAAATTGATCGTCATACATTGTGCGTCAAACTTAACTTTTAGCAATCAAAAGTTATTCAATATAAATAAATTTAAATTTTGGAATAGATAACAAACTAATAGGTCCACCAATTTTCGATAGAATTATTAATTTCGTCAAGATCAAATTCTACGAACAGATTAAACGTGTAGAAATATCATTCGAAAACGTAGTTTAAGTATATGTTAACAATTCTGACTGTAAACTAAAAAATATCAGTTCGGAATCATTATTAGTCTTTAATCTGTGGTCTAAATTTAAAATGTTTATTAGATTTTATTAAGTTATTATTGCACCTCACAAAATTAATTATTTTATCCAAAAAAAACATTGAAAACAAATTATACCTATAATATTTATGAATGTTCCACCTTAAAAGTTTGTTAAATTATTATTTTTTTCAAATAATCATTATATATATAATAATATTGATGTATCCCCATCATTATCCACACATAACAAAATCATAAAAAAAAAAAATCATGAAATCATAAAAAAAAAAAATATCATATTTTTTCATAGATCCTGACACAAGAAGATTGGAATGTAGTATTATTCAACGGAATGGAAAAAACCAGTCATTGGGCAGCATTATATTTTGTAGCATTAATGACTTTTGGAAATTATGTGCTATTCAATTTGTTGGTTGCCATTCTCGTCGAAGGATTCAGTTCAGAAGTAAACAATTAAATTAAACCTTTGTCTTAAATTTTAATTATTTTTTATTTATTTTTTAACACTTTGCACTCGTTGTCCTACGGATAAATTTCTGTTTTAATAACAACTACTGCAAAGGGTTAAATTCATTTAAAAAAAAAAAAAAATATATACCAAAACTATTTTAATTTTTTTTTATAAAAAAAAAAAAAACTCTCAAAACAATAAAAACAACAATAAAAAAATGTTGAAAATAACAACTAATTACAGCGTAATGAACGACGTGAACGTGAACAAAGAGAATTAGTTAAAAAATTACGTGAAGAAAATATGGCAGAAAATTTTAGTGATATTTTATGTGATGAATTAAGGAGTACAACAGATTCATCATCAACAAATGAAAGTTACTATGAGATACGTAATAAATGGCATAGTGCTGAGGAATTGAGAAAAGTATATATATATAAAATTTTTGATGAATTTTCATAATTTTTTTTTAATCATAAAAATTAAATTATTAAAAAATTTCCATTATATTAAAAAAAAAAAATTGAATCAGCTAAATGATGCAATTGAATCCCAACAAGATAAACAACATCATCAAATTCAAGCAACATTAGATCCAAAATGTAATATACAAAAACAACGTTTATTACAACCAAATTTAGATTATCAGGTCAATGATACAGCAATAACAAATAAAATTTCTGATAAAGATTTATATAAATTAAATGATGATGATAGGAAAATTTTAAAAAAGGTAATCAATAAAAATCAAAAAACTAAATCCACTCTGTCCTCCCCCAAAACACTGAACAAACTAAAGAGTTTTGTTTTTCTTGAGGAGACTGGCTAACTGCAGATTTCGGGACTGAACTGAATCCATATATTGAAATGAAAATTATATTTATTAGGGAGAATCTATATAAAAAAAAAAAATATTTTATGTATTGTTTGTTGTAAAATTCATCAATTATTTATGTAATTTATCATATTTTTGGCTGTTATTTAAATATTTATACCACAATATATAAGAGCAATTTAAATATGTATGTACGAAAATTACTCACAGTATAAAACTCAACAAATTGACTCAAATAGTGCTCAAAAAATTTAATCTATTACAAAAAGCAAAAATTATTTTAGAATATCCTTTTGATTATAATAATGAAATATGTTTTTAGTAATTTTGAAATTGAATATTTTTTTAAAGACCAATTCCTTGATATACATTTTTAAATTGCTCTATAAATACATATAAAAATATGCTGCATGTCGAATTTTAGTGTCATCATTAAAATAATTATGTTAATCCTGCTTACACCACAAAAAAAAAAAATTCTATAAAATTCTCTCTAATAAATTCAAAGCGATATAAAAAAAAAAACTACATAAATATTTTATCATTTTTTTACTTCATTTTATTATTTAATTTTTGCTCATCGTTTCGTCAAACTACAAATTCCCTTAATCTGCTTTAGCCTAAAACAAATAAAATAAAGAAAAACCTCTTCAAAAAAAAAAACCCCCTACACCCAAAATACGTAAATTTGAAAATTTGTTAAAGAATTTTCTTATACGAAATTCATCATAAAAACATATATACGAATATAATAGTACGATTAATTTTTAACTATAAAATTCTCAAAAAAAAACAAACCTCAGACTTATTCGATAAAGGAACGTCGTACAGAATCATCAAAATTAGGAAATTTACGTCCATTACGTGAACCACCAATTATAATGACTACAGCTGCAACACCACAAGATTCACCAAATACAACACTTGAATCTGGTACAACATTTCGTAATTGGAGTCAACAACAATTAGAAACAATTATTGATGGAAATAATGATGACCAATTTTTAAAAGTATTTTATTGTAACTTGGTAACTTAGCTCGAGTGAAATGAAATTTTAACGTAATATCCAAAGCTATCTAATATATTTTATACCGCATCGATTTCGCTCTAAGTTGATTAGCTTTAAATGAGTGCCACTAAGATTTTAACACTGGGGAAAATGCTAACAGTTGAGATCATTTACAATCAAGAAATGTCTCACTATTAAATTCACAATATGTAATTCTGAGTTTAAGACTGGACCTTTAGGTGTTTAGCTTATTGCAATCAAAATGCAGAAGATAAACCGTAAATTTCACATCTTTTAAGGCACCAATTTGAAATGTTGATATATTTGAACCACTGAACCACCGAATTCAATTTTTACAGGCACCAATTACATCAGGAAACTATCATGTTTTATTATACATTCTAGAAACCTAGACACCTAGAGCATATGAAATATTAAGCAGAAATTTTAGTATGGACTTCATGAAGCTTCTGACCTCTACCTCTTACCTGACTAGACAACTGTACAATCATAAACTAACTTGTGTACCAAATTTAATTCAAATCTGATGTAAATTTTTCTGTAGACCAGAAAAAAACGGCATTAACGCTAAAATTCAATGATGGACTCACTGAAAATATGAAAATCAGAAAACATATGATCTATAAACATAATTTCTGAATTTAAATACAAAATATTTCAATACTTTCAGGACAAAACC
This sequence comes from Rhamphomyia laevipes, assembly GCA_963920725.1. Lineage (NCBI taxonomy): Eukaryota > Metazoa > Arthropoda > Insecta > Diptera > Empididae > Rhamphomyia > Rhamphomyia laevipes. The sequence continues at coordinate 1,636,787 of OY987256.1, forward strand.
CATAGTTGACCTACAGAACATTATTTCATGTGAAAAATAATTGAAAATTTTAAATTTTTTTTATGACTTTTTCACGCGCTTTGTGTAATACCTGAGTAAAATATTTTATTTCTGGATTTCAGGACTCTAATTATATATTTCATTTCGTTCGAGCTAAATACTAAGCTTAATATTATTTTAAATATACATTTTAATTCATCAAAACTATTTTCTTTGATTTAGAGTCATAGTTCACCATCATTACTTAAACCACCGACAACTTTACATGTTGAACGTTTACCATCATTTGAATTAATCCCACCATCACCACAAATGGAACATAAAACATTTAATATAATAAATAATAGTAATAATAGTCAACAATTAAATTTAGAAAATAATAATAATAGTATTAGTAATTTAGAAATTAGTAATATAAATAAAAATATACAACAACACCAAGAACAACAACATAAACAACGTACAGATATAACAACATCAATTACAATAACACCATCAACACCATTAACAAATCCAAAAGGAATTGATTGTAGTTTAATTAGATCTGATTGTAATGGTAGTAATAATATATTAGATCATCAGCAATTATTAAATAATCAACAAAATGGTTATAATAATAATAATAATGAATTAATGAATCGAAGTTCAAGTTTTAAAGTATTTCGTAGATCAAGTTCAAAGAAAAAAACCAAACAAAAATCAAATTGTAATAATGGTGGTGGTGATAATAATGATGACGAACAGATTATATTAAATAATGGACGTGATAATATAAATTTAATAAATAATACAAATGATAATTTATTAAAACGTAATGATTCATTTTTACGATCAGCTAATCGTATACAAAATGATACAAAAGATACAAATAAATTAAGTCCACAAAATTCAATACGTCGAATATCATCTGTATCAGAATCATCAACTGGTATTATTAGTGGTAATTGTGGTGGTGGTAATATTAATACTGGTGGTAATATTGGTTTAACAAATAGTAATAGTAGTGTTAGTAGAAGATCATCATGTATTTATAATAATTCACAATTTTATCAAAACTTAAATCAACATAATTCAATTAAAAATTATTCGACACGGCGTATGTCATCAATTGAATTAGCATTGGGTAAATCATCTAATTTAAATGTATATAATATGGAAAATCGTAAATCAATGGCATTTAGTAATTCGAAAATTGATTTGGATAAATGGCAAAAATCATTATCTAATCTAAATGAACCAGATACAACAAGTTTACAACAGCAGCAACAACAAGATGAAGTTAAAATTGTTACACAAGAACAAAGAACACATTCGATTAGTCAGCAAACTGAGCATGTATCAAAAATTAAAATTTTAATTGAACGTTTAAAACCGACACGTTTTACAAATGAACGTGAAACATATTCATTGTATATATTTCCAGAGGAAAATCGGTAAGATGAAATTAAACTCGAAATGTCAATGGATATTTCATTAATCATGATAAAAAAAGTTAAAATATTATGTTAAAAAAAAATGATTAAAATAATTAATTAACTTCAATGTCTCTGCTCCTAGCCAAATACCAAGGCGCATACAAAGAAGCCTGCGATCTATATTCTTTTTCACTTTTTTTCCTCTAGGAATTCAGTTTACTATAATCCTTTAGTCAGTGGTTTAGGCCATCTATTATCTTGAATTCTTATTGTGTTTGCTGTCCTAAAAACCTAGAGCGTATGCTGGAAGCTCTAAAAGATTCGGATGCCACGGGGTCGGTGACTGCCATGGAAGACTTTATCATCCATCACAGTGATTGTAGGCACCCTACAAAATTCAAATAAAATGATGGCTTCGTAAATGACTGAATAATTCAGAAATAAATAAAATTAATTAAATTACATCGATTTCATGGCGTAATTTCTAGACAGCTTGTCAACTTTATGTAATTTGAAAATGATAAACCACTCCACAAACACTTTTTGTCATCCATATATATACATACTTTTTTACCTTTTAGTATCATGATTACTGATTAATTATTCCAATTCAAAGCATATTCTTCAATCTATATTTTTCTATATATATAGTTTCCGGGAAATTTGTTCATGGTTTGTTAATCAAAAATGGTTTGATAATGTTGTACTACTGTTCATTGGACTTAATTGTATTACATTGGCTATGGAACGGCCAAATATCCCTCCGACTAGTAATGAAAGATATTTTTTGGCTACAGCCAATTATGTCTTTACAGTAGTTTTTACATTAGAAATGTTTATTAAGGTAAGTATATAAATAATTTAATTTTATAAATGATAAATTCTAAAAGATTAATTAAATTAACTTGAATTATATCCATTCAAATATTCTATTTACTAATTACTCTATATAGGTCGTAGCTGCTGGTATGTTTTATGGACACGATGCATATTTTACATCTGGATGGAATATTATGGATGGTTCATTAGTAATCATATCAATTATCGATTTGCTGATGTCATTGATAAGTGAATCAAGTCCAAGGATATTTGGGATTTTGAGAGTAAATAAACACATTAAAAGTGATTTCATTTTAACCTAACTAATTTTTTTTTTAAAAGGTGTTTCGACTACTTCGGTCCCTGCGGCCATTACGAGTTATAAATCGGGCCCCGGGTTTGAAATTAGTTGTTCAAACACTCTTATCATCCCTTCGACCAATTGGTAATATTGTATTAATATGTTGTACATTTTTCATAATATTTGGTATATTGGGTGTACAATTATTTAAAGGCAGTTTTTATTATTGTGAAGGTGAACATATTAAAGGTGTACGTAATAAAACTGATTGTCTAGCTATTGATGGTAATGTTTGGATTAATCGTAAATATAATTTTGATGATTTGGGTAAAGCATTAATGTCATTATTTGTATTATCTTCCCGAGACGGTTGGGTAAATATAATGTATACAGGTTTAGATGCTGTTGGTGTTGATCAACAGCCAATTGTCAATTTTAACGAATGGCGTTTATTATATTTTATTGCATTCATATTATTAGTTGGATTCTTTGTGTTAAATATGTTTGTTGGTGTTGTTGTTGAAAATTTTCATCGATGCCGTGAAGAACAAGAAAAAGAAGAGAAAATACGGCGGGCAGCAAAACGTGCATTACAAATGGAAAAGAAACGTCGAAAAATGCATGAACCACCATATTATTCAAAATATTCACCAACTCGGATGCTTGTACATAATGTTGTAACATCGAAATATTTTGATTTAGCAATAGCGGCTGTGATTGGTTTAAATGTTGTTACAATGGCATTAGAATATTATCAAATGCCAGTTGAATTAGAATATGCATTAAAAATATTTAATTATTTCTTTACGGCTGTATTTATATTAGAGGCAATTATGAAAGTTGTTGCATTAGGTATACGATTATATATGAAAGATAAATGGAATCAATTGGATGTTGGTATTGTAATATTATCAATTGTTGGTATTGTATTAGAAGAATTAGAAACAAATATTATACCAATTAATCCAACAATAATACGTGTAATGCGTGTATTAAGAATAGCAAGAGTATTAAAATTATTAAAAATGGCTAAAGGTATTAGGGCATTATTAGATACTGTTATGCAAGCATTACCACAAGTTGGTAATTTAGGTTTATTATTTTTTTTATTATTTTTTATATTTGCTGCATTAGGTGTTGAATTATTTGGTCGTTTAGAATGTTCTGAACAAATACCATGCCAAGGTTTAGGTGAACATGCACATTTTGCTAATTTTGGTATGGCATTTTTAACATTATTTCGTGTTGCTACTGGTGATAATTGGAATGGTATTATGAAAGATACATTAAGAGATGATTGTGATGATTCAGCTGATTGTGTACAAAATTGTTGTGTTAGTACAATAATAGCACCAATATTTTTTGTAATATTTGTATTAATGGCACAATTTGTATTAGTTAATGTTGTTGTAGCTGTATTAATGAAACATCTTGAAGAAAGCCATAAACAAATGGAAGATGAAATTGATATGGAAACAGAATTAGAACGTGAATTAGTTAGAGAACAAGAATTTGAAGAGGAACAAGCATTATGTTTACAATTACAAAAACAAGATGCTAATAAAAAAAATCCTCTTGAAAAAGTATCATCGCTTCCATCTAATTTTACATATAGTACACCATCATTAGATAAAAAATTATTTAATACGCAACGACGCCAAACAATTCAATATTTTAATCAGACACTTGGTATTAATGAAATGGGTAGTAGTGGTAGTGCAATTTGTGGTGGTGGTGGTGGTGGTGGTGATATTGGTAGTATAATTAGTTGTAGTGGTAGTAATAAACAACAAAAACCATCATCATCAAAATTAGCAACAGCAATTTTAATTGGTAATACAAATAGTAATGATAAAAAAAATAGTAATTTATTAATATCAGATAATAAACAAAATGAAGATAGTTATAATGATATATTTGCTGCTGCAGCAGCAGCTGGTGGTAGTGAACAATTATTAAATACAGCTAGACGTATGTCACGACAAGAATATAATTTTCCAATTCCACGATTAGTTGGACTTAGCCGGCGTAGCTCAATAATACGTGCAAAAATGTTACAAAGAGAACAATCATTAGATGAACATGGTGTACGTAAACGACGTTTAGAAAAGAAACGTATGAGCTGTGATCATTTGCCATGGGGTAGTGTTAGTGGTAGTGGTTGTGGTGGTAATGCTATTGATAATGAAAAACGTGGTACAATATTTGAAAGTACTGAAGGTGAAACTGGTTGTGGTAGTGCCAATGATGATCCAAATGAATTATTAGATATACAAAGTATAAAAAGTGATAATTGTAATGGTCGTAAAAAAATGATGTTACATTCAAAATTAAGAACTGTATCGGTTGATGAGAAATGTTTAACTTCATATTATCCTGGTATAACAGATATATCATCACCAGTAGCTAGTACAAGTGGTATTAAAGATTTACAACAATATCCTATAAAATTACAACAACCAGATACAATAACAACAACAACAACAACATCAACAGCACAACCACCACCAACAATAACAGAACAACGTCCAAATAAACAATTTGGCAGATCATTTACAATAGATCATGGACAATTAGGACCACCACCAAGATTTTTATCGGTACCAACTAGATCAATGCCACCAAGAAGTCGTTCTGGTAGCACTAAACAGCTTTTTAAACAACAAGCCGTTGATGAAGATCCTGATATTGATGAAAGCTCTTTATTATTACCAACATCACCAGCCCAAAAACCACAAATTTTACATATAGAGAAATCAACAAGTGGTTTAAGTAGTAGTAATAATATTATTAATAATAGTCCAACTGATAAAATTCAAGATGGTTTAAGTAAATCAGATTCAGCTGAAATATTACGTATAATATCAGAACGTCGACTTATGGAACATCGTGATAATAATGGTAATGAAGATTCTGATTATAATGAATTATTACTTGTTAAATCACAACATTCTTCAATGGAGGCCTAAAAAACAAAATAAGAAATAAAAAATCTTCTATTTAAGAAAAATTCATTCATTTTTTTAAAATTATTTTTTTTAATAATCTTTCTAACTTTATAGAAAAACAGAATTTAGAAAATGTCATTTACAGGGTGATTATGAAAATATTACAAATATTAAAACTTTAGAAATAAGAATTAGAATTTCGAAAAACAAAGAAAACTTCCTTTTAAATTTTAGGAAATTTAATCTACTTTTTTAGGGAATTTAAAAAAAAAAATATTCATTAAAATATATTTATAATAAAAAAAATTATTAAAATTCGACCTGTACTGTGATTATTCGAAATCTATATAATTTATCTATTATCGAAACGTTTCCGCTAATTAAAAAAAATTAATAATATTTTCAAATTAAAAACGAATTGGCATTTAAAATTTATTATTCATTAAACTAAAATTAAATTTAATAGTAATTTTTCATTACGTATAATGTTAATTAGTATTTTAAAATATAAAATGAAGATTAATTAAAAAAAAACTCCAATTCAGTTCCTTTTGGCTTAATAATTAAAAACTTTTGTTAATAATTTTTAAAAAATTTAAAATTAATAATTAATTTGTTAAGTTTTTTTTAATTTTGTTAATTTATTACTTGAAATATTTATATATAGTTAGAAATAAATACCTGAAGCTTGAAAGAAAGAGGATCAAAAAATAAAAAAATAAAAATTTAAAACAAATTTATAAAAAAATAAATAAAAAATATTTACATATAAAAATATTAAAATTAAATTTATAATAAATAAAAAACAAAGAATTAAAATTATCAAAACTGACAATCTTAGCCGCCTTTTCTATAATATTTTCTATATAAAAACAAAAAAATTTAAAAAAATAAATTAATTAAATAAATAATAAATAATAAAATTAAATATAAAATTTAAAGAATTTAAATAAAAGGAAATGAATTTTTATAGTTTTAATGTAGTTGGACAGTTAAGAGATGTAAAATTAGAAAATTATTTATGTTAAATTTGGAAATAAATTTAAACTTTTAATTTTTTTCTTTTTTTGGCATTTATTTTATTTTATTTTTATTTATTTAAATTAAATATTTTAATCATTTTTATCGTTTGATTATAAAATCAGACTTTCCAATTTATTCAAAATGTAAATTAAATTTTAAGACATTTTTTACGAATTTCAAATTTTAATTAATTCATCATTCATATATTTTTATCGAGTATCAGCAATAGGCTTTTGAGTACTTCTAGTATACTTTAACCCCTTAACGCTTATTTTCTATACATATTGAGGAATGCGAAAATTGTTGCTAGGATTTTATAATTAAAATATAAACTATGAATTTGTTATACAAGAACAAGATGTGATTACGATTATTCTTAGGCACTTTTATGCTAGTACAAAATGCCTTAAGATTTCATTATGTCTGTCTGTCCGTAGAAACTTCAAATTATTAGGAAAAGTCTATGTTGATCCCAAATCCTTAGTAGGTAAATCCCTGGTTCTTTGATAATTTGAAAGTCTCCAAAACTAGCTTTTTGACTATAATTACTATTCGATTTTTTTTAGTAACATTTGGGATGTCTTTGAGATAAAATAGGTCAGCGAATGATATTTACTGAAATATCAGACCCCGACTCTCTCAGAAAAATCATGGCGTTTCATTTTCGCATTAAATATTTTAAATCAACTATGTACACGTTTAATATTAAATGAATTCAACATTTTTTAATAGAGCTATCACAAAATATTTGAAAAATCTAAAAAAAGTATGTTCGGATTGATCTTTCAATCTAATTTCTCGTTTTTGAATGGTTAATTACTTTTCACTGCTGATAATACAGCTCTTAAATACCTGCAGATGAACTGAAGAAATGTATTTTATATTAATTGAAAACCATTTTGATCTCATTTCTTCATTATACATTTTCATATTGGAAACCATTATCGTTTACGCAACCAACTTCAATCTTGAAACGATTTATTATATTAAGAATTTTCATTAAATTATTTTTATTCCTATATATAAAAATGTTGGCTTTAGTTACTTTTTAGTTTTAAATAATAATATTAAAAGTCTGTAAAATTCTAAATGAATTTTAAAAATATTTATTATAGTATTTTTCATTAGTAGTAAATTCTGTAGTATAAATTAATAGTAAATGAATGTATAAAAAAGAACAATTTCAATTATATAAAAAAAAAATTAGATTTTAAAAAGTAGAAATAAATTGGAATTATAATTACCATAGAATAAATAAAAATGTAAAATATAAATTTTAAAATTTATATAGTAAATAAATATTAAAGTATTTTTGTATATAATTCGATTATCGTTAAAGACAAAAATATTAAATATGCATTTAAAAAATAAAAAAAATTTAGGTTATTTGTATACAAGGATTATGTAAAACTTTAAAAATATATAAATTAAAAATTATATCTAAATAACTAGAAAAATTTCATTAATGCTCAAAAGAAAGAAATAAAATGGGTGTGACAAAAATAAAATCTTTTCCTATAAATAATTTTTATTGTTATTAATTTTGTAATAAAATAAATTAAATTATAGCAAGAATAGATACAATTCAAGTGCGGCTTCCAACCTGTCATTGATATATAAACAAACCTCTTACATTTAGATTCAATTACTATATTTTAATACCGAGTATAAATAACCAAAAATTTTAAAATCAAAATTATTATATTTTTAGTTTTTAAATAATGTTTTCCTTTATTTCATAATAACGAAATATTATCCATTTCTATCCTGATGCAGAGTGCTGTTTTTAGAAACAAGATTTCTGACCCATATGGTCAAAAAACTTAAAAATATTCCCAAAAATTTAGATTAGTTTATTCATTACAACAAAAAACCTACTGTCACAAATCGAGACAGCTTGGGTAACTGGGGACGATATGCTTCTCTAAAGCAAAATTCAGTAATATAAAAATCAAAAATTATATAAAAGTTTTTGTATGGACCCAAATTTAGAGATTAAATCCCACAAGCACGAAAACTTCTTTTTAAATATTACATACTTCCATAAAACCAAACAGCAAGTAATGTAATTTTTGGTTTTATTCAAGTTTTTGTATTTAATAAAGCTTTTAATGCTTGTGAGTTGTGGGATATCTTGCGATTAAATCCCACATAAAATCTTTTGTATGAGTTTTAGGATCTTTATATACATACTCTTTGCTAATAGCCTGAATTAATAGAAATGTAAAGTAAATAGTGGAAGTGTTGATCCACATCATTCAACAAATATTATAAAACATATTTTTCTTTGTATATTCACATATTTAATTTTAACTCCTTACTCCTTAAACAAGTAATTGGTGAATATTAATGAAGTAAATACTTTGCAAATCATTCTTTATTTTAACTTATTTGTCTGGATATTTTGAGATTTAATTATTTTCATAAAATACTCTTAAAAAATACTATAGTTTTCAAATAAATATTTTTCTATATATAAACTAAATTACTATGAGGTTTAAAATTCAAAATGAAATTAGTAAATTATATTCAATTATAAAATGTAGTTTTTACTTTTTATAACTTCAATTTTAGAATAAATTTATATAAAATGTTTATAACCTTAAAATATATATTTATATAATTTTTAGATAAAACTTTTTGGGAATTCCTATCAACGAATTATATAAGATTTATTATTTAAAATAATAAAATATTTTAAAAATTCTGAACTCCACCTATAATAAAAACAATAATCTGTAATAAAAAATTCAAATTATTTTATATAGATAATTATATTATTTTCTCTGTGCCTTTCCTATATATGAAAACAAATTAAATATTTATATAACAAAAAAAATGTTATTTATAATTAAAACTTCAAATAAATAACAAAAAATTAAGTAATTAATTAAAAATTACAAACGAATATTATAGAATTCGTATTTAGTATGAAACCAAATAAAACCTTATATCTGATATAATTTAAAAATGTAATAATTATGATAAAAATTTAGAATGTTCAATGAAAAATCAATGTTTTAAATGGTGTAATTATTATAGGGTGTCTTATATATTTATTCAATCTGGTTTCTTCATTCATGATATTTAATATATATTTATTTATAAATCAATTATTATTATCACAAATTTAAAATATTTGGAAGACTTTCCAATTACTATAACCAAAAAGAATGTATAGAAAGAGATCAAAACGTATATAAAAGATTTTGTTAGAAGTTTTATGAAGATTAAATCTGAAGATGAAAGCTTTTTTCAAATACAAATACTTCCATAAAATCAAAATTATATGTAATTTTTAATTTTATTGAAGTATGTGTATTTTAAAAAGCTTGTAGGATTTAATTTTCAATTCTTATGATTAAATCCCACAATAAAAACTTTTATATAAGTTTTGTTCTCTTTCTATTCATACTTTTTGCTATAATTTATCATTTTATATTAATGACACCCTAATGAAAAATAACTTTGAAAAGTTTTAAAAATTTATATATAGAAATTGTTATCTTAAATTAATGATTAATTATGTAAAATTAATAAGAATTGAATAATAAGTGACAAAAAAAAAGGAATATAAAAATAAAATATAGAAAATTTAAATTTAGATTATTTATTAATTAAAAAAATCATTAGTTTATAAAATAAACAACAAATTGTCATTATGTTGATATAGTTCATAAAATTAGTATAATTAAATAAGAAAATTATAACAAAAATCTACTAAAATTTGAATAACAAATTAATGAAAAAACTGGTTAAAATTGAAAAATTGAGAATATAATTATATAAAAAAAAAAAACTTTAGAATATGAAAAATAAAAAGAAAACAACAAAAATTAGTTTTAATTAATATTTAAATATATTGTATTATTATATGTTTGTATTTAGAAAGAAAATATAAAATATAAAATTAAAATTATTATTATTAAATGTTTAAAAAGAATAAAAATAAAAGTATAAATGAAAAGAAAAAAAAAAGAAAAAATAGAAAAATAACGTAATTAAAACCAAAGTTAACAAATTCTAATTTTGATTCTTACATTGAGTTTTTATTTTATTAGTTTAGATCCATTCATAAAGAAGACTGACATACAATATAACACAAGAAGCACCAATATCTAGTCATCCGGAAATTATTGGCTCCTTTTGCAGTTTTATATTAAAGCTTATTAGTACGTTAATCATCAGAAAAATCATATCGAATTAAGCAATTAGTTTTGAGAAATTTAATATTGAAAAATTAAGAAAATTAATATATATGGTCTAATTCTAATAGAAAGATTAGTTTGCCAGGGTTTAGTATGCTATAAGCTATAAAGGACTTTGTCATGCTTATATCCATATCGCATTATAATTTGGAACGCGTAATTATGGCTAGATCGGATGCCTTTTCAGATCAGCGAAAACAAGCTTAAACAAAGATATTATTTCTAGGTCCATCACCAAAAGACTGAACACAATAAAAAGAAGATAATATCTTTTAATTCAATTTGAACAAAACTTACCCGAAGCAAGATTTGTAAGAAAAATTTACAATTATAATATAATTTTCTGACGAATTTATTAAAAAAAAAAAATCAATATTATCAATATTATTAAAATATATTCAAAATTTAATTTAGTATCATAACTAAATTTAATAATTATAAAGTTTAAACGTAAAAACCTGACTATTTTATTAAGTTCCAAAAATCAATCAATTAGACTACATCTTTCCTTCTTTTATCACTTTTTTATGGTTCATTCCGACAAATAATTGAAATTCGTCGAGTTTTTAATATTTTTTCACCACAATACATTGAATTATCATTTGATAATATTTCATGAGTAAAATTATATCGAGCTGAATGACTACAAAAGACCAAAATAAATTTATTAAAATACTTCATTTAAAATTATATGTCAACATTACCTCATAATATAAAGTGATCGTCTTTGTAGCAAAATATCTGCATAAAAATCACCTACAAGTGACGGTGATGGTTGATCTCGATAATTTTCATTATTATTATTACTAGATTCATCAGAATTTTGTAAATATTTCTTTTCATCTGTTCGTACTAATCGCATTACTGAATCCGATAATAAACTTAATCCAGCTATTATTGGACCACAATACTATAAGTATAAAGATTATTATTAAAATGATAATTATTACAAAATTACAAAGAAATTTTGTTAAAAAAATATTACTCTTGTGCTATCAACATGTGGTTTTATTACACCATTATCGTTTAAATCTAAAATATGAATATATGGCATTATTGCACCATTGAATGCTGTATCACTAACTTTTTGTATAATCAAACGATTATGTGGATACCAATGTTTTCGTTCAGTTTCACGATAACTATGAATTGCCTATAATTCATAGTTATAATAGTATTATGTATTAATATAATTAAAACAATTTTTAATATATTTACATCATCCCAATGATCTGATTCATATCGTAAACGTTTCAAATATGGTTCAATTTCTTCTAATATTTTTTCTTCTTCTTCAACAGTTAAAAAATCCGGTATTATTTTCATATCTTGGACAAATGAATCTTTTTCATGGTTAGGCCATGTTTTTTGAAAATCAATGAAATTATTTACTAGAATTAATGGTAAATATAGAAAAAGAATTTAAATTAAAAATAATTATACATTCTAACGATTAAATGAGTTTGATTTAACCGTTTTACTTACCACGATAGTCTGGATTAGTACCTACAAAATAGAAAATGTTAATTAATAAAAATTAATTAACTTGTATAAAAGCTTCACAAAAAGTTTTAAATTAAAATATTAATTAAATAATTTTGTAATTTATGTGTAGTAAAAGTAAATTTCTACAGCGACATCTGGTCATAAAAATTTGTATTCATAATATCGTTAAATAGAACTTTTTTTAATCCGTATAAGATTTATTAATTTATGGCAAGCTTTGTCGGAAATCATTACTTAACCATTAACTTTTTTACAGTTTTTTTAAAGATATTTTTTTTAATCAAAAGAGTTTAATGCTAAACCTAAACTATTTCGTTTCTAATTCTAATTTGTGTCCGCCTATGTTGTACTACTTTAACTTATTTTTAAAAAAAAATCATTGAATATAAATAATTAGCTTAACTCCTCTACTATAGCGAAAATTCTTACCCGATGAATGCGATTTTCTTAAAAATATTCCATTTCGGCAAAGTTTTTTATTAAATTTAAAAATACTTTTAACAATTGGCAAATATTTACTCTTACCAATCAACATTTTGTTAAATTATTATTGTTATATTATTAATATTTTATATTTTTTATGCATATAACCATATTAAAACGATTTCAAAACAATGAACAGCTGTTTTTAGATATGTCAGATATGATAACAGAAATAACGTCGCAATCTATCAGTGAATTTCCGAACTACACAACTTCCTAAAGCTACTTTTACATAATGAAATACAACATCTCATACCATTTGTTATATGAAAAATTGTTTAAAATTTTTACGTTTATGGCTGTCCAATGTCATTATAGGCATTCTGCTGTAGTCTTATCTCAACTTTATAATCATGGCACTTTATCTCAATTTTCAACAAACAACTTTCTTTCATATAATAATGGTTTAGTTATACTTTCATACAATCAGATTTTTTTCAATACAACAGGCCGTATGAAATGATTTTGCTAACAGCTTTCATTATGTAAAAGTACTTTAAAATGTTACGAAAAATCAGCTGTTATTCGGTAATTTTATGTCATTTTTCACGATTGAAAGTAAAAGTTTTGTTAACAAAAATAAATCTCAATTGGTCTGCTCAAAATTTAATTAGGATTAGATAGAAATAGTTTAATAGTTTAATTTTAAATTCAAATGCTCGTCTTGGTAACTGTATACCATGAACAACATAAAACAATTTAAACAATGTGTTTCATCAAACACTATTATAAATCGGAATATTTCAACAAGTAAAATTTGTGCATCAGTTTTTCAAAAACGTAAATTTGAACCTGCCAAACCACCAACTAATTTAGTAGAATCAATTACTGTTAATGTACCGGAAAAGGCTCGTGTTGTAATATGTGGTGGTGGAATTATGGGTAAATAATATTTTTTTTATCATTTTCAATAACTAATAAAAACTACTGTAAAAATTTTAGGTGCTTCAGTGGCATATCATTTGGCCCAACGTGGATGGGGTAAAGATACTGTTCTAATTGAACAACGAAAATGTGCAGGTGGTAATCAATATCATGAAAGTGGTCTATGTGGACGTTTTTATCCAACATTTACTGAAATTAAATTAGCACAATATTCAATTGATTTAATAAAAGATTTAACAAAATCTGGTCATCCAACCGGTTGGAAAGAATGTGGTTCATTAAATTTAGCACGTACATTTGATCGTATGACATGGTATCGCCGTATGAGATCATTAGCAGCACCATGGGAAATAAATTGTATTACATTAACACCAGAACAATGTAAAGAAAAATGTCCACTAATTGAAATTAATGATTTACAAGGTGGATTATGGATACCAACAGATGGTACATGTAATCCACATTTATTATGTTTAACATTAATAAATGAAGCAAAACGTATGGGTGTACAAATTATTGAAAATTGTGCTGTTATGAAAATCAATTCGAAAAATGAAAAAATATCAAATATTGAAACATCATCCGGTTCAATAGATTGTGATTACTTTGTAAATTCAGGTGGTTTTTGGGCACGTCATGTTGGCCGGTTATCAAATCCACATGTTAAAATACCATTACATGCTGTACAACATCATTTCTTACATTCAAAACCATTAGATTGGTTAGATCCAAATTTACCGGTTGTTCGTGATATGGATGGTCAAATATATTTTCGTGAAAATGATGGTAAAATATTAGCTGGTGGGTTTGAATTGAAAGCAAAACCAGCTTATGAAGATGGTTATGTACCAGAATCACAAAATGATCGTGATTTACCACCAGATTGGGATCATTTTCATGTTATGTTAGAAGAATTATTACATCGAGTACCAGCTTTTCGAAAAGCCGAAGTAGATCGTTTATCAAATGGTCCTGAAGCATTTTCACCAGATTGTAAATGGATAGTTGGTGAAAGTCCCGAAATAGATAATTATTTTATATCAGCTGGTATGAAAACAATTGGTGCTTCAGCAGCTGGTGGTTTAGGTCGTGCAATAGCTGATATTATTACAAAAGGATATTCAAAATTAGATTTACATATGTTAGATATAACAAGATTTTTGGGTTTACATAATAATCGGAAATTTTTAAAAGATCGTTGTCGTGAAGTGCCAGGTTTAAAATATAAAATCGATTATCCATTTGATGAATTTAAGACTGGACGAAATTTAAGAATGTCACCGATATATCCATCACTTCGAGAAGCTGGTGCAGTTTTTGGTCAAACAATGGGATACGAAAGACCAAGTTATTATGATCAGCGTGATAAATTGGGTTAGTATTAAATTAAAATACATTTTAATTATATTAGAAAAATTACATATTAAAAATTATTTGGAATTATCGTCTTAATTTTAATTTTTTTATAGATGAATTTGGATTACCAAAATTCCGTATTGCCGAAACAAATACATTTGGTAAACCGCCATGGTTTGATTTTGTGTCAGCTGAATATAATGCATGTCGTGAACGTTTAGGTTTAGCTGATTACAGTTCATTTACAAAATTTGATATTTGGTCAAAGGGTCGTGAAGCAGTTGATTTATTACAATATTTATGTTCAAATGATGTTGATGTAGCACCTGGTACTATAATTCATACTGGAATGCAAAATAAATTTGGCGGTTATGAGAATGATTGTTCAATAGCACGATTAACAGAAAATCAGTATATATACAAAAAAAAATTGAAATTTTTGCATTAATTTAAATATTTGATTAATAATTTCATTTTAGTTATATGATGATTGCACCAACTATACAGCAAACACGTTCAATGGCATGGATTCGTAAACATATACCACCTGGTTCTGGTGTTAATATATCAGATGTAACATCAATGTATACAGCAATTTGTATAATTGGACCATATACAAGAGTACTATTATCTGAATTAACAGATACCGAATTATCACCACAAAATTTTCCATTTTTTACATATAAAGTAAAAAAAACTGTCTGTAAAACACAGTAATTAAGATTAATTAAATTTTTTTCTGTTAGGAATTAGATGTTGGATTAGCGAATGGTATTCGTACGATGAATATTACTCATACTGGTGAATTGGGTTATGTTCTTTACATACCAAATGAATTTGCTTTACATGTTTATACAAAATTATGGGAAGCTGGACAACGTTACGGAATACAACATGCTGGTTAGTATAAAATTAGTATAAATAATGTTGAAAATTAAAATTTTATGATTTTAGGATATTATGCAACACGAGCACTTCGTATTGAAAAATTCTTTGCATTTTGGGGACAAGATTTAGATACATTTACAACACCATTGGAATGTGGACGAAGTTGGCGTGTTAAATTTAATGTAAGTACAAATTAGAACAAAGTTTCCAAAGTATATGCTTTACAGGAACAATTAATTCATTCAATACGCTACGTTTTGTCAAACAATTAGTTAACGATTATGAATTTGTCATTTATCAAATCGTGATTTTAGGAATATTATTTATTAAGATCAGCTTTATTTTTATGGAGAAGTGGTATATATAAATTATAAATCGATTAAATGGATTAAATTTAAATGCATTAACGATTTACACTGTAAATCTTTAGAGCAATTTGTATTGAATATTTGAATGTGTTACCATAACCATAAATATAAATAGCTAATATTGATGATGTACCTGATAATTGTTTGCCAACCAACTATGCTCAGCGAATCATACTTAAAGGACACTGTAAATTATACGATAATAATATTTTGCTTCCGTAGTCTCGAAAAATTTAAGAAACGATAGATCAACATAAAAAGAAATAAAAAACGGTTGTGAAATTGTTTAGAATGGACATTATTATGACAAAATCTATTATATATAAATGAAAGAAACTACAATTTTATATTTAATAATAATTCGGTTTTCTTATTTTCACATTTCAGAAAAATATTGATTTCATTGGACGTGATGCCCTACTTAAACAAAAAGAAGAAGGTGTTAAACGTATGTACGTTCAATTATTATTAAATGATCATGATCCAGATATTGATATGTGGTGTTGGGGTGGTGAACCAATTTATCGTAATGGTAAATATTGCGGTATGACAACAACAACAGGTTACGGTTTTACATTATCGAAACAAGTTTGTTTGGGTTTCGTTAAAAATTATAATGAAAGTGGACAATCAGTACCTGTTACAAATGAATATGTTTTATCAGGTCATTATGAAGTCGAAGTTGCTGGTATGCGTTTTGATGCTAAAGTTAATTTACATTCACCAAATCTACCAACGAAATTTCCAGATCGTGAACGTGAAGCGTATCATGCAACAAGAGATAAATCATATTAAGAAAAACAAAAAAAAAAACATTTTTTTTATATATAAATTTAAGAAAAATAATCGACAATATCGTCAATATTTTGTTAACTATAAATATAAAAAAAAAATTTTTAAAAACATTTTTCTATACAAATTAATATTTTTGGCTGTTAATGCATTTCAAAATGCCTATAAAATGTAAAAAAAATGTTAATGCTTTTCGTAGTGGTAATCAATTTGTTTTGCATTATAGTAAAATTGATATTTATTTATTGTACAATGCTCTATTTATATGATATTTATTAAATATTAAGAAAAGAAAATTTTTATATGAAATAAAATTCATAATTTTTTTTTTAATATCTAAAATAAAAAACGAAAATTGTATTTAATTAATTTCTAAATGTTAGGTTTGACGATGATGAGCTATAATTTAATTTTCACCTGGACTAGAAAATTGCAATTTGTAAAGATAATTATGTATTGCTCCCAATTGGGAGTTAGATGAATATAATACCAATTTTTATAATTTTAGGTCTATTAATTTCTGAGAATGAATACTTCCAACTTGAAATTTATTTTAAGCGAAATATAAATATAGCTTTGCTATCAATAAAAAACTACACAATTTATTAAGAGCACTTGGCTAAAGAATAAACTTTAGTAAATAAAATTAATGTAATTAATTTTTCAAATAATAATTTCTATAATCCATTAAATATATAAATAAATTTATGGTTTACTATTTATTATTAAATTAAATATTAATTTGATAAACTGCTCTTAGTTATTCTTTCACAAACAAAAACCGTTTGATTCTGTTATACTAAATGGTTTAAGTCTTTGCTATAACATTCAAAAATAGTGTGTACATTGTAATTGTAAACATTATATTACAAACGAGTTCTAATTTTACTCGTCTGTTTTACAAAACTCGTCTGTTTCTGTTGATAAAAATCTTTTTTAAAAACATCAATTTACGTTTGGGTTGTGTTGCTTTTTAAGTGCAACAATGTCATTACATTAATAAATTAGAAATATGTTTGAAACTGACTCCCAGTGAAAAAATCGACGTGCTTTTGACGTAAAACATTTTTTGAAATCAACATATTCCTTTGAATTTGACATATTACTTGAAATTTGACTTTACTCCATAACCGCGCGGTAAAAATAGAAATATATCCAACTTTTACGGCATACAATATAAACTGATTCAATATAATTTCATTATTTTTTTAATTTTTCAAGTAAAAAAGTACTGCAAGATTATATAATTCATAATACATTAAGTATATTAAATTAAACGTTTTTATGTGAATCTGGAATCATCTCTTGTTAATGTAGTAGATTAGATTCGATTTTACAGGGAGGCCCACTACTAGCTGCAATCACTTGAGCTTATAGCTTATTGTAACTTCCCTTTTCTAATTATGAGGCATTCTCACAGCTCCTTTAATAACATATGGAACATGATTCTCAGGGTGTCATTATTTAACTAGCAAGGTGTCGTGTCGTATGCGTTTTATAAGTAAGTAAAGTATGTAACGTTAAAATGCTACAGAAAAAATAAACAATTTTAAAGCTGAAAAATCGGGCCATCCATAAATTAACAACACCTGATATTTATTCTACTCCAATCTTCACTTATTCATTCACTGTCATCCATCCAATCCAACATCTCCACTGTTATACAAATCCACTCCAAACGCAACTTTACTATAGAGATTTTTTACTAGTTCGAAATGGAATTTTGTGATGTACGGACGTGCGGTGTTAAAGTAAATTAACTAAAAACAAGTAAATTGCACTTTGTAAATATAATAATAATAAAATACAGTTTATAATTTAAAAGCCATTTTAATCAAATTTCCGATTAAAGTGAAACATTTTTATAAAATATTTATATGTATATATTTATTTAAACAAATAATCATGTTTTTATTCTAAAGTTTTGTGCAATAATTGGGAATTGGAAAATCAAAAAAAAAAAGAAAAAAAAAACGCAACAAGTTTAAATTCCAGTGTTGCCATCCAATGGAATGTCTTTGATTTCACTTAATCACTAAAAAAAAATAATATAAATTTTAATAATATTATTAATATTTTGTATATTGCCTAAAATTCTGAATTAATTTAAATTAAAATGGCAAAAAAAAAAGTAAAATAAGAAAATTTATAAAAACATTTTTTTTTTGGTGTTGAAAAGTTTTATACATAAAAAAAAAAGTTAATGAAATGTTTTGTTCTTAGTTAATTTTTTTTGTAGGTCAAAAAGTGTTAAATTTCAGATAAATATATAAAAAAAAAATTAAATAAAATGTAATTAAAAATCAAAATTTGTTAAAAAAAAAAAAGTTTAGAAAAATATATAAATATAAATAAACAAATTAGAAAGAAAACAACAACAACAACAAAAAATGAAGAACGGCAAAATGGTTAGCATACGAAAAGGATTAGAACCTTTAGAATTTGAAGAATGTATCGTTGATAGTCCAGAATTTCGTGAAAATTTAAATAGTCATGAAAAAGTATTGGATCATACTAGTCAACAAATTAAAAGGATTATTAAAGAAGTTAGAGATTTAATGAATGCAGCTAAAAGTAAATATACATTTTTTAATAAAATTATTATAAATTTTAAAATTGTGCAACAAGTGTTTTTTTTTATCTCAATATTTTGACATTTCATTTAATGAAATATTTTACATACAAAATTTTTATTCACCTGGAAACCGCACACACACAAACAACCTTTTTTTTTGGAATGGAATGTTAAAAAGTGTTGCCAATTTTGTTAAATTGATCATTTCTTGTAGAAAATTTTTTTTATTAAAAAAAAAATCTTGTTTTTATTTTGTGTTTTTGTCTGTTTACTTTGTTTATTTATAAATTTAATTCTCTTCAGGTTCAGATTATTTAATTTAGAATTTATGTTAAAATGGATAAACCGGAAATTCACATTATATTTAAAAATATAATTATGTTAATTTCAAAATAAATATGCGACATTAAATAATTAAATTTTTTAAAATTTAAAATTACTATTAGCTAAATTGAATTCTAATATTTAAAATACAATATTTTTTAGTTACTTAATTCAATATTGATTTTTATGTTATATGCTAATTTAAATGATATATATTTAATTTTTATTTGGATTTGTGTTAAATATAGTATGTGATCTTGTTGATGACCTTCACATTCCAATTCCAGTTAGGGCGACAATCCAACAAAATAATAATAAATTATATTATTTGTTGATATATATTGAACAAAATTAAATATATAAATATCACAACTTTTGACAGTTGTTTGTTATTTTATTTAAAAGTATCATTAAAAATAAATCGATTACATAAAATTCAGATTTCCATTGATATTGTTACCAAACTGTTTATAGACTGATTATGTCAACCTGGCAATTTCCATAATATTTTATCGTATATATATTTATTTTTTGATAAGAATTTTCATTCATTTACGATAATTGCGCTGGATGGAAATAATTATTTTGCTAAGACCTAGTCCATATTTTCTTTATTTATTCACAACCCGTTCATCAGAAGCATATGCTTTCACAATTCATACAATATTGACGTATACTTATGTGCTAGCTATTGCATTTGTAAAAGGTTATTGCTAATTTTATACCAAATATTGTTCTAAAATTCAATTTTAATTGAAATTCTTAACATAGTGCAAATTCGTAATAAAATTAATTTAATCTAATCATTTAGGTATAAATAATTGATAAAACTGTTTTTTTATTATTATTGATTGTTTTATATATAGAAAAATATTAATTATTAACTACTTAATAAAAACAATATTTTGATAAAAAAAATTCCACTTGACATCGAAATTTTAAGTTGAAATAACTATAAAATTTAGTTATGTATTTAATCTTAAAATATGTTAAGGACTTTTTGGTAAATATTTGAAAAGCATAAAATATAAATTTACACAAATTAATTTTTCTAAACGTTTTCGAGGTTGCGGAAACCAAAAATGCATTTAGAATGAATTTGTGTTGTGGTCGGTTGTTTGTGTGAGTCAATTTCCGAATTTATATAAAATATACATATTCCTCATGTTTTCAGAAATATGAAATTTCGTAAAGGTTCCTAAAGAATTTTTTACAAACCTTAGTTCCCTCTAGTTAAGCACATTTTTTTATTTCAATTCAATTTCGGAACATTGACGTTTTTAACACATAGTTTGCACTACAACTTTGTTATCCTTTTTTAAAATTTTAATTCCGGGTCATTAAATTATAGTAGATTTTACAGTGGGGACAACTACGAGCTCTAACCACTGCAGTCATGCAGCTTATTATGATTTCCTTTTTCTAATTATATGTCACTGCCCAGATCCGTACTGTCGATAAAACAGGAGCCACAATTCTAAGGTTGTGACAGCCATTTTCCTGCTAGCGCCTTGAATTCACATAGTTTGTATTCTGCCGGCTCAGAGAAATTGCACAAACAGTATACCGATAGTCCAAATCTGTGTACTTAGATGTTCTTTTTTTTTATTTTCCTGTGTCCTGTGGTTACTAAGTACGCATTTAGCATTGAACCAAAATATGTATAAACAAACCTTATTAAAATACGAAAACTTAAAAATGACCAATTACGTTTCAAAAATTATTAACTACGTAATAATTTTTTTATTCGCAAATCCAATTAAAGTAGGTTAAAATAGCATTAGCCATTTTCTAACATTACCGAATATTAATAACACAGGTTTTTTTTGTTTTATAATTTACGCGGGAAGAAGGTTAAATTTTAGTGTTTTCACCTGTTCTATTTTTATGATAATAATAATACATAATAACAATATTTAAAATCACATGTTCATTAATATTTTAATTGCTGGGTTGCTTATTAGACGAGAAATTTATTTAAATTAGTGCTGTACGTAAAAATAAACATTTGTTTTTCTATGTCTCAAGTTTTCGCTTCACAAATATGGTAAAAAACCTTGATTTTTTCATATACTTATTATAATTTTTTTTAGCACCATATCAGGTTATTGAAACATTGAAATTCTGTTTTATATATTTAGAATTTGAATTATCGTAGTATTATTAATTGCAGCGACTGGTTACATAATATTGAAAATCACAGTATTTCATAATATTCGTATCAGATTTTTTTTATTAAATCTGAACATTGTTCAGGTTTAGAAAGTTTTAGAATTAAAATTTAAGATTATAATTGGGATTCTGACGGACGGGTCACTCTCTAATGGATAAAATGGCCAGTAGACTGAATCTAACGATAGTGTATTTGCGTCGAGGATGTGAAGGACGTTGAATTAGTGAAAGACACTAGGCTTAAATAAGATAATAGGTAACCATTAGTTTGCCATTAGTTAACGAAATTCTGAATAATGTAAATTCCTTGGTTTCATACAAATTGAACAGATATTAATGATGGATGAAAAATTGGACTACAATTTTTAGTTGTTATACCCTGAGTAGTAGTAGTTGACACTCCCCTTCTTAACTAGTGATAATTTTTAAAATATTTTATTCTAGTCAGTAATCACCAAAATTAAATGATCTTTATTTAAATTTCATATTGTTTTGTTAGAATAAATATTTCTCTGGCTAATTTAATTGTTAAAATATTCATAACCAATAATCAATATTTTGATAAGTATTACATGAATATTAAATCTGTCAAATAACAAAATAATTGCTACACTGTTTCTTACTAAAAAATAATCATATAAATTTTATCACGTTCGAAGGTGTTATGTGTTATCGGTTCGGTAATTTTTAGATTAAAAAGTAATAAATTCTTTAAATAAATAATTTCAATTGTTTTGGTATTTATATATTTAAATTTTCCATAATTTTGTTGTTATTTAAAATTAAATTAAATTCTTTATATATATTTTCGGAGGAATGTGTTTTTGTGTTTATGGAAGTTAATAAATTATAAAAAAATGTATATAAATAAAAAAGATACACTTAAAATATGTTGTCATTATTAGTCATTTTAAGTTAAGTACAGTGACATTATAATTTACGTCCACAGTATAAATTATATTAAAAAATACTTTTATACATAAAATTCGTATTGCCTTTCAGGAGCATTGTACAAAATTCACAACTCTTACGACCTCAGGAATCGAGGAGAATCCAACAATATTATTCTGATATTCTTGATATTTTAATGTTCTTCCTAATATTTTAATATTCTTTGATAATATTCTTTAATATTCCAACTTAAAATTCTAATAATTCTTAAATAAAAATGTCCGTACTGGCATAGCGAGGCCATATGCTTTAAAAAAATTGTCATTTTCATAAAAAGCCTGTGAATTTTCATGCCAAAATCATACAATTTTTATGCTGCCATGCCAATCAATAAATATATAGTTATAAAAAGTTTGGGTAAGTATACAATACTAGAAAAAAGTCTGTGCGGAAAGTTAAACGCTTGCTCTTTAATATTTTTCTCCCTATATATAAAAAATATAAATCTTTGCTAAAAAATTCAACATATTTTTCAAGGGTTTTGAGAATTCTTATTGGTTCAGAAAAAATTGTTCCAAATTGCTACACTGTTAAGTTTTTAATTTATATAAGTATTTAACAAAAAGAAAAATTATAAAAACTCAGCTTTTGAGGAGAACATCTTCACATTTCCATACTGACTCAAATAAAACGATAAAACTGGAGATGAATTTTCCCCAAATAAAATCTGTAGTGGAGTAACAGTGTACAAGAGGTGTGTCAAGGAGGGTTCACTTTGTGATAAAGAAAATACTGTAAAAATGCATATTTAGTTATATATAAATGGAAATGTTAATAGCTAAGATAAAGTGTCTCTGAAGGATCATATCAACAACTCATTGATTTTTGTAGATCTAGAAAGTACTGTATATGTGGTACATTCAGAACTATGAAAATTGATAAACAAGAAACTTCAATTAAACTTCATGCAAATTACCAGACTCTACGTCACAAAAACCAATATAATTTTGTAAAATGGCTAAACCGAGGGTTAAACTATATTGAATTGACTCATAACCTCTTCTAAAGTAATCGTTTACATTAAAAGTTATAGACTTTTAAAGTCCAAATTGTTAAATTAATAATTTTTAAGTCATTAATTTATTTATTGCCTCATTTATTATAAAATATTATTTATTTAATATATATTTAGAAATTTTAATTTATTATTAAATTTTAGTTTCATTTTGTGATGTCACTAAGCAAAATTCATATCTCTACTATAAAAGGAGATTTAAAATAATTTATGGTTTTTTTTTTTCTTTTTTAAATATGGTGAAAAATATTAATAAATTTTCACAAATTGGAAAGTTGCAATTCCATTAATTTTGGCAAACATTTTATTTTTATATTTTATGTATAAAATCCTTTTTCGAAATGGAAAATGTTTAAATAAAAGTTTTTGTGTTAATTCAGACAAAATTTCATATTTGAATAATAAAGTAGCTTACAATTTTTAGTATTAGTTAGTAAAAATTTATGGTGTGTACTTGATGTAGCGATTTTTTTACGTAAATTCAGCATAGTGTAACTATCAGTTCCACTTTTTTACCAATCTCACATTTAACTTTCGTAGAAATTCTCAATTTATAGTTTATTTGTTAACGACTTCAGCTTGTTTCGCAAGCCCAAATTACTAAAGCAAATTCTATTTTTGAGATATGGTTATACTCGGCTTTAAAACTCATTATTAAAATACTGTTCGGATAGTCAAGCCATTAAAGGTCTTGAGAACAAAGTTATGTTTAATTCTAACTAGTCAATAAATGTAAGGAACAAAGATCTAAGAATCTGTTGCTCCCCAGGACATAGTTATAGGTACTATTATTATTAAGTGATATTGTAGGCAACGAATGGGCAAGAGGTTACCAGGAATTTTCATCTGATGTACCAATTCCCGCTTTAAATCAGTAAGAAATCCTTGGCAGAGGGGAAAACGAAACGTTTCACATCTGGATAAACTAAAATAGTTGTTACGGAACAAAAAGCATTGGTTGTTACGGAAAAGAAGTCTAGGAACATGATTCCGATGAATAATCCAAACTGCGCGTTATTTGACGAGAATTGTCACAGTAAATATTCTAGGAAACCTTAATTTGAAGAAGGTGTGGTCAAGAAGAGGAAGCACTAGAACGCATACTATGTTACTGTCCTTGATAGTAAGATAAAAAATTTAACATTGGGAACGTAATTTGTTTAAAAAAATGAATTGGAATGATTTGCTCGAGAAAAAACTAAACCATCATACGGAGGGAATACAACGGACCCTCGAGGTCTAGGTGCTTCAAGATTTGCTTGCCCTCCTCCCTTAAAACTAAGGAAATTAGTAGAATTTTCAATTCCTAATATATAAATCGGTGAAAAATAATTAACACCTCGAATTATTCTTAAAATTTGTCTTCGATATTAATATTAATTTAAAAATTCGATTTGTACATTAGCAATGAATAAAATTAGATATTTATAAACTTAAAATTAAACTTGTCATATTTACACAAAATATTATTTTATCTTTTAATTTTCAAAGTATAGATTTAATTCCAATTTCTCCACTCTTATCATAATCATTAAAAAAATATTGATAAAATTAATGTTATCAAAAAAATGTTGAACGATAACAAACAAAACTTCTGTAATTTGTTCATAAAACATTTGTTTAATGTAACGATTTTATTTTATATGTTTATTTACAATAATTTTAAATGATTATGTATAGAAATTATGTTAAACATTATCTTTTGATAAAAAATACTAAATAATTTTTAACATTATGTTTTTAATGTTTTAAATCGGTTTTAAATTAATATACAGGAAGGAAATTATGTTTTTCATGTTGCACAGTGTTTTTTCAACATGTTGCATATCGATAACGACCGGATATCATATTTTTAAATATCAAAAAGTGTCATAGATTTTTAAAATATAAATTAATTGGAAAAGTGAACCTATATAAAACTGAATCTGGAATTCGAAATTTCATGAAATGTTAGAAAAACGCGCAATCTCAGAAGAAGTTTATCTTAATTAATTTTATCTTAAGTAATTTTTAAAATCAAATATTTAAGTATTAACATTTTTAATTGTAATTTAAATATCAGAAATTTTAATTATAACTTCCTCAAAATTTATTTATATTAACTAAATTTTATTAAATATTGTTAATTAATTATTTGATTATATAAATATATGAGAAAAAATTAAAGTTTATAAATATTATTTTGATGACATCATTTATAAAT
This sequence comes from Rhamphomyia laevipes, assembly GCA_963920725.1. Classification (NCBI taxonomy): domain Eukaryota; kingdom Metazoa; phylum Arthropoda; class Insecta; order Diptera; family Empididae; genus Rhamphomyia; species Rhamphomyia laevipes. Next base: position 1,663,019 of record OY987256.1, read on the forward strand.
TTCATATTTCAACTGATAAACTAAAAATAATTTATATTAAGAATTTAATTTTTAACAAAACTGCTTGATAAGAAAAATAACAATTTTATGTTTTTTTCTTGATATAATTAATATTACTCGTAATTATATTATTATTTAAATATGGAATATACTTAAAATTTATATTCATTAATTTTATTGATTGTTAGCTAAAAGTATAATTTCCGAGGTCTTAGATTCATAAATTTCTTACTTTATTTAAAGGAAGTAAAATTTTAATAATAAGACTCAATTCTAAAATTATAAGTCCCTTAATTTTGTGGCAATAATGTAAAAATCGCTTAAGTCGACTTAAGTGAAAATTTATATTTTTCTGTATTATTCTTCTTTGTTAATCTTGTGAGCTATATTCACATATTCGCTGTACTCTGTACATTGGTTGTTATGTTTAAATGGATTTTAGCTATTAATATTTTTTAAATATAAAAATTCAACTTATGCCTATGTAAATTCTAATGTCTTGTTTGGCAGTATTTTTGTAAAAATAGTTTAAGTCCAAAATACGTGGTAGTTAAGTGCATAGAAAGTTACTGTATGTAATTGTATATAAATTGAAATTATCTTAAGTATAAATTCACTCCTGAACCTTTTATATTTTCGACATACAATACTCTTACATTTTTCCACAGAATTATACTACAGGCAGTTCGCACATCATTACTAATTTTAATCTAATCTACAAATTAATTTTTCAGTTCATTTTCCACAAATTTAATTGGAACATTCCTTTAATTTTTAACCGATTATAATTAAATTATATTCCGAATTTGCAGTAAAAATTGGTTATTTTTATATTTAGAAAATGATTTTGGCATAAAAAAGATAAGTTTCCACGAAAATTCGGAACTTATTGAATTCAAAGTTTAACAATTAATTTATAGTGGCGCCACGTATCCATAAGCAATGAACAAGCCATTTCATATTTAAATTGAAATTTATAAATTTATAATAAAAATTATTTTTAATTTTAGTTTATTGATAAAAATTTCTGGGAAAATTAATTACTTTATTCTGATTAATTATTGAAAATAGTTTTTAATATAATAAAGTTGTAAGATCATTAAAATTATTATAGTTAGCTATAAAAATTGAACTTTTTAAAATATAATTCAATATTTTATTGATTGTGTGCTACGCTATGATGCATTGAGCCCCGAGTGCAATTGCTGACTGAACAATCGCTATGGCTTGACAGCTAGTGTTTTTGAGACTAGCTGTCAAGTAGTTCTAAGCAATAATGGTTGAGACCATAATTGCAGGCAAGTGTGACTATTACAACTTACAATTACAACCAATTAGCTTGTTGCATCTTCACTGTAAGAAACTTATGGTTCCGAATGCAAAATAATATTAGGTCTAAATTGCAATAAAATGACACGAAATGAAATGAACAAGGAAAAATCGGAACTAATTGTAAAAATTAGCTTCTTCTAAACATTACTTTTTTAGTTCATTTTCTACCAATTTAATTGAACTAAAATACTTATTCAGTTATGCTTGATTTAAGTTGGATATAATTTGTCGTATTTTGTAAGATTTTCATAGTTGCACCATATCAAAACTGAAATTATTTCCAAATTGAATCGTGTCAAAAAGGAATTATCCAAATAGAAATTTTCTAGTTGCATAGCCCTACAATGTCAATTGCATTATTTCGCTGACGATATTAAAAAATAATCATAATAATAAACAGGATTTTTTTCATACGACTAAAGTTTTATGTTATTTCTTCTTATCAGCAATATTTTTATGAACGAATGCACTGTGATTGCTCAAGGTAATCCATCAAGACTTTTAATAGTCTTGAATAGCTGGCGACAATCAAAATAATGGAAATTTTAACATTCGTTGGGAAAACGTGATGGATCAATGTATGGATAAATAATTTCTTTGTTGGGTCATTTATATAAATATAGTTGCTTCGCTTCGCAGTACCTGATGGCAACCACTTTTTGAACTATAGCTTAATTAAGGCATTCTGCAGGCCAAAATTTCGATTGCATGATATTTATACCTTATGTAGCATAAAAAATTATAATTATAAGAACTATAACAGCAAAATTTTCAGCATTGTCGTATTTCACCAGATTCAAATCAAAAAATTATCAATTTTTATCAAATTTCGCACCGGATGGTTCAAGAAAACTTTGTACATTTACTTTTATAAATCTTTGATTTCTTTTGTAAATCAAATGATGCGATTTTAATCGTTTTTAAAATTGAATCTTCTGGAATGACTCATCATCTTTATACATAAACGCATACAGGTTTTTCATTTCATACACGCTTTTATGTGTACGAGTATAATTTAAAATTTATATATATATTTTCAATCAAGTTTTCAGTTTACAAACTATCTCAAAAGTCTCAGACATTTTTTTTTTTTTTTTTGATAACATTAAACAAGATTCCGTCACTAGTACCGCAGTAACAAAAACTGAAGAAAAAAAAAAAAAAAAACAGATTTCATATTTTTTATAATATTGTGCACGCAACATTTTCGAAACTTGTTGATATTATGGTGCGGTGGCGGTTGTTGTAATAGTATCGCAATTGTTGCGTTGCTGTTGCCGGCCTAGTTGAAAGCCATTGACTTCGATATAATGTAAACTGTTATTATTATTATTATTTTTTTCTTGTAAAAGTTGACAGTTGAAAATTTTTATTTTTATATGGCCAATTGATGACGTGATCGTATATTTAACAAACAAAAATGTATAAGAAATCTTTGAAACTCACCTTTTTGTAGTGCAATATTCGAAGCATATAAATGTAAACCTTCAATATTATTTTGTTCAATGTACATAAGTACACATATATTTATATAGCAGATTAAATCGTGCTGTTTATGGCACACTTCACAATATAAATTCGATACTTAAGTACCAAATTTCAATTATATATATATAGAAATTTTTGGCGGGTGGTATTGAAATTCAACTGGGAGTTTATAAAGTGTAAATGTTCAATGGAAAAAAAAAACAGCATGGAATTTTAATTTATTAATTTTCTTTTTGGGATAAAATAACATTAATAATGAAAAAATATTGAAAAATTGAAAAAAATGAAAAATTGAAGTTATTTTTTATATGAATTCTTAACACTTTCGCTCTGATCTAAGAAGAGTCTAATTTCAAATCGTGGGCAAATTATTGTTATGTTTTTTTTTTGTTTAAATTCCATTTTTGGAGTTAATGTTTTACTTCTGGTTCAATGATTTTTTCCGAAGATTGTGAATCTTCAAATTTATTATAGGAAAATTATGGTTTATTAAAGTTGAAAAGGGAATTAATTAATTATGCTAATAATGCTCTGTGAGTTGTGTATGTGTCCAAGTCTTATCAGAAGCACACTAAAGATTTTAGAGGGAATTATCAACTTGATAATTTTCAAAATGTGGAACGAATACTAATAATGGAATTTCTCGAGATTTTCATTTTATAATTTGAAGGTGTTTGGGTAATTCCAATTATTGGAAAGCATGAGATTTGTAAAGATAACAGACTTGATACACACGTTTGTAAACAACGTAGAAATCGAGTTCTAACCTTTTTAAAGGGTTCAGTCTCATATATATAATGATCGGTCAATGTAGAAGTATAATTTATATAAATCATTAGATCGGCAATTAAATGACCTTTAAAACGAGCTATATTTCGGATTTCTACGTTGTTAGAAAACCGCAAATAGGCTGTAATTCGAGTGCCTACAATCAGTAGAGGCGGTCCGATTTGAATAAAATAGGCATATAATTAAGGTCCTTAGCAGATAACATTCGCTTATATATTTGACAATTACTTGTTTTCAACCTTTTTGATGCTAGATAGAAGTTATTATATCCCTCCAGATGATCACGTGTACTATTGTTTCAGCATCAGTTTCATTTTATAGCTGCAATACGTGAAAATTTCACACATTCAAAAGGTAATTAACTGATTAAATTGTTAAAACGAGTTTTTATATGGAAATTTTATTAATTGGTGAAATAATCGCAGCTGAACAGGCACTGATTCTGTGGCCAAGGATAGAATATTAGAAACTTTGTCGTCATTTCGGAACTTTATTTGTATATACCATATAAATAATAGTCGAGGCAGTGCTAAACTGTATATTTATAGTCAATAACTTATACGGCAAACAGTTTTCATGTTTGTTGTCTCCAATTTCGAACAAAAATTAAAATTCTAACAATAACTTTCATAAATTCCTTATTAAATATTTGCACTTTTAACGTTTTATTATCAAATAATTATTAATTCTATAAATAAAATTTATATTTTGTAAACAATTATGAAATTGCATTGAAACACGCCTCTATTTTTTCTATAGATTCTCATAAAGTTTTGTTATCAAATTTTTATACTATTTTTCCGTATTTTTCTATGAAAAAAATAATCCACCCCTTAAATAAATAACATAAATACATTGATTATTAATAAGCAATTTAAAAAAAAAATCTCTTTCGATTGTAAATTCTATCTAAATATTAAATTGCGTTTTAAAAAGCATATTTTTTTTTTACAATTTGAAAGAGTTAAATTTTTAGAGCTTCTAAAAATTTCAGAATTTCTATTTCAAAGGCAGGCAGGCATCCGTCAATAAAAAAAATCGTATTCGTGTATCGTACATTAAATCGTTTTTATGTTTTAGCCAACATTTGTTAAACTAATCACATGTCATTTCGCTGATACAAACAGGTCGTACTATACGATTCTTGGGAATCATGCAATGAGATTAGGACTTACAGCATATACTCCATTTGTCATCATCGTATGGAGGAGGATAAGTGAATAGCACATTTCTTATACATACCTGTGCCCCTCTCGGAACAGAAAAGATTTATTAAATTTGGTAGTTTCTTTCTAGAAAATGTTGAAAACGCGGATAAACTGAAGCTTGCCAAGTAAATTACGTTTATTAATGAAGTGGGATGGGTCGAGACGCTGTAACAATGAGGCAGTTTTCGACTGTAGACTCTAGAACAGTACAAAAAAGTGACTTCATTCAAATATATATTTTTTTTTCTAGACTTGATAATTTGATAATTTAGACTGGGGTGAAAATGATCGGATAAAATTATTTTCTGCTGATAAAATACCAAATAATTGGAAATGTATCTGAAAAATTAAAATATCATTTTCCACAAATTTTGCATTTTGCATTTTCTTAATCCCTTTTTTTCTAAAACGGTATAAGCATAATGTACTCAGACCTCATACATTTATAAATACATTTATTTAATTTCTGTATTCATTTCTCAAATTTTATTTCAATTTACAATTTCTTTACAATCTATAAAAAAAACATTAAACATAAATTAAATTTCTCATTAAAAGGTGCGTAATTTTACATGATGACTTACGCAATTTTCAGGTTTCTTTTTTTTGTATTCACTTTTTTTGTTGAACATAAATTATATATTGAAAATCTGAGACCGGTCGATTTGCCATTTTATATATGCTTTTCTTCCAGATCAATGAACCTTAAAAACGACGACAACAGCTAAAATAATAAATTATAAATGCGCAATGAGCGTTTAAATTTTTTTTTTTATTTTTTTGTTTTTTAACACTTTGCAATTTACATACATAGTTATAATAAAAATATTATAAAAACGGAGTACGGCAGTTATTTGAGTAAGTACCTACGAGTACCGAAAGTATGTAAATAAAAACCTCGATAAAAATAAATATAAAAATGTTTATTCAAATTTCCAATGAAAATTTCTCTAATTTTTGTCATTTTTTAATTTTAAATTGAATTATTGGTTTACAAAATACTTAATTGCGCCAACTATTATAAATTTTTAACACAGTCTTCCTGATATTATTTGAGGTGACCATGATCCATGAAATTAAAACCAACCCAAAAAAAAAAAGTAAACTTTAAATCTTATGCAAACAAATTAAGAAAATGTTTAAAAAAAAAAAAATATTTAAAAGAACAGGAAAATAGAAAGGCAGTTCACAGTCATAACAAAAGAAAGCAGTTTTTTTTGTTTCGTTTTTGTTTTAAGTGACTTTGCGACAAAATTAATGGATGTGGTCGAATGGGAAAACTGACGGAAAAACAACAAAACATTTAAGATATTTAATATTTAAAAAAGAAAAGAAAATTGTATTTGTTTAAATATGATAAATACAAAAATATAAGCCTCCAAAAATTGAAGGCTTAAACTTTAGACAACAAAAATTAGTGCTAAACTCTGCCGCTGAAGATAAATGACTAAATTCAATATGAACTACTTATATAAAAATTTAATGTAAAATACTTGAAATTATTTAGAATTGCTTATAAAAAAGAAATTACAGCTTGCACTATTAGATGTATATCAAAATTGACCTTTCTTTGAACCAAATATAATATAAACATTAGTGGCTAAGTTACAAATTACCAAAATACAATTTAAAAAGCTGCTAACTATATACTTCAACTTATTTAAATTGTACTATACTAAAAATGTTAGGAAACGGAACTGATTATACAAAATTTCCGATCTCACGGACGCCAGGAATACATTTCAGTTATAAAATATGGAAATTTTGAAAATTGTACTAAAATAAACTGTCAAAATTAATCGAAGCTGCATCCCAAATAATATGGAAATAGGGTAACAATTACTAAAATCGATATTGCTACACATATGAATGTGTACTTAGACGCTTCCTCGGAAACATTCTCATACTACACTTTGTAATTATTCATAAGTGTACCAGAAAACTCTTCATAAAATTAGTACAATGTAACAAGTGGTTTGCTGATTTCGTGATTGTCCACCGAATAATACAAAAAAGTCATTTTTGAAAAAAATGTTACTTAAGACGTTTCACATCTTCACCGACGATATTATACTTTCTGGTTCGGTGCGGTACCATAATAAAAAAATATTCATTGTCACATTTTAAGAGTTGGTAATTTTGTTTTTTTCGTTTGTAATCAGGTATAAGTACGTCAAAAATTTCAAGTTACAACATTTTAAAAGTTTGATTACCGCTTATTTTAGTTGTAATATTAAATTTTCTACTAAAATCGATTTTTTCTTGTATAATATTCGTTCATTTAAGAAACTATATAAAAATCGTAAACTTATTAATCAATTTCCCTTTTAATTCACTTCTGAATCATCAGCTCTGCCCTCTGCGTAAATTTACAATGAATATTAAAATTATTGTTAATTTATGGGAAGCGTGAGATATGCAATTTTTATTTTTCTAAAATGATTTGATTATTATTTTTATTATGTAGGTACTTTCTTTTGCAATTAAACATTTTTTGTCATTTTCAATTTTCCTTCACAAAAAAAATGTTGTTAGTCAAGAGTTGTTACTATATTTTATTACAAGTTACAAGCTCTTTCTTGTTATTTGTTTTTAAATACTTTACACGCAAATCATAAACGTCAGATGTAAAAACGACTTTTGTCTTTGTAATAAAAAAAAAAAACCGGTAAAAAGAGAAATTATAAACAGGAAAAAAAAAATATTGCATAAAGAAAATTTAAATTTACAGAAATATAAAATTCTGAAAAACTCAAATTACAAATTTATTGTACATTTTTTTTTTTTTATTGAACTTGCACACTGTATTAATTTTGATGACGAATTTTTATTAATTTGAACATATCGCGTTGAAAGGTGGTTTCAACGTTCAATTCATGATTTCATAAATATAATTGCAATATAAACTTAGTAATTTTAATTTTATTTTCGTCAAATTGGTATTAATTTTAAGCTGCACGTCAATAAGGAGAAGCGAATAGCGAGCCCATATATTGAAGACATTCATTTGATATTCCGTATTTTTTGAATGTCAATTTTTTTTTGGTTGATTTTAGGCCTTACAAATACACAAATTATAGAGCTTTATTCAATAAAGTTCATTACTCATAGATGCCAAAGATGGTCACATAAAATATGTCGTAACGAAATTGAAAAAAAAACCTGCAGAATAATGACATGAACATTAGTGAACAAAGATTAGAAAAGCCAACGCTCGATTTGGACTATAACATCAGAAAAAAAAGAAGAATTTCATTACTCACATTTTAACATTTAAGTTTCTGAAATTTGAATCGATTTCCGTTCTGTTCCAGTTATCAGTTTATTTGACCGACACAATACGCAAACTTTTATTACATTGTAAGATTTGTAAGTAATAGAAAATTTCAATAATAATCATATTCCGACCAAAATTCCATCCCAATTTGTTTAAAATTATATATGTCAAAAATATTTTCCATTGTAGATGTTTCGGATTCAAATTTTCATTCAAGTTTCATATCAAATTTGGCGCACAAATAAATGTAACAGCTTTAAAATTATATCGAATTCAATATTTAACACAATTGAGCAGCAAGTGGATTTGAAAATGATGGAATTTAGAGTTGTTATAACTAAATAAAACATTGCTTTGTCTGCTCAAAACTGAAATGTAAACCAATAGAATTTTCAGAATGATAAATTTCATTTAGGTTTAGGATTAAGTGCACGAACAGTGACGCTTTGAGCGGTGCTGGAAGCTGTGCTATAGTGTGGTTGTTGTTGCTTTTTATATAAAAATAGACTACAGCACAGCTTCTAGCACCGATCATGGCGTCACTCTGTTCGTGCACTTAGTTAAATTTTGAAGAACTTTTTTATTTATGGTTTTTTGTTTAGTATTTGACCCTAACTTTTTTATTGGAAATAGTTTGGAAATGGTTTGATTTGTTTAATTCATTTTGAAAGTGGTTTAGTTTTCGTTCGGTTTTCGTTCGCCAAAACATGACCCGATTGAGTGATTTTTTGGTTCGGTTCAAGAAACGGTTTGCATCTCAAATAAAAAAAAAATCTAATTTTATTTTATTTATTTACTTACTTACTTACATATTTAACTGTGTTGTCTACATAAACTTTTATGATATATTTAAATTTTTTCTTGTCTATCTTAATACGTCAAAGAGAAAATTATTTACATTTTAAATTAGATATGCAAATAATAATAAAAAGAAAATTGAGTTTTTTTATTTATTCATTTTTTTTTCAATTATGTTTGTTTTGTTGGTGTGGTTTTTGTAACTATTACTTTTACAATGACGGCGGAACCAGAGTAATTATGTTTCATGAGGATGAAAATTTCCATTAAGAAATAATTTTGAATTCAAATTTTTCGTTAAAAGAAAAAAAGATTTTCACTTATATTTATTGTAAATAAGTTAAGAGAAAAGCCAATTGTCAGTGGAGTAAGTCAATAATTAAATGAATAAATAGTTTACCAAATGACCTAGAAATTTACTGTATAATTACTTCATTGAAAGTACAAGAAATATACTTACAGATAATTACAAAAAAAAAAAACCTTTTAATTGTAGTGAAGTTAAAATTGCATTTCTTCATTGTTTTCCCTTTATAATTTTTATTATACTTACATCTCAAAACTTTGTAATTAATTTTAATACAATTTAAACTTACATTAAATTCTTTTAGAAATTTTTCAAATAGTTTTACATTATTGCAATTCGTATTCGACGTGAATTGAATTGATTTCACAAAATTTTTGATATAATTAAATGAGACTAATTACATTTGACGCAATTTTACTTAATTGAAAATAAGACTTACAATTTTGTCACATATTTATCCCTTGGTTTTAATTTCTGCTTTAATTATCCTTGCACTCTGACACTCTGAGTTATCAAAATTATTTTTCAGGTTTTCACAGCAATTCGACAAAACCTTTTGTGTAGCCAGTTTTATCACATTTCTAAATACTATACTAAAAGAAAAAGCTTTGTAGAAGCCAATTTTAAAGTATTTTGGCTATCGAAATAGATCTTTGATAAGAGCATCTGCTTCTTTATAGCATATAGAAATAATTGAACGATGAATTCTATCACAGTTCTTTCTGAAGACGAGTCCGGTTCTCTTCCATTTTATGATTATAATCAGTTTTACCATGAATTCATCTTTCGTTAAGGAAGTTATACTGGTAATTTGTAGCTAGATTGTTAGTAATAAAATGGTAGTATCTCCTTAAACTTGTAAAATGTGTAATAAAACGCGTTAAAGATAATTAATAAGATGAGTATTACAATAGGCCTAATTTTGACCTTAGTGCATGAATGTTTTCGCGGATTATCTTCTGTCCATAAATTATTTAACTATACTATAACTACATCTCATTTTTTTCAAATTCCATGCTTCGCATACTTCAAATTTTTTCTTTAATACTAAAATTTGCTAAATTTGCAGATTTATTTCAGATTTAAATCTTTTTCTATAAACAAATAAAACATAAAAACAAAATTTTATATGGAAAAGTGTACAAAAAACATGTGAAAATTAATTTTTCTATTTTTTTTTTAATATATTTAATTGAGTTCTGTACGAAAAACGCTAGAGATTAGCCTGAATTTAAAAATGTTAAATTTGCAATTATATTTTTATTATATATAAAAACTTTAAAATATCGTAAAAAAAAAATATATTTTATATTATATATAAAAAACAAAACTAGCTAGTTAAAAAAAAAATTGTAATTTTTATGCTATATAAAAATTATTGTTCATTTATGCGCGTCAGCATTTTTGTTTGTTGTTTTCATTTAACAAAGTTCTACTTTTGACCTTTGCCTGGTTTTGTCTTATCTCAAATTGCATTTTTCTTTACTGGCTTTTTGCTTTGACTATTTTTATTTTACTGAATTTATTATATAAAGTTATGTAATTTTTGAGATTTTTATGTGGGAATTTATATATTTAATAAATATATTTTTTTTATATCTTTGTAGTTATTTAAAAAAAAAATTATTTCTAAATTTTGACGTGTTATAAAAAGGTGTACAAGCCAGTGGGAAATTGGTGCTTTGAACGGATGTAAATTATTATTATTATAATTGTTTTTTTGATTTTATATAACTGAGATTTATGTGTAATTTACAATTAAATTCATAGAAAAATCAAACTAATATCATTTAAATGTTTCCAGTAAAATATTATTTTATGTAAAACTCGAAAGATATAAATAAACAATATATAAATATATATGTAAAGATATATAAATTGTAAAGAACATTTTTATATACTTTTGTTTAAGATAAGTTTAATCGTTCCACTTCAGATTGTGCTATTTTGCCATTACTCTTATTAGCCTTCGTATTCCGTCAAAGATTGTTTAAAAATTTATTAAAACTTATATAGTGGCGGAAATATTTTACATAGACGGCACTGGGACATTGGAGGTACCACTTTCATGTATAACAAACTCTGATCTGATTAGGAGTTATTGAGGTACTGTCTAGTAAGTTGAAAAGATTCAGTTTACTATTCAGTAATTCAGCACAAAGTCCTCAATTTCTAGTACAACAATTTAAGATTTCTTTCAGAGGTGGGTTTCAGCTTGTCCTGGATCGTTGCAGTTTGATCATTGATCATTTTAAATAAGTCCAAGTCTAAGCATATGCTGATTAAGCACAGCCCAAATGTTAGAAATACCGAATACATTAGTTTGGTAGTAAGAATGGAATACGACATCTTACGCTACACATCTTATAACAACATTCATTCAATTCAACAATTTTACAATGAGTTCTTAAATTCCGGACACTGGTTTCAGCTTGCTATCAATCCCTGCAGTTTCTGCATTGATCATTTGCAAAAGTTCCAAGCCTAAAGCACATGCCGATTAAACTGTGCCCAAATGCTAGAACTACCGGATCCATTAGTGAGCTATAGAAACACCATTAAAAATTCATATATCTTTTAACGTTTTACGTTTCTTAAATTTTTTCTGTGTCTTTTGCGTGTGCTATAAATCAGGCATTAATTTAAAAATTGTCATTTAAAATTAATGTCAGTAAATAATTAAAAAAAAAATATTTAACTTTGTTTTTTATCTAATTTGTAATTATAAATTGTGGTTTTCAAAACACAAAAAAATCAATGTCATTTTAATTATTTTTTATATACTTAGTCTACAAATAAATTAAAAATTCGTGTTTTTACTTTTTATAAAATACTTATTAAAATTATTATAAATCAAATGACAAAATCTAAATTTAAAAACTCATAACAGACTTCGAAATATAATGCAAATTATAATTAAATATTTAAAATAATAATTACAATTAATTTTACATATATTTATAACAAAATTGATTAATGCCGCTGGGTATCAATTTAACATCAAATGTGGTTTTATTAATTTTTTTTAAATTTTAATTTTTACAACATTGAAATATAAAATTAATAATTTTCTATTACGATTACTATATTTTAATATTTAGTTTAATCAACTGAAATTAGTCAGAATTATTATTAATTTTAATAATAATGTAAAAAAAAAAATTAGAACATTTTTTTTTCTAGAAATAATAAATAATTGAGTTGTGATTAAAATATATTTACAAAATTATTTTGAAAAATTTATGATATTCACTGGCATCTGAAAATTTTATAATATTAGAATCCATAATTCAATAAGAAAAAGTTAATTTAATAAATTTTATAGAAACATTAAAACGTCAATGCCAAAACTGAATTTTTGTTGATATATTATGTAATCAAATTTTATTTGTTTTTTCTAAGATTTTTCCAATATTAAAATTGTTTAAGTTTAAACACAATTTTCTATTTAACAAGTTTCTATTCAATATGGAAGAAATTGTTAATTTTAATTATTTAACCCTTTCATTATTTAGTACAGAATACCGTCTGGTATAGCCCAATACATACGATAACAGAACGGTAGACTTGACGGTAATTGGTTCCATTATGAAATCTGGGAACATAACCCTAGCCTCAGTGTTGTCAAATTAAAATATGTTAGCCACGATTGTGTGGGAAAATGTGGTGTTCAATCCTGATATCTAAGAAAGACCTATGTACTTTTCTTACTGAATGATAGGTAGGTCCGGAGCCACCTCTAAATACCACTGATCGATCTGTGCTACTATAACGAATCAACTTGTGTAACATTGTGCTAGAACGTTTATCGATACTCGTGGTATGACACTATTAAAGAAAGTTGAATCTTTGATAGATAATAAATTGTTAGAAGCTCAGAAGATGATAGGATATTAAAAAGGGACTACAATGAATAAACGGTTGATACACACTCTTTCAAAGCAAATTAACCTTAAATTTAATAAATAATATTTTATAATTGTAAGCAAGTCTGAAGACAATATTGAAATAGATGGCTTCACTCAGTTCAATAAATTTAATAAGTTAAAAACTAAATTTAGAACTACTTCGACTTGGAGTTTCACAATAATGACTCTAAATAGCGCCATCTATGTATTTATATTTTGTAAACATTAAGTTCTTCATATAATCTTAATTTTTCTAATTTTAAATTTTAATTTTCTTTTAACATCAACACGGTTAGCGCCGGTATCATTGATAGATAATGTTTTAAATTTGATTTAACCGAAAAAAAAAATACAGATTGTATAAATATATAATTTCAGAAAATAATTTTCCTTCTGTTAGTTTTTCCTTATTTTGAATTATTTTTATCTGTACTCAAACGTCTCGTATTTTCTGGTTAGCCAAAGAGGTTAGCCAAAGAAGCAAATTAATTTAAGAAATTTCTATTGTAAAAATAACTTGACTATAAATTTTGCTAGAATTTCGTTTTTTTGATATTTCTTTATATACAAATGGCATGTAATAGAAATAAAATTGAAAATATTGAATTTGAATGACGGGCCGGAAAAGCAAACACGCGATGAAAAATCAATTAAGAAAGATTTATTTTAAGATGGAAATTTATATATATATAGTTTTTCGAAATTTTAATTTATTTATAACATAAAAGTATTTTCGTAAATACTTTAATTGAATTTTTCAGGTTGTTTTTAACCATAATAAATCTCACCATAGTCGAATTTATAAGATTTTCCAATTGTATTAAATGTCATTTTCAATTTATCTTAATTTATTTTGTAAAAACTCTTAGATATTATAAATAACTAATAATGTTAAGGAAAATGTTCCACATTAAATTATTTATTATCGTTTAACCTTCAGTTGATGATGTCGTAGTATCACAACAAATGTCTCAATATTAAAAGCCATTAAATATCAAGAAAACCTCTTTGGAGAAAGTCACGGCTCTATTTGGGTTGTGCGCCATTACAAAGAAACTTCAGTTCTAGGTTTCGTACGGAGGCAACAACCAAAATTTGATCATTGATTTCATATTTTTAATCAATATTATTTTTCCAACCCTGAAAAAGATATTGTTCACTGTAAATTTTCCTCATAATTCACATTTACAGTACAGCTGAATAGCTGAAGACTTAGACTACCTGTTCGAATAGTATACAACGAAGCCATATTGCTTACTAGGATTGTGCTTATTCATAACGAGTAAATGACTAAACAACTTATCATACTTATAATACAGCTGGACCATTTTGGACCTATCGATCCTGATAAATAATTTTGTAATTTGTCATTTTATTTTATATAAATTCAGTCCTGGCAATTGTTGCCATTCAAAATTGAGATACATAATTTCAAATTTTCATCACTTTTCATATGAAACGTTAATTTATTTTAACAATTTCCTTTTCTTGAAATATCCTCATATACATTAAATTCATACTCAAATATTCATTTAGGATTTTTTTGATAATTTACCTTTAAAAAGTTTGTCAAAAATTTAGCAAACCTTTTATAAAAAAAATTATATTTTTAAAGTTGGCCTTTTTTCCATACCTTTATCAGTTGTATAACTAAATTGTTTATGGCGTTTTTAATGATGAAAATATATTTTTTATGGAGGCGTTTTTAATTCTGTTTTGCATATTATTATTTTTTTTATCAACTTGCTGCAAAAATATGTTTTAGTCAAACCAAAACAATACAATTAATTCCGGCAAATCGTCAGAGTTATTACGAAGGCGGAGTAGGAAATATAATTAAATTTTTTGTTATTTAAAGTTATAATGGCAGTGGGTTTTGTTAACATATTTAATATAATTAAAAATTTAATACACTATTATTAATATTGTCTTTAATTGATTTTTCTAACTAAGTAAGTTGTGTATCATATACATTTTTGGTACACGGTTAAAAAATATGATTTTATAGAAAGTGAATGATTCGTAAAATAAATTGTAATTTTTCAAGAGAGATATTGAAATTTTACGAATAATTATGGAATAACTATGAAAGTCTTGTGATTGAAAAAAATGAAATTGGTAAAATCAATTTTATTTTATGTTTCCGAGGGTACATTAGGTCATAGTGGCGGCCAAACCTTTCATATAACACCGAGTTCATAGTGATACTACTAACTCTGACAATTTAGATGCTTTTTAGTAGTAAAGTTCCAAATTTTCAACTTCCCCTGGACCGCTCAGAGAGTGTCCAGTAAAGATGTATAATGTTGTCTTTCATTGCGACCGCGGTAATATGATTAGCGATTTCTTTCTACGTATATATAATGCATTCCGGCGTGTTTTAGACTGAACTAGACTCTTATAATCCAACATTTTCTTTAGTTGTTGCAATGTCGACAATTCCTATACAGAGGATTCCTGCTTGCTTCAAAAAATGCAAGAAATTATTCACGTCCACGTCGTTGTGGCAGCAAAAAATCTCATAGTAATTGTTATGCGGTAATTGTTATGCGAATTAAGTCGGTAAGCTCAGTGGGTCTATATTAAGATTCTAGTGATCTGAAATTTTGTTCCTATTCCTGAAATAAAATATACAAATCACTGTTTTAACTAACTCCGAGGTTTGAAGTATTTCATTAGATTTTTTAAAAAAATTGGAAAATATAATTTTTACTGTGTATATTTTATATAACATCTGAGGATTAATAATCACAGTTTATTTATTTTTTTAAAAAAAAACATATTTAACATTATTTAAACTACTAAAGTTTTGATGCTGTAAAGTTAATTTCTTACCCAAAAATAATATATATTATAATGACCGTGAATCAACCTTCAGGATTTTTTTTAAAATGAGTAAATTGATTATCAACAATTTATTATACTGATGGCAGGCAATTTATCTAAAATGTGAAAATGTATTTGATTAAATTATTTCAAAAAAATTAATTATAAGTATTACTTGACATATTAAATCAAAAACTTTTAACACACTTTCGAGACATGATTATCTTCATTCCGCAAGTGTTCTACAAAAAAAAATTAATTACATATTTTATGTAAATTATTATTTAACATTTGGAATTTTTAATTGGTGTTAAATATTATCCATTTTTAATTTGAATTATTAAACTTTTCACTCTTAATTGTCAATAGCAATTAACTGAAGCAGTTCAGTGAACGTTAATAAACTTGAGATTTATGTATAGAAGTATTTTCTTTGCCAAGATGGAAGAATTCCATATTTTAATTGTTACTAATTTCATATTTTATCATCCAAATCATATATGAAAAATAACAATTTTCTTTTTGTCCACTTAACATCTTAATTCCTTCATTTTCTTAGTTATGGAATTTGTCGAAAGCAAAAAAATCATGTAAATTTATGCAGTAAACATTAGAAACATTAAACTGAAGTTCATAATAATTTAAAACATTTTATTATTTGTTAGGAAACTCATAATAACAAATTTTCTACCTAATTATTTTAATTTGTTTATGGTGCGTTATTTTAATATGCGTGCACTGCTCCCCAGGTACACGATAAATATAGTAAGTTCAAATAGTTTCAGGTATAATACACCAGAAATCATTAAAAGCTATTGGAACGTCTTACAGATTGTATGAATTTCAAAAGAACTTTAGGGCACACGGGTTGAATTACAATTTATTTTTGTAATATTATCACGCATTATTTACAGTAAATTTTTGTTATTATACAGGGTGGTTATAGATGTAAAAGGTATTTACACTTGAATTATGCATAATGTAATTATTGACAGTAAATTTAAGTTTAAATTCAGACTGGTGTCTTAAGGTGGAATTATAATAGACTTACAGAAAAATCCAAAAAAAATTATATCCACTACCCTTACTACGACTTCTGTTAACTTTTGAAAACTTTTGCAAAACAAAATCGTTGTCTTTTGCTAGTGCGCTCCATATCAAACCAAAGTTATGAGCTTGTCAACATTAACATAAAGTCAAAAAATAAATTTCATTATTTCGATTTCAGAATTTAATTTAAACTATCATTACTGAAAATGGAAAGAATTTAAGAATTATCCCGTCAAATTAAATTTATTTTGATACCAACTGTCACATTTCTATAATAGTTAAATTTTGTCAAGCGTTGTTGCAATTTTTCGTTAAATATTCAAAAAGTTGTCGTTTAATTTACAGCATTCATGTAAATTAAATGCTACAATGCTAGTACAATGAGCAAGAACTGAGTATGTACTTGAAAATATACATATAAATTTAATTAAAACAGTTTATAACTTTTGAGTTACCCTGTCATGTTGTAAGTATGTAGTATATTAAGTGTAAATTCTGCGGATTCATCCATAAGTAAAAAGTTATTTTTTTTAAAAAAAACATAATTTTCAACTTTATAAGTTAAATCTATTTATATTGAGAGACAGATGGGAGTTTTCTTTACAATTAAAATGGAAAGTATTTAATATATTTGTAAATATATAAAAAAATTACCCACTTGTGGTGTGTATCGAATGAAAAATTTACGTGCGGTCCATTCTTCTTCCCTAAATAAATATAAATTTTATGTTTTTTTTTATCTAATATGAAATGGACAGATTTTAATTTTTAATATTTTACATGTTTTTTTTTAAAAATATTATTGTGATGTGTAAATGAAAGAAATTACATATAATTTTTCTTATATTAATTTAAATAAATGAAACAGGCGCGCTTTCAACAAAAGTTGTGCAACATTTTTGTTTACATGAATGATAACGAACTTTTTTTTTAAATAATTTTTAATAATTTACAAAAAATAAAGTCTAATTAAAGATTAATGGTCATCAATATATAAAATTTATAAATAATTTTATTAAAATTAAGCAATTTTAATAATGCTTTCGTGTTTGAATTTGTATTTTTAAAATATAATATAATTTCAATAAATTATTGATAGTTAGGCAAATAAAATCATTTTTTTTTTATTTTAATAATATTGCAATATTCTGACAATAATAAAATTAAATTATTCAAATCATTCAATTTATTGAATTAAATAATTTTACTATTCAGGTCATTTAATTTGTTGAATCAAATTTGTTCGAATTAAGAAGTTTAAAATTAAATTGACACAAAAATTCAGAAAAATGTCGAACGATCTTAGTTAGTTAAATTGACGCCAGATTGTTAAATTATAACTGAAATTGTAATACAAGTCTTCAGCTACTTTGAACTCAAATTGTCAATTTAGCTAATTTTAAATCCAGTCGATGGCTGCATCATTCCTGCAGCATATCTAACCATCGTAAACAAGATTATAAATAATCATAATTAATATATACTTACTTATCAAATATGTAAATCGATTGACATGTGTCAAATAATTTTTCTTCTTCCTTACAAACTCAATAGTTGTCAATTTATAAAAAAAACGTCAATTTGTCAATTTAAGTTGTCAATAACTGTCGCTAATTTATAAAACAAACAAATTTGGTTGCTAATATCGTGAATTTGTCTAAACAAATTCAATTTTCCTAATTCAATTATATATATCTGACATTAATTGTCAAAAATAATTGAGTTTTTTGACAAGATTAACAACTAAATTTTCTCCCTCACTTGATTATTTTCGACTTAATTTATTTCATCTTCTTTTTTTTCATTACTTTATATTTTTTCTTATTAATTCATAAATTTTTAAATACATATATAAGTCAATTTTTTCCAGAGTTTTAAAACATTATTTAAAACGTAACACTAGAACGAAATAACGAAATGAATGCGTTATTTATCAAAACGAAATGCGTTATTTATCAAAATCACTTTGTATAACGTTTTATAAATTAAATTGTGTTACAATAACGGAAAACGTAACGATAACGCAAACAACTTGTTTAATTTTTACTTACATACTTTTGAATAATTACAGCAAAAATTTAGCACTTTGTATATTGTACAAAAAATGTTCACCCTGCAGTGCCTAAGCACTTAACTAGGAAATGTCAAACTTATAATTATATGTCAATATTACTTGATTTGTTGTGAAAATGGTTGTGACAAACGTCAACTTAAGCATTTGAATGAAATTACTTCAAAATCAAGATAAATTAAATGTAAATAATATTAATTGTTATTTGATCAAAATATTTTGGAACACCAGTTTTACTTGGAACACTTCCAGTTGTAATTGGAACACAATAACATAACAATATTACCAATCATTTCGTTACATATTTGATTAACGAAACGGAAAAAATATAATATTTCGTTATTATAACGAAATGTGTAACGTTATATTTTTGTTTTCTTTTTGCAATTATACTGTTTTTTATATTTATTTAATTTAATTATGACTAATAAAAGTGACAACAATACGCAATTATTACAATACAAATATATTAAATATTTTCCAGGCCAATTGACTTCCACATTGTGTAAAGTGTTGTTGACACTTCAAAAATATTAAATAAAGACATTCATCATAATAAAAATTATATTTATATATGAAAAATTCTTTTAAATTATTATTATTAATAAACCGTAAAATTGACTATTTTTCATCTAGAAAAATAATTTAATTTTATATGTAATTTTACTGTCAATTTGTGTAGAAATTATATTTTCTTATATACAGGGTGTTCGCCGGAAAGGTTTACTTTGCTATTTTTGTATACCTTAAATATTTATTTCAATGTTGGGATGGAATTACTTATAGAAGATACCGAGTTAAATGTTCGCTTCTGTTAGACTCCCAAAAGTAGCCTCTTTTTACATCTCGTCAGGATTAATTTCGTAACGATTGTTTTGTTTAAATTGCTTAAGCGTCGCTGATGTGTTTACATAAATCTTAATCTTTACATATCCTCACAAAAATAATTCCGGGAAGACCGTGAAGATTAATCAAAATTCAAAATGACAATTTCCTTGAGATAATTTGTTTTGGCAACATATCTCTCAGTAATTCAATTGTATCTACTTCACACTGCACAAATATGTATAAACTGAACTGTCAAAATTCATGTTAACCAAACTGGCGACCAAAGAAAGTAGTAAATCTTATCGTCGACCACCCTGTATGATGTACATACAAAAATTAATGATTGTGTTTTAATTTAGAAAATTGTATAAAAATTCTCATAAAAATTTTGAAATTTTCAATCAACAATAAAATTTATTTATTGTGTAATGTTTTTTTTTTGTGAAAATTTCAATAATTATTTTTCTTCTTGTTATAAAATTTATTTGAGCGGAAAATTTACTTATTTATAAATATAGAAAATTGAAAGTGAAATTTTAATTTTTATATAACTTTAAAAATTATTACAAGAATTTGTATTATTTTATATAATTTAACATATTTAAATTGTCCATGGTAAATGAAGGTTGTTATAAAATGTTAAAATGAATGAATTTCACTTTTACCCAAATTTAAAAAAAAATTACATTTGTTGTTTTAAATTTTCTGATGTACCCGGTGAGGAGTATACATAATTTAAAAGCACTTGTCCGTTTTTTGTCTTGTCATTTGAAAATTTGCATAGTAATTCGTAAGAAATCTGCATAATATACAAATTTATAAGGTCATGTCAGATCTCTAATTAAATTTTTTTGTTAATATGTTTTTTTTTATAGTTTTAATATTTGCAAACATTTTAGAGTTTAGCTTTTTGTTTGCACCACAAGGTTTTTTCCGTTTGGCTATTTAATTATAGAAAAAGAGTTTTGATTATGGTAATTTTTGGTTAAAAACCACATAAAATACCATTAACTAAAATAGTTCTGTGTAATTCACATATATTTTGATCAAACTAAATTTAGTAAATGTCTGGGAGGAAAATAAACCACTAACGCGACCTATTAGTGTTCCAAATTTTACTTATTATCTTTTACTTATTAACAATTTTTGTAGAAATTTCAATCTTACCGATAAGCTGAATTTCTCTAGTGATTCGAATTTTAAGAAGTAAATCTTACTAAATTTGAAAATTTTGAAGCAAGTTCGAACCATAAATGAATCTAATTTTATCTATTGATTATTGATTTCTTACTAAATTTATGATGCAGATCTAAATATTTATAAATTCTATTCTGAATGAACTTATGAAAATTGTGATCGTAAGCAAATTAAAAGTATACGATTGCAATTTATGAAATTTGATATTTAAACTGAACTTTTAATCATCTCTTGAATTTTTTATATACATTTCTATCAAAACTTTCAAAATTGACCAAAAATTATATCAGATTTAATATATTTATTATAAAGATTCTAATTATTTTATTTTTCTTTTACTTTCAGGTAAGTCTTTCTTGATTTTGACAGCATTTTGATTAAATTCTATGATGATAATACGTAAGAAAATTCAATATTTATTTATTGCCTTGAATATATTTTTACAATTATTAATGTAGAGTTTTAGAAGAACCTTTACATCTACACACAGGTTTGAAGTCAAAGATAGTTTTGACTGGATATGTATCTTCCATTCGCACCACGTGAACCATTATCAACCAATATTATCGAGTCAGGCATTATTTCTTCTGTTGGAACCATATACTACCGAGTTATATCAATTCTTTCACTACTGGATTATTTAATTCCTTAATTGACTTATTAATTTTCTTAATTGACAATTTGTATTGACATAATTTATATAATTTAGCTACTATTTTATTAAACCATTATGTAAACTTAATTTAAATTAATGAAATACCATTAATTTTTAAAAACTGTCCAATTAAAATCTTCAATAAACAATCTCAACATAATTTCTCCTAAATATTTATTAAAATTTTACAAAAATATTTATTTTTATTGTTTCTCCATAATTTATGATTTCAACTAATCTTACAGACAAACAATTCCATTCAGACCTTAATTATTATTTAAAACGGGTGAGGTGAGGCATGACCCTATTAGTTATTCAATTCAAAACTAAACAATGCCGCTTGTTTTCAATGACACTAACAAAAATTATATAGAATACCCAAAACATCCTCCCCAGACATACTTTAAAATTCCCTTATAAGATAATTAAAAATTTCCATTTTAATGTTTTTTTTTTTTGGTAGTCCATTTAAGTACTGAAATGAACCAGAAAGCATGCGTTTAAGTGACTGATAATGATTTAATAAATTTATGAAAAATCCAATTCTTTTTTTTTTGTTTAATGATCATGTGTTTATTTAAAGATGATAATGCGATAAAAATGACGAATGATTGGAATTAATTACTCGTTTATTAAATATTTATGTTATAGACAAATAATTGTTAGCTTCCGAATTGTGAATCATTTTTAATGAAATAACAATTTTAAAGTATTAAAAGGTTTCCAAAAATTTAGATATTACATTCAGAACTACAGATTATGAGTTAGAGTGTTTGGTTAAATGCAAATTTTGGCATATTAATTCAATATTTACTGATGTATATTAATTTCGCTGATTTGTTTGCTAATTTGCTTTAAGTCGAAGCAAATTTATCGATTTCTACGTAATGCTTCATTTCGAATCCTATATTTGTCGGTTGTACGAAACAATGCCGATTGGGATTATCGCCTAAAACACTAAATTAATTAAACACGAAAAAGTTTCATACAAATTTAGAATTTAATTCTGTCGACTTTCGGGGGAAGCATCGCATTCTAGTCTTTTTGAGAGAATTACAAAAAAAGAACTGTTGTAATTGTAATACTCAAATATTTGATGCTCTGTCATAGTAAACCACTTTTAAACGTCAAATTCCACTCCACAATGGAAATATGACTCACTTTAGTGTTGACAAAATAAAAATTATCCATACTTCAATATTTAAAATTTTGAATTTATATTCCACTAAAAAATGGTGAATATATTTTCGTTATTAGAGTTATGACTTGTGTTACTATTTCCCTGTAAAATGAACAATACAAGTAAAAATGTACTAACTCTCAAAAATTCATATGAACTTTCAGCTCTAAATCAAAAATGATCTAACGCTCAAAAATTTTGTTAATTAATTATAATTATACTTTGGGAATTAGTTCCATTGGGGCCATTGGGCGTTAGTTCATATTCGTCCCGTAATTGAAATAAAGAATATTGATAATGTCGTAGACCGTAGCACTCTGTCTGCAGCATTTATGCAGGCTATTATATTCCTAGCTCCACAGGTAAATTTAAATATTAAGCAGAATTCCATTTTTCTATAATTTTAGTATTTAAGTTTCTCTTAGAATTAAATTTTATAATTTCAGTTTCATAATTATAGGCTGTCAATTGTTTGACATTGAATCTGTTTGCTTAAAATTGAGACAGAATGTAAATAATGTGTCACTTATCTAGATAATCCCACTCTCCGGCAATGAACAACAAAAAATCCGATTTCATGTCATTTTGTTAATTATATTGTTAATTATTTTCGAATTTTTCAGAAACAGAACTTATGTTTTCTGTTAGTAAATAAATATTTTTTCAAGTGTTTGTTAAATTTTTTTTTTTTTTTTTTTGGTTCTATGAAATTGAAAATTTAATTATATTTATTACTCTAATTACTGAGTTGAGTTTTATTTCAAAACAAAATTTATGTAGGATAAATGCGAATATTTTTTCATATGATCTTTCGTTGATGACACATTTATTATTTGTTTATTTAACAAAATATTCTCATTAAGACAAAATTTGAATATTATTTGGTAAAAATTCAAAGATATTATATAAAATGAGTCATTCATAAATCAATCATAAATTTAATCAATGCTAAATAGTGTAGAGTGTACTACGCTAATTTAGTCTATAATATTAAAATTCTTTAAATTTTTGTGATATACTGAAGATAGTGTGGAGTAGAAGTTCAAAGAAGGACTGGTGTGGGTTCTGGCATCTATACTCGAAAACACTCCAGACTAGATCAACAAATAATTTAGACTCTCTGTTAAATCAATCGTATTCCACGTTGAATGCTAGGAATGTGGCGTATATAACAACTGGTGAGATACGACACATCTGCAAATGTTGAAGGACAGGATCCTCCCCGTCAACTCCGGCACTAAATTTCTAAGTCACCAAAAGTTCAGTGGAGCTTTGACAAATATGTGTCTTGTTATATTTTAACATTATCGTGGGTTCCAGGTGATAGGAACATTCTAGATAATGAACATGCTGGAAAGCTAGCAAGAAAAGTTTCCGCCATGACTGTGTCAATGGCTAAACGTGTGAAACAATTCAGCATTTCATTTAGATATGCCCAACGCTAGGCTTTGCTCTCTTGTTAACTACTATCTTAACGAATTAAAGTATCTAGGCAGTAAACGGTCTACGGAAACCATACATTTACTTAACAGCAGGAGATATGGATCTAAAATAAACTCGCTACTTGAAATGCTGGATAATATGTCTGTGGCGGCTCGCCACTCGAACCAATCAAATAAAAGAGCTCTTGGCTTCCACATTTTCATTCATAATTGAAAAGTAGTACCAATAGAGAATAGAGCCTTTAACTAATTAAGTATCTCAATTTTCTTTCTCTCGGTACGAATATTCTTTCCCTTGCTATTAAAGGGTTAATTTATATATTTTTTTCACTTTTTTTTTGTTCGTTGCAATAATTTTTTTAATAATTTCGTATTGTAATTCTCCGAATCCATCAGCAATCATAAAAATTATCATATATTTCAAAGAAAGTTGTCAAGTAACAATTGTGATATTTACGTAAATTTTGTTGTTTATTTATTTATATATGTCACAAATCATCACTCACACGAAAATATAAAAAAATGGACGCACCTTGTCACCAAAACGTTTACGCTACATTAAAGATAATAATTTATGAAAATGCGTTCATTTGTTTTTTTTTTTTATTTATATTCATTTCACCAACCAACACAAATTTGTATCTCTATCATCATCATTTCAAACAGCTGAGCTTTCCCCACCAACGCAATATTTTCAAAAATTTGTCTCCCAAAATAATAAAAAAAATTCATTCATTTATAATGAATACAAAAAAAAACCATTTTCAAAAATTCATTGACGGAAAAATAAAATAGAAAAATTATAATTAGATAATTCAAATTTGCTATATTTTCAAGTTGCCAAAGTGTCTACGAATTGATTATTTAACTAACTTATACGTAGTTGTTTAACATCAGTCACCATTGAAAAAAAAAATTAAATACTACCTGATTTCATATATTAAAGCATTTTCTCCGGAGGTTTACAGAGGTAATCTTTTACATAAAATATTATTTTTATTTTTGTTTTGTAAATTTATTATTTATAAATAAATAAATTAAAATTGTTTATGAAAAACGATTTATTTAAGAGCTCTAATTATTTATAAATTAGTTTCCCGAATTTTGCTATTGTGAATAAGACTGTGAATTTAAAAAAAAGTATAATTGTTATTAAAACTAACCTACAAATAATTGGCCGCTGACGTCTGTCTGTATTTAAGATAGTATTATAGTAATTGTACTTTCTGATTGATCCAGTAAAGACAAAATCACTTGCTAAGCAGATAGTTATCCCCTCTGTAGTAGTTCAACATCTTTAAGTATTGGTTTTTGTAGTACAACAATTTTGTAACTGATGACTGACTAATGAAATATTAATGTACCTACTCAGTAATATTCAGCTTCAGCCTACACACTACATGTCCGAACACTGCTTAATCGGCAAACATGCATTGCGGCTGGGTTGAACAATCATTGCATGAACTCTAAAGAACAGGGACAAGAAGAAACACTTCTTGGGCAAGCGCTCTCTCTTAAACTCTATTATATTTCGAGAATGGCTATCAGAATAATTTCGCGACTAGCACGTAGTCCTTCGAGCTATTTTCAGACACCTGGACGAATACCCACGACGCATCTTTACACAGTGATTCATAGTTAAGGCTGGACTACATAGTATCTATCAGTTCAGTTCAGTTTCGATTCGATTTGATTCGACTGGTTAAGTAGACTGTACACATAGCTATCGATTGCAACATATTATTATAAAATCTCATATTATTATTTTTTGAAACTGTCAAATTTCATTTCTCTTAAAATTTCCTTCAGTTTGGATTCGCAAAATTCCAATCTTTCCAAACATTTTCGATTCGATTCGTTCCGGTTCGACTTATGTGTCCACTCAATCGATTTCCCATACAAAAAATATGAAGACGTCAAATTTGAACATTAATGAACGAATCGAAACTGAACCGACCGAAGTTATGTAGCCCACACTTTAGCAGTACCGCTAAAGACTCTCGCTGGTCTATATGTAGTAACCATTCTATCCTAACCCAAACACTAATTACCCAGCTCAATGTTACGTATATAATCGGATTAATAAGTGAAACAGTGAATTGAACAAGCAATATTTTTATATAAATATAGAAATTCTGAAATTCTCTTCAACAGTTTGAACTTTGAACCATTTCGACGGACATCATTGATTTACAGTGAAATCTTTTTGTTTATATGATACAGAATTGAAAATCCATGAAATATTCGATGAATTATTATATCATCCACCTATGCACGCGACCGACTAAAGGAGTTTTTTGTTGTTTGTATCAATTTTTCAATGTTTATTATTAAAAAACATGGGGGCACTACAAGAAGGTGGCATATTTCAATTTATAATCAAAATTTCTATGCTTTAGAGGTTGTTTGTTTATAATATTATTTATGTTTTACACAACAAGACCAATTGATGAACACAAGGTGTATAAATATTTATGCTGAGCAAATTATTTTTAACAGAAAATTTAATTTATTTTTGAATTGAGTGTGAAAAATTTAATTTTGTAAATATTTTTTTTTATATAATATTCTATAGAAATATAATTTAAAATTAAATTTAAATAAAAATCTTAAATTAAAGACTTTCTTAAATCCTTTTTTCTTTTTAAAAAAAAATTCTTAATTATAGATATAATCAAAATACAATTTCCATTAATGACAAGTAATAAAACTCCTACAGATTTTATTCTATCACAATAAGAATAAATTGAAAATCTTTCAAGTTAATGCAGAAAATTCTTAGAAATGATTAAAATAATTTTGTGTGTAATTTTCATCCCCACATGTGATTAATTTCAACCAAAGATTTCAACCCTTATTTGAACAATTATATTACCAAACATATCCATTTATACTAACATTTTCTATTGATTTCAATATCATTAAATAAGATGATTTCGAAATAATTTAAGATATTTCTTTCTTTTTTTTATATATTAGGGTATAAAATGGTATTAGCTTTACAACATTTCGTACTGTATAACTATAGATATGGAAAAATATGAGCCAAATTTATCTTTTGGATTTTTGAACCCTTAATTACATTAAATTTTATTCATATAATCGAAATTTATATACACTGTAAAGAACGTAATGATTAATATAACATTTCGGCATCATTTCCTAGATTGTAAAAGTATGAGAATTGATCCTAGCAAATTTGTAGATTGTAAGATCTCATATTTTATTGAGGGTTCGGAATTATCTGTATCAGAAAAACTCATATATCAATGTTACTCAAAGATAACGAACAAGGTTTGAAATATTATTGAAGAATTTGAATTAATTGAATTACTACTCTAACCCAGCTGTTGAACCCTTCATTTTACACAAACCGCGTTATGTAATTTCGAAATATAGAATTGATTTCAAATCCAGAACTTTGCTTCATAGCATAGTAAGAACCAAAATATCAGCATTAAAGATGTCTGAGACAGTGAAAGTAACACAAAAAAGTGTTCAACTGTCACGCGTTCGTCTTCGGTAGATTCTACACATATGTTTATTTTATAACATTATCTTCGATATTTGTAATTTTTATGTCTATAGGTCAAAAATTCAGTCGCAATTTGCAGCCGGTCGTATTAATATGCAATCAAAATGTATGCATACTGGCTACTTATCATTTTTTTGAGGCTGCATAAACTACGAAGCTGCTGAATTCTTGACCGCATCCTATTTTACAATAATTTTACAATAATATTTTTAACTGTGTACAAAATATCCATCTACAGAATTTAAGAAAATTACACCAAAAAAATAGATTAAATTTACTTTAATTATACTTACAGCATTTGTAACACTATTTTATTAGTTATACTGTATCGTAGTCACTATCAGTTTTGCGTAACCCCTATTTAAAGATTTGATTTTGTATATAGAATTTAAGTAACTGAAATAATCTATTTTATCCTTAAATTCCATTACGACATTAAAATGTATAATATTTTCAGTCAAAATGACATTTTATATATTAAATCTTTTTCAATCTTACCCTATAGCTGCCAATTATTGTGTATATCATAAAAATTAGCTTGGTTTTATAGTGTGGAATCATAAAATTATATTCTGTAACATTTCTTTTTTTGTTGTTATGTATCCGAAAAAGGGTTTTTTTTTATTCTTTATTGTAATTTTGTATTATATATAAATAATGGTAATAAATTCAAAAATAAAAGATTTATAATTAATGAAAAATCACGCCTTTTAGTATATAAATTTAATGTGCAGACATTATTGTATCTAAATTAATTGAAAAAAAAAATGTTTTTTTTTTTTAAAAATAGTAAAGAATTTATCTTAAAATATCATGAGATTCATTTTCAATTGTGTAATTTTTAAAATTAAACCTTGAACTTTTATCCAATTTTTCTTTCAAAAAAAAAATGACTTGACTCCGCTAGAAATTCAACATTCAAGAATTTCTATTCTTATAATGCGATAAAAGAATTTTTGAAAATGTATAGACCGAAAACAAATATTTTGATTTTTTACTCTATCGGAATTGAATTTGAACGATGGTGTCGAGAATTTTATTTATCTATTTATCTTAAAAGATAAAAATAGTATAAATATTTTCGTATGATTATAAAAATATTTGATATTTATATTATTTTTAAATGCTTCTTTATATAAGATTGCAAAATTTCCATTGAATATTGAAATTTTACAAAAGTGCAATAAACTTTGACATTTTACAATCAATATTTTACCGATGCGCATAACCCTAATTTTAATAATTTTTCAATTGATATTTATGGTGGGGAAGGAGCGATTTATTGACAGAGTGAGTCTTTTATTATCGTATGTGATATTCAAGTCTTGTTTTTATGGTTTACTTTAGTTTAGTTAGAAATGTGCTGTCAGTCACCAGTTAATATCAATTCAACACTAGGTCCAGATTTTAACCAACTAATAATAATAATTCATTTATTTATAATCAAAATGTGCTGTCAGTTACCAGTTAATATCAATTCAACACTAGGTCCAGATTTTAACCAACTAATAATAATAATAATTCATTTATTTATAATCAAATTGAAAGGTTTACAAGAAAGAAAAAAAACTTCTATTTCCTATATTTAATTAATTTTCGATGTAATCTTTACGATACTGTAGCGTTTCGTTGTAGTAATAAACTAAATTTTTCCAATTATAGTTCCATTTCATATTTCATTAGTTTCAATCAAGCTTAAACTTCTTTTCCCAAAGTAGAGAAGGCTCAGCTACTTGAGAATCGGACACATTGATATAAAGTAATGAACATCTGCTCTAGCTCTAAGATTGTACAGAGTGCAATTCGATGTAGCTGATTCTATATGGGGCACATAATAAATTTACCAACTATACGAGGGTTTTTTTTTTCTAATTTTGAATGAGATAAGTCTACTAAAGCTGAAAATATACAGCACATAAAAAGAATATCTTCTACTACCGTAATATCTTGTCAACCTCCACGGCAGTCAGAACCAGCCTCGTAGACAAGTACATCATGCGTCTTAGATTCATTTTAGATTAAAAGTCTTTTGTATAATGTTTTCAATATTGTTCTTCGCTCGATTGAAATATGGACCTCAAAACTTCAAATATGATTTGACCTCTGAGCAATTGTACAAAAATATGAAGAAAAAAATATTAAAATATCACAGGTTCCCAAACCATGATACAATAATATTTAAATTTTTAATCATTTTGGTTCACTCTGTTATTTTAATAATTATTTTTTGTAATTATTTTCCAATTCAATAAATAATTATTTCATGATTTCCATTTGATTAAATTTTTTCCTTCATGTTTATTTAGATTGATTTTCCAAAAAAAAAATTAGATCCACAAAAAGACCTTTAATGACTTTTTAATCATTTTCTAACCTATTTTTCATATTTTCTATCACAATTTTCTTATGAATTTTACTTTAAATCTTCACCTCTGATGTGTAACGTATTAAATTTCATTCTGGAAAATAAAATTTATGGTTATTCTAAATTCCGACACTTCAATATTTCATTGAATTTCTATATTATTGACATATGAATGTATACCATTGTAAATAAATTGTTTAATTTCCAACAAAAGTATTAAAAATTTATGCAATTCTCGTCATTCATATATTTATAACCATTTGGTCGTTAGTTACATAAATTCTAAGCATAACAAATTTTTCAATATATATAATATAAGATTCCTTTTGTTATATACACTCAACTAAAGGATCATGAGCTATGTCCTTGAATCAACATTGAACAATACACATAAAAACTCATTCAAACAATTATAATGAAAAATATATAAATAGACATCCTGGGAATGAAGTATACACATATACTAAAAAATACCATCGGGTGAACCTTTTTATTTTCATTACATCTAAAGGACCTCCTTTTGCACACATTGCAAACAATTTTTTTTGCCACATTTTCCAATTCATTAAATTATACAACATGATTTTTAACACTCTCAAAGTCATTGAAAAATTTACCAACTGACTGGATTCGTTCCTTTTGAAGAATCGATACTCATATTCACATACTGTGCAATTATATTATAAAGGATCGAAAAAGTGGGAAGTATATATAAAAAAAAACAATTGTAATTTGATATGATTTTATAATGATTTATGTCTGGTAACATTTAAACAATAAAATTTATGTTTTTTCGACAAGGTCAGGGGAATTTTAAAAAATATTATTAAATTTAAATAGGACAAAAGAAAAATGACTGTGAAATTATATTTCCGAAATGATTTAAATTCATTTTTATTAAATGTATTACTTTAATATCCTTGGTAGTTTTAACACTTTTTAAAACAAATTTAAAATTATAGTTTAGAAAATTAACGATACCGAAGAAAGTCGCTTCGATTCTCTTATTCTTTTCAAGTGATTGATTGTAAGGAAGTTTTGAATTTTAGAGTGAGAATCACTTATTAAATCCTTCAACCTGAATGAAAACAGCTCGTTAATTGTCTATTAACTTCCATGAGAACCACGAATGTGGTAAATATGAGTAAAAACGCCGACACACACTAACCTAATGTAATGCCGGTTAAGTAAACTATATAACAAAATAAGTCACCCTTTACTATAATTGTTGAAATGTTTACCAAAATTGAAGCTAATTTAAGGCCACAGGTTTTTCCATAAAACTTTGTAAATGTATAGATAATTAAAATTTATAGTAACAAAATTTGTTAAAAAAAATTATAAAATATATTTACAAAGTTATTCGATATATACTGGATAGAAATTATTCAGGAGCGGATTTATTAATTTTATAATTATCATAATACTTGAAACATTGCAAAAAATGTAAAAATGACGCTCTGAACCGATCCAACTACTTGCTATATCTTGTTAACCATAAAATAATATGAAATATATTAAGCACATTGGAAAGACTGACTCAACTTTGTCGTTGGCATATAAAATTCAATATTGATGTTGGGTGCAGAACTCTGTATACACATTTGTGCGAAAGTTTACATAATTCGTGCCGGGTCTCCGAAACTGCATTTTATCGATACTTCTAAATCGATTTTAAAATCAGGACATTAAGACGGTTATATTAATAGAACATCAAATAATTGCAGATCACTAGGAGTAATGTTACGCGGTAACATTGGTAACACTTTGAATTGGTGCTCCATTAAATATACGATTATAGTGATTCTTAATAATCAATCCAGCCCTGCAATTATGACATATTCTTTAATAAAAACTTGCAGTATAATTAAGAAAATAGTTTCAAATTTTAATTGATTTTTTTTTTTCAAAATAATAAAATTTCATGTATTTTGATAAAAAAGTTGTCAGTTTTTCCTTGTTTTCCGTATATAAGAAAACAAATTAAAAAATTTAATTGTTAGCAGTATAGTAAAATAAATATTCTTTAAAAATTTTCCTCTTCACTTATGAAAAATACTGAATTTAATTATGATAATAATGAGAAAAGCTCGAAACACGTTAAGTAATTAAATTTATTGAAATATTTTATTCAATATTGTAAAAGGGGCTGATTTATGGGGAAGTACAAAATAAGAGGAAAACTACAAATAAAGATAATGGAGTAGTTTTTTTTTAAATAAATAAAATATATATTTAATTTCTTACATATAAAAGTAGGTAATATTAATATGAAAATAACTTTTAAAATATAAGTATATACAACCAAATAAAGGAGGAAACGCAACGCCGCATTGCAAATGGTAATTGGAGATTTCAAGGTCATGTTTATTTAATTCTAAAAATAATTTCTCTTTTCAATCATAAAATTATAATTAATATTATAATAAGCAATTTTTATTTAATTGCAACAATAAATAAATAATTTTAAATTTAATAGTAGTTGATTATTGACAATGTTGCCAAACCTCAAAAATTACTTCTAAGTTTTTTTTTTAATGTTGTTAGTTTTAAGGATAATTATAGCTAAGAGACTGACAAAATAGCAAATACAATTAATGAAGACAATTATATTAAAAATTAAATTAATATCAATTATTAGTTGCATATTAACAGCTTTTAATTCGGTATATTTCTAAGTCGTTCTTCATTTTTTGTAGATATCATAAGATAAATGCCTTAGCAAAGTTCTTGCTTTTGATGTAGGCAATTTCATATATTTCTTTGGTTTCATATATTAGGCCAATACGAACTGAATTATTAAGTATCAATAATGTTTATAACCTAAAAAAACATTATAATTTTATTTATATTAATTACGTTTTCCGCTTCACAATTGAAAAATTTAGAATCAGTTATTTACCTACGTATACAAAAAATTGTTGACCTTATACGTCAATGAAGATATTATATCAAAAACATTTCAATTTGCCAAAGTCAATTAAAATGAAATAAAACAGAAATAAAATATAAATAAAAAATGAAATTCTAAAAATTTGTTATAAAATTGAATATCAATCGACATGCTAAAATGCATTTCTGGATACTAAAGCCATAGAGAATTTCGATCACTTTTACAAAAAGCAATCACAACTAAATCAGTTTTTTGTAATTCGATGAAGTTTGTTTTAAATTTTTACAAAACAAGAAAATGTTTAATTAAATCAAAATTGCAAGTAATTTAAAGTTTCCATGGAAGTTGTATTTTAATTAATCTCTATATAAACTAAAATTATTTTGCAAGTTAAAACTTTTAAAATGGACATAAAATAAAAAAAATAAAAACGTAGAGATTCTTACACCGGATGAGGAAATTAATGACATACAAAATTTACATGAACAACGGAAACTTTAACTAATTAATTATTTTTATTTAAAAAAAAAAGTTATCTTTTAGTCAGATACAAACAAGCTTTCTCTTATGCAATATTATTTGATGCTGGATTAAAGTCATGAGGTACTGAATTATTGAATATAATTCGTCAGTTTTGTTGGAAAACGTATTAAAAGCAAATTTAGAATAATTCAGTTTTACAAATATCATAATTTACATATTAATATTTCAGGGTTGCCAGTCTATTAAATCATATATTAAAAAAAATAATAATATTGAAATTAAATGTTTTAAAATTTTCTAAAGTTTATGATTCATTTGGAAATTCTTATCAACTTTTCGGCCCTGAAACATAATATGCAAACATTGTAGTTTATTATCGTGTAGTTTATTATCTTAAAATAAATAATTTGTGCTTAGTCTCAGAGTTGTTAAATAATTAATTCATTTCTTTACCATGTAATTCAAATATTTAAAAAAAAAGTAATGCATAATTTTTTGATTAAAAGACTGTTTAAACTATGTCTTGTAAACACGTTAAAATGGGTTGCGCTGAACAGTTGTCTTCACAGTAAACTGTTCTGGAGTAACCCCAACGCTAAACATTCAAGAAGTATTCTGAATATGAGCAAACCCATGCTCAGACTGTACACAGGAACGGTCACGTGGCATTTACTATTACGTAAACATGCCGGGCGACTCAGAATGACAACTGAAACAGCTTGTAGAGGCTGTTTTGAGGATGACGAGACAGTTGAGCATCTTTTATGTGACTATCCTTATCTGTGTAATAAAAGGTTAAAATTTTTCGGTTCATATTTTATAATAGGGGATTTAATAGAATTAAGCAGTGTAAAACCTGCGAAGTTGACAAACTTTATAAAGAAAGTGGGATGGCACGATTCGTGGTGAAAATGGTCAACGTTTCATAACGAGTTCTAACGGGTCGTACGGTCTAGGTACGTGGTTTGGTCGGTTCCATTCTCCCCTTCTCAAACCAACCAACCAACCAATGCATAATTTTAATCCATTACAATATGTAATTTTAAATTACAGTTTATATAAATAATGCTGCATAATGTATACAAATAATTAATACTTTAATTTTAATGCATTATCATGTAATGCATTTCTTCTGATATGTAATGCATTACTTCTTGTAAAATTTAAGATCACTTTTATATAATTTAACCTTAATTATCTTATTTTTTGAAATATTTTCCATTAACAATTTATACTCAGTACCTCATTAAATTATGCTTTTTTTAAAACCATATAAAAAGAATCAGTTTATGAGATGAAATTTCCAAATTTTCTTCTGCAAACAGAAATAAAATAATTAACTTTTGTGTAATAAATAAAAAAAAACATAGCATAATAAATTTTTATGAAAATTTATGATGCAATTAAATTAATTACTTTACGAAATCTATTTTTTTTTTTTAATATAGAAATTTATATTTTTATAAATTTATCGTATGCAAATTGATCTAAATTGTTTATGACATATAAAAATTTTCTATTTGATATGTGACATCATCATCAAAATTTTTAATATTTATGTGAATTCGTATAATGTAATATGACATGTGTAATTTACAGCTCGTGTTCAACAATGTTAAAAAAAAAATTCTGATAAAATTTAAAAAATCTAGGTTATATAAACAGAATCGTATTATTGAGAAGGGCATACTTCGGATAACTAAAGCACTGGACCGGAAATCAATTATAATGTTTTGTATGTTACATATGTACATAGGAAATGGAATGAAAGAGATACCTAGAACCATAACAACTTTTTATAACGTTTCAATGAACATGCAGAATTTATTTTAGAAATTTATTACATTGAATGTAATATTTTAAATTTTATTGTAGAATCGATACATTTACTTTAATAGTTTTAGAATTTTTATTTATAGTCTTTAAATTGGAATTTATTATTATGATTGGGATTCAAAGATTCCTTCGAATCAATCGTAATATTCGACATATAATGCAGCTAGCTCAAGAAATGAATATGTCAAAATATATATTGAATATTAATTCTGATTTAGTTCAAGTCAAACTGCAAACAAAATTTTCGGTATTGTCCCTTGGTTATGACTTAATCTTTGAATGTAGAAAGATTATCTATTTGATAACCCATAAGATGTTAGTAACCGTAATATCCTTACTCCACTGTAAAGCCTCTAAAATTTCCAAAATGTCAATATGAACTGTGAAGTGTTTCCCAGCTTGAATCCAGGTTTATTTCTTCATCAGCATCATTTTTCATATACAGTTTTTGTTGACCATTTGATTTTTCTAAATATATAGTATAAGATTTATGCTTAGATAGCTTCTTATAGATTGAATCTCACCAGAATCAAACTAAGAATGTACCAGAACATTAATCAGATCTGTTTTTATATTCTGTTGATATAACCCAGCTTGCGACATTTAAAAGAAAAATTATCAAACGAAAGTACAGACCTACAAATGCAGATGAAACATTCAGAATCACTTATAATAATGACAAACTTGAGTGTCTAATGGAACATTAAAATGTTATACGTTACATCAAATCACAAAAGTTAAGATAACAAGGGCACGTGATAAGAATGTCTGAATACAGAATTAATATATAAAATTTTCTAAATGGCTGGAAGCGATAGAAGTATATAGACATTTAGAAAATGTGAATAAATCTAGGAAAATAAAGATCAATCAAGAAAGATTCGTTCAGCACTAATAGTAAAGCTGCGAAGAAGAAAAAAATAAGATTTACTAAAACTTATGATTTTAATTTAAAAAATTTGAAATTTTTAATCCAACAAAATTTTGATATCAAAAGTTTTCAAAATATGAAATGAACTATTTTAAATCTTACAATTTTCTGCACAATTTCGAAAGAATGAATTTTTAAAATATGATACCCTAAAAAAATATGAAACTGTCGTATAAAATTACTTAGTATAATTTGTAATTTTTGCCTAAATATGTAAAGTAAACATATTCAACCTTGGCCGAAATTCACTTAAGCGTAAAAAAACTTATCAAATTTTTATGTAATTTCTTGAATTTGTTATTCTTAACAAATTCATTCTATAAATTAAATAGATAATTATGTTTTATATATAAATTTAACATTAAAAAAAATTACATTTTGAATTTCTTTTAACGAATCAAATTTCTTTAGCAGATTTACGATTTGCGGAAATCTGAAAATTCTTATTATATAATAATTTTTCTTTATATTAAAAATGGTGTACTGAAAAGGGTCATCAAATGTTAAAACATCATTTTTTAATAAGATATAGAATATTTTTCTCTTTTTTTTTTTTGATTATTAATTGCATAATTCTTTGAAACAGTTATTCTGTATGCATTTTAAACATAAAAAAGAATATGTAGTTACAAAAAACATTATTGTTCAATGTACATTAGTACTACATTATAATTAAAGAAGTTGAGCTACATATTAAGTACGTACAAACTTTTGAATAGCAAAAAAAAAAAAAACATAACATAAAACATAAAAGATTTAACAAACTTGTACATTAAAACTTTTCTTGTAACATATAATGTTCAAAAGCATAAGATTTTTACCTTAATGTCTCTTTTCTATTGAATGACCTTTTCGACATTATATAATTTTATCATATTTTATTTTGTTTTTTGAATATAATCTATTCAGTTATTTTCAAGGAAGTGTAATTTTGGATGCTATTAGGAAAAAATTGTTGTAATGGTTTAATATAACCAAAATGACAGCAATTAGTACTGAAACTGACCTTGTTCATTAAGAAGAATCATTTCTGATATTATCATTTTTATAATAAGTTTCATATATTTCAGTAATTTAAAAGACGGTTGGCAATAATTGGCTCTTAAATTAAAATTTAATTTATAACATTTCGAAAATTTTGATATTATTTTGACCATTTCTGAAGTCGTATTTGTTTGAAGACGATAACGTCTTCAAATGAAGCTACAAAACTTTATTAATTTATTTACAATTGCAAGATAACTCTTGAAAATGAGAGGTGATCTTCTACAGGGAAATAAATTACAATAAAGCTACCTAAAAGACCCTAATAATTTAGAGTAGGTAGAAAATCCTGGTTTCTATAAGAAACCATAATCCGTTTTTGATCTCTTAAGAATCATCTGAATACTTTTTGGGGCAATAAAGAAAATTCTGAAATTTTGCTGCAATCCAATTTATATTCCGAAATCTTTTAATACAGTTCAATTTAATTTTGAACAAAAATTTCATCAATTCTAAATTCTAACAAAATAAAATGAATTTAATTTACAAAAATAATGAATTTTTTTTTTAATAAGAATTTAATTAAAAAGGAACATAAATGAAATTCCTTAAAAAAAAAACTTTCACAAAACATAATCATAAAAAATATCATGAGAAGCAAAGACCACAAGTGACAATAATGTCATGTGGCACGAGTGGATTTTTTTTTCTTTAATTCTCTTGCTTATTAACTTGATATTTTTCAGTTCTTTTGTTGGATTTAACACTTCAAATGCAGAAAAGTGTTCAGTACTTTAGTTTTCAAGAACAAACATAAATTTTGTTGTTATATGTACAAAGAAAATTATGTTTTAAGTTTTAACGAAAATTTTGAAGTAGGTACGATGTTTTGTTAAATGCTTTTAAACAGATTTAATTAAAGTAAAAAATTGATAAGAATCTTAAGTTTCTTGATGGAATTTAAAAAGACCACATAATTAAAACACATCACAAGAAATGTTTTTGACAAAATCAGAACAATTAACCACAATAAAAAAAAAACCAGTTCGTTTTATTTCAATTAGTGGCATAACAAAATGGACTTAGTAGATTTAAATCAATTCAGAAATTGATAATGGAAAAAAGTATTAAATATAATTATTTAGGATAGTTTTGATTGATTACAATAAAGAGGATTCATTGGCAATAAATATGAGTTCATTTTCAAATTTCCAATATATTGATGACATTGTTGTGTCCTGTCTAGACGGGGAAAAATAATATATCCTTAAATTTCATAAATAAATTGCATAAGAAACTTTTTCCTAATGGAGTTTTTTAATTATAGTTTCTGTTTCAAAGTTTATTAATCGAACTAGAAAGGATTCCATGACAAGTTTAAGTTAAAAATAAGTTTTTGATAGTTTTTAACAAATAAGCGTGAGTTGTAACATACGCACAATATGTAGAAAATGTAAAAATATTGAAAATAAACTCATCCAGTAACTCTTCCAACCGAAACTTAAAATAAGTTTCCAACATAGAATTAGTTTGGCTGAAGCAAGTCCCTATGCTAGACGAATCTGAAAAATTTCTGTATAAAAATGGCCACAATTTGATTATCGTATTCAAAATATTGATTTGTTATAGTTAATGTCGTTTATTTTACTTAGACCAAAATTTTGATATTGGTCTAATTTTTTTTAAATAAATCAGTCTCAGCAAACTTTAGTTAATATCGTAACTATCAGTTATTCAATATTGTATTTACTATAGTTTTTACAAAATATATGTATCAATTTTATGTTGTACGTTTTGTAATTAAAATAATGAAAAAGGTTATTAAATAAAGACCAATTTGATTCATTTGATTTGAAAAAGGGACGAACTTTTTTTGGGAAATTCTATATACCGCACAGTCTCATTTTCTTTAAAAGTTTTATCATCATTATTTGATAGAAAGTAATATCGAATTATGTAAATAACTTTTTTAAAAAAATGTATTACAAATATAAATATCAATTTCAAACAAAATTTAGAAAATTGGAAAAATTTTGTATTGTCACTGACGTACGAAAAAATGTTAAAATACCAAGAAAAAAGTTAATTATTTTCGCAAAAATATATAATAAAAATTGTAAAATTAATTGCATTTTACATAAAATTAATCATAAAATGAAATTTATTTTATTTTTGAAATTCATTTTGTGTTTAAAGCGCAATTAATTTTAAAGAATTCGTAAATTAATTTCACCTTTTTTTCTATTTTATTTTAAATTTTATTCACCGACAACAATAATTGTCTGGTCAATTTGTTTTGTAAATCACATCAATATAATAATAGACCAAGAGTTAGCAATGAATTTATTGTGGTTATTTTAGTAGTCATGCAAAATCAGTAGACAGAGACTTTTCAACTCACTAAACATGGAATTAAACACAGTGGGTTTAAACCATATATTCCGACCCCTAACATTCATTTCAGTTACATAGTTACATTGCATTAACTTAAGGATGATTTTAGAAACCAGATCAAAATAACGACATTAACACCTTCTAAGGTAACAAATGAAATTCATTTATCAATTGGGAGTAGAATGTTGAAATGGAATGTTGAGCGTCTTATCTAGTGGGTGGATTTAAAATCACAAAGAGGCAGAGTCTCTGACCTTCCATTCCCTATTTAATTAGTTCATGAGTCTCTTCTCTGCCTACTCGTATTCATGAATTCTAAAATAGCATTTAAACTGTTGCTAGCTTAGCGGCTATAAATGAAAATTAACTAAAAAGGGAAAGTTACAGAGAAAAATAAATTTATGATTTTTCTTTGCTGAAAATGATATATTTTAATTTGGGTCCATTAAAATTTATTGCATATAAGTACTTCTTACTTAATAGGGAAAATTAAGTAGTGTCATAAAATTAAGAGAAATTTTGTAAATTTTCCAAATTCATGAACTTTTGTTATATTTTCCGAATAGGCAAATATCAGGAAATTCCTACTTTTATTATGTATTTAATTATTTAAATACGTTTGGAGAGTAGAGGTCAATTAATCAATTCCTGGCCACTGTGATATGTTATGTAAATATTTGATCAAATTTAATAAATAACTGAATTATCAGAAGAACAGCGAAGAAGATTAATGTCGAGTGACTAAGAAGATATTTGTCCGTAATGGCGAGTGACTAAATGTTTTTCGCCAGATCGGAATCTTAAAGCCTAGATAATGGTCTACTGTTTGTGATACTCCCTTCAACTAACTACCTAATCTAATAAGCAAGAAACAATATATGTATAATTAACAAACCCCTTATATTAAGCGTCATCTAAAATCTTCATTTTTTTTGACATGCCATAAATAAATATTTTTCAAATTAAATTGTCTCGTTAAAGAAAGCTTTTCATTTTTATTGAAAATTTATTAAATACAATATATAGAAAATATAGAAAATTAATTTGTTATTATTCGAATTTAAATGCTGTTCTATGATAATTACAAGGCTGAACTAATTCACATAGCATTTAAATAAAATCTTGTTTCACTTGAATAGAAGAAAAACAACAGAAAATCAGAAAATAAATTATAAAATAAGTTAAATAAAATTTTATTAATAAATGAAATAAAAATCAATTTAATATTTTTAATATATATAAAATTCTATAAGCAATTAAATTGTCATTTTGATTTCACGATTCAACAATGTAAATTGTTGTTGATTAAAGAAAATTTATTATTATTGTACAATTTAGAAAAATTAAATTAGATTTTATTTTCAAATAATTTTAATATAAGTTGCAGACTTTTCAGTTAGTATATCGCGTGCATTATTGAATTTTCTTAAATTAGTATATCATTTTAATATAATAATTACGAGGCTTGTTTGAAAATATTTGAAATCGATAAAGAAAGAACGAATTTTGTAGGTTAAAAATTATTTTATTTTGCAATGGAATCTTCTTCAAGCTCAACGCACTTA
The DNA here is from genome assembly GCA_963920725.1 of Rhamphomyia laevipes. Classification (NCBI taxonomy): domain Eukaryota; kingdom Metazoa; phylum Arthropoda; class Insecta; order Diptera; family Empididae; genus Rhamphomyia; species Rhamphomyia laevipes. The sequence continues at coordinate 1,704,361 of OY987256.1, forward strand.
GTCCAACGTTTTTCTAACAATTCTATATCATGTTTATAATGATTTGTATCAAGGCTTGTTACCTACAGTTTCAATTGTTTCTTGATTAGATGAAAATCGCTTTTCTGAAGTTAACTTTTGTTATATTTTGGAATAGATGGTACTCCAAAGGGGATCCAAATATTGTGGATATTCCAAGTAATACTTCAATTCGTTGATTCGGTCAAAATACTTTTATGAGGTATAGTGCATTGTCTTGAAAAACTATTTTTTTTTCATAAAATAGGTTTTATCTTCTTAATAATTGTATCCAATTGACCTAATAAGCCTTGTATATAATTCAGAGTTGAATTGTTTTTACAAAATTCCTGTTGAATCCCAAAAAACTGATATCATAACATTTCCTGTTGTTGGAACCATCTTTGCATTCTTTGCTACAAAATTAACTAATCATTGTTTTGTCTCTGGTGTGTTGTGGTTGATTCAAGTTTCATCCATAGTTCTAAATCGACGCAAAAAAAAAAACTATTCTATTTTTGGTAAAACGTTTCAAACATGATTTAGTTAATCGAATTTGAGTGTAATTTGTATCATTGGCAGAACAAATACGACAACAATCTTGCACAAAGTTTTTCACATATTATCTTCTTCTGTTGTGATTCATATGGCATCACTTTCTTTCTTTAATCGTCGATCGATCATTTAAGTATTACAATATCATGGACTTTCTTGTTGAACCATTTCTGATGTTGTTACAAAAATTATAGAAATTTTTGTTTTACGACTGAATTTACGATATCGCTTTCAAAAGTTTTCAAACAGGCCTCGTATTATATAAATACTTAGTAATGAATAATAATATACAGTTCTTTCATGGAGGTCATGGAGCGATAACGCAGTTATGTATGATGCAATAATAAGTCTTTTACTAAATGCAACAATTTAGCAACATTTCTATGTTTAGTGAGAAAAGGAATTGGCAAAACGTGAAATTTATTAATTCATGTTGTTTAATTATTCATTACTAATAGATCTGTAACAATTAAATTCAAAACAAAATTTACTTTAAATATGACATTAATTTCAGTATTTCCGTATTTTTCATGACAATACTTAATGTCATTCGACCGGAACGAATAATATACTTCGATATAGTCTTATAGAGCTCCATATTAACAATAAATATTATTAATAATATTAATCAAAAACTTTGAAGTATAATTTGTTGAATTCATTACCGTAACAGCTGCCAAATTACAAAAAAAAAAAATTAGTTTAAGCACGTAAATTACTACATTAAAATTACATGACCCTTCCCTAATTGTGCAGACTATATGTGTTCTTTCGTACATTCATACTTCAAAAATTAATTCACATCAAATTTAGAAAACTCTTCCTATCTAAAATAGTTTAGACTTAATTTCATTCTAAAATTGCATTTCCAATAACAGATTTCATTCAATTTCAATAAATTTATACTGACACACAAAAACTGATTGATTTCGCTGCTATCGTGTACGAATTTCATCGCTACAAGTAAACCTTCAATTACCCTGGTTGCAGAAATGTACGTTTTGTTTCAATTAGTTTGGTGAACTAATTCGTTGGAAGGTTATTTGGGTAATTCTCATTTTTTTTCAATCTATCTTTCCATCACAAATTTTCATACCTTCTACTTTGCAGGTTCTGAGATAAGAAAGAGGTTTAATTACTTAAATCAAATGAAAAGTATAGAAATTAGATATTTTAAACAAATTCAAGAAATCATCACATGAAAATTTTCATTTATTTTCATTTGAAAAACAATATTAAAAATTATGGAATGCGGTTTTTCGCTATAAGCCCTCGATAAGTTCTAAACAAAATTCTACACTATTTTCTGATTCCCTTTATAAATTTTTTGAAAGTATACATTCATCTCAACGTATCAGTTTACGTAAAAAAAAAACACGAAACTAAATAGACACAAAGCAATCTTTCATTAAATTGACTCATTCATATATAAAATCATGACTCACAAAACCAAAGATGATCAATATCCAAAAAAAAAAAAAATATTAATTTTCATTATATATTTATAATTAATTCTGCTGATTATCACTTGACTAATATTCCACAATTCCTAAAAATGTTATATAGCTAACAAACCTGTTTCCCATTAATCGATTTTACGTCATTTTAACTCTGAATTTTTTTGAACTGTAACTGATATTACCAAAAATTACTATCACAAAAATATTATTAAAAAAAAATTTGTTTTATGATGTAAATATATGATATTTTAATGCATGAATTTTCTTTTGCACTAACATACCACCCTCAATTTTTGGACCGGTCCAGCAAATCAACTAAAGCTATCCAAATGTTAAGACTACAATATTTTTTTTTCGATTTTATGTAGGCGCAGAGAAGTTTTAAATTTAGTTAAAATAAATTTATTTTGGAATTTTTATTCGCATTCAAAAAAATTATTATGTATTTTTTATTTTGGTATCACAAATTTTGCGGAAAGTTATGTCAATGTCTTTTATGGTCATAAATGTGCGGAGGTGTAGATTTCTGGTTATAAAAAAAATAATTTTTGTTATGGATAATAATCATAAAGGCCAAGGTAAAAAACTTTCAGATTCAAGACCAATTTTAGTAATAGTTTATTTATTATAAAATTATATCATAAAATTTGGACATTTAATTTGAATAAAATTCTATTTTATAGTTGGATGAAATTGATCGAAATTTGGTTGAAAATTATGTGTAGTGTATGTACACTGAAAAAATTTAGTTTAAATATAAATGTAATTAGGACTAATACAGAATTTTTATACATTCATAATTCGTAAGTTAGATTGGTTTATAAATATCAAAATAGACATACTATCGCCATTGATTTTGTCGCTGTGTCAATTTTTCTTTTGACATGATTTTTCTATTTTTCAACTTTTGCATTTCAAACCGGCAACAGTGAGAGTATCTCCAGCATAACAATATAATCGAAAACTTACCTTACCTGCGTACACTATTACAAGTAATGGAGTAAAAAAAGACGTTTATATTCTCTATTCTAGGCCATGATTAGTCGAAGTATACGCATATGAAAGTGAAAGATCTTTTGGTCAAAATGGAACGAAACATCCGCAAAACCATTCAAATTTCAAATATTTCTGATTGTTATTATATTGTCGTTTTTTTAATTCTTTCACTTTCCCTTTAAAAGTCTGTCATTTTATCAAATCGAACCATATTTATCTTTCAGTGTACGGTACGGTACGTATACGTACCTTATTAAAATAATATTCAAAGTAATATGTAGGCGCTATTTAAACAAAATTTCAATTTCTTCATTAAGTCTAAATATAATAAAACTTTTTAATATTTTGTTTTCAATATTCCAAAAATAGAAAATTTACTGAATTTTTAATTAGGCCCAAATTTTTATTCATTTTTATTACAATTTTTTTTTTTTACTATATTTCATTTAAACCACAATTTTTTGTTGACCTTTTTTATAAATATATATTTTTTTATTGTGATACCATTTCATTTTTTAAACTGAATATTTAAATAAAATAACAAAAAAAAAAACCATCCAAAAAGTTTGTGACCTACTTCTGTAATAAAAAAATTTTGCTGATTAGAATATTATATTTTTAACAAAATAATAAAAATTAACGTCCGTTTTTTCGGTTAATGATAAATGCGAATCAGAGTTTAATTTCAATACTACAAAAATTAAACTTATTCACATCAAACGTGAGAATTTTGTAAAATTATGGAAAATTTCAGCCAAGAAAATGTCAATATCTTAAGAAGTTTGTTCTGTTTTGATGTTGACCCTTATTTTTTTGTTATATTATGAATTATTTAAATGTTTGGCGGCGGCTAGTTTAGCGACTAATTTTCGGATAATTAAGTTTTTGTATTTTTAAATTAATTTATAATTATTGAATATTAATTTTTATATATTTTTATTTATGTTAATTTTTTTCTTTTTATTTTTCTATTATTTAAACATAATTTTTCTGAATAGAATAAAAATTTTATTTATAGATATTTTAAAATATCGTTTTGTTAAATAAATCAAGTGATAAAATAAAAATTTTTGTTTTGTATTTTAATATTAATATATAAAAATTGATATATTTATGATCTAAAAACAATAGAAATAATTTAAACAAATTGACAATTAAATTTATCAATAAATTTAAAAAATTAAATTAGTTTTTAGAAAATATTTTGTTAGATAAGTTTTAAATGTCAAATTCATTATTATAGAATGTTATGATTTTGTAGCTTATTTTTTTCACAATTTAAATTTTCCCATTATTACCAGTCAAAAACATTTCAATTAACAAAAGCAACGAATTTGGGAGACTGTAACTTCTCTTGGTTTGCAAAAAGTTTAATTATATTTTTACAACTGAAAATTCATAAGGATTAACTCAATCTTCACGTTTCTAATTTCAAATATTGTCCTTCAAATACTTTCGATTGAAAAAAAAATTGACAGATAGAGTGACAGAATTAATAAATTTAGTATTGATTTTGTCAAAAGATTGATTTTTCTAATAAATCTTATAAAAATTTATGGGGAGGTGAATCAAAATTTTCGCGCTCCTGTTTAGACTCTACTTAAATTCAAAAAGTATACTAAAGATCTGTAATTTTTTACTTAATACACCACTAACCAAAGGTTAAGTTTACCCGGAAAAAATTATAAGATTTTTACATTTAATTAACTTTCGGCAAATTGTAAATTTGGTTAATTGTTTTCTATCAATGAGTAAGTAACAAAATTTGATTTTAATTTATAAATTTTCATTTAAAAATATAAATTCCACACATCATAAAACTAAATTTCCTTGATAAATTTATCATTTCTGTAATGTTATTTTTAAAAAGAAATTTTTCTTATATTTTATTTATGAAATTTATTATAATTTCAAAATAATCAACAAAAAAAAACTGTTCTTAAAATTCCATTAAGTTCATTTCCACCAATATTTTCTTTACCTTCCCTTAGTAAATCGATATTTTTCAAACAAAATCTGAAAAAAAAAAAATATTTATAACTTTCATTTAAAATGAATTTCAAATTTTTAATACTATATGCTACCCAAAATTATTGCGTTATATTATTTTACCTCAGATCATTAATAATATTTTAAATCTATTAAAAGTCAGGTAAAATTTATACAAAGTAGAAGAAATAAAAATAAAAAAGGTAAAAAAACATTGACAGCAAATATAACAACAAACGTGACTCATCCATTCATGCATTTCTAATTTAACCAATAATAGAAATATATAAGTTAAGTATATAGAAGCAATTTATATCAACGGATTTGATCTGAATTTCTCATTTCAATCTAGTCTTAATACCTGACTTGAATAACTTTTATAGTATAACAAAAAGTCTCTAAAATTTAATAGGAAATTATCCAAACCTTAAACTGAAGAGACAATAGTTTCCTCCTATATACGATTAACAATTTTTTTTTTGTTTATATGGTGTCACTAGCCATGGTAGTACAAGTCAGTAAAAAGTAAATTTTTTGGCGTCGTCTATCATTTTGATTTAATTTGATCTAGATTTACAAAAAAAAAAAAAAAAAATGTTTTCATTTTTTTGTTCTTTTTGAACAGCGATAATGGCTTTAAGTGACTAGCTATGAATTTTTAATGTTTATAATTTTTATTTTAATGGGTTTTTATTTTTATGGTATCTGTTTATGGTTCAAGCTGTGCTACTGCAAAAAAAATGCGCTAATTATGTGGAGAAATTATGTCAATCGAAGAATTAGGTTGTAATTTTTTTTTTTAATAGATGGATTTTGATTTTAAATTAGGCATTTTAGAGATTATTAAGACAGTTTATATAAGCATTAGCGTAATCTGGTAAATATTGTAAATTATTAAAATTGGAAGATTAAAGTTGGGTGCATTTATTGAAATTTGATGTAGAGCCTTAAAATATTGTCATAAATCTTGTTTTACATTTCCTTCAATTTTTGTTTTCGCCGAAATCTAATCAACCAATTTAAAAATAAGAAATCTTAATTAATGACCGACTAACTGCAAAAACGGAGCTGCGACTGAATTCTTGACCGCACCCTAATACAACATGTACGAATTTTCATTAACTTGGAATGTAATAAGGTCGTTAAAGGATAAATTTGATTGGATTATACAATAAATGTCGTTGAAGCATCTAATTCAGTCTTAAATGGTTAAATTAAATTGAATTGGCTTCTAATAAGTTCGCAATAATTTAATTGGTAACCTGAAGCTAAACATTTCCTTTTGGGTACATGCATTTTGTATTACATGTACCTAGACTAGACCAAGCATTACTTTAGCGCTCTTGCTAGACAAGGATTAAAAAATTACAAAAATAAAACAATTTTTATGACTTTTTGATTTAAAACATTAATTTTTTTTTTGTTTTGTTGCAGATTTATCACATCGACAGAGAACATTAGCAAAAAGTTTAAAAGAATTTAATTTCGAATGTATTGGAACAGCACAAACAGATGATGAACAAGTGATAAGTGATAGTTTGCGACATTTTGGTAATCTAATTGACAACATTGAAGAAGAACGTGAAAAAATGGTAAAAAAAAAAGTTTCTATTTATATAAATATTTATTAACATTTCATCTTTCAAACAGCTTCAATTGGCACTCGATCAAATCATTGAACCATTAGAAGATTTCCGAAAGAAACAAATTGGTGGTGTTAAAGAGAATAAAAAGAAATTTGATAAAAAAACAGAAAAATTTTGCCAATCACAAGAAAGATTTTTAAATATGTCAACTAAAAAACCAGAAAATACAATTCAGGAGGTAAGTTCAATAAATTGTATAATTATGTCCCTAAAATGTCATTAAAAAGTTATTGCAGCCTACACAGGGAAAACTTCGTGGGGGAAAACTTATTTTAAAGCAATTTAAAAAAAAACATATTGCAATTTTCAAACAAGAAATTCTACTTAATTTTCGGTTTCTTTTAAAACTTCCAGTTTTATAAATCATTTCCCAATAGAAAAATAATATTTAGCACAAAATTATTAAGTTTTTTTCTGTTTTTCTGACATTCGACAAGAAAAACTTTTCTAAATTGCTAAACTTTTCGAAGTTTTTGCAAAAAAAAAATTGTTGAAAAAATATGGAAAAATTCATAGGAAACTGAAAATCGTAGACGTAAGATCAAAAATCTATAAAATTCCAGTAAAATTTTAGTAAAATTTGTTTATACTTATCTTTAAGCCCAATAATTGTGACGGCTATCCACGTATATCCTGATCATTATACAACCGTTTATAATCTAATTATGCTCCAACTGAACTAATCGCTTGCGGAATCCAATTTATTTGAGCAGTTTCGTACAATTCACTTAAATAAAGTTAATTAAATTATTTAAACTGGAATGACAGCATAAATGAACCTTCATACACAACCTTCTCAATTTGTGTGAAGAAGGATCTATAATTTTAATTTTGTTGTCCTTTATTTGACTTTTGTTAATTCAAATTTTCTAAATATTTAATCTAATTAATTAAATCCTGAAAAGTAATGTATAAATATAAAATTTAATTGCTTCTCAATTATTTTTAACTAAAATTTCACAAATTGGCAACATCTTGTAGCTAGTTTTTTTTTTGAAATTGTTATATTCGTTTCTTTCAATTTGTATATATTCTATTTCTGTTTTTAATTAAATAAAAACAAAATAAGATCATTAGAAAAGTTTAAGGATATACAAATAAAATTTAATTTAGAAACTTTTATATTGAAACTTTTTTTTAAGTTTAAATTATACTTGTAATTTATTTCCTAAATCGTATGAATTAAAATGTATTAAAACTTTCAAGTTTACAGAAATGAACTTTGTATAACTTTTGAATACTTTATGAATATGTGTCTTAAATCAAATCAATTTTATTTAAAGAAACTTTAAAATAAATTTTTATTTCAAGTTTTTGATATATCCTTAAATTATTAACATGGTATCTTAAAAGATGGTCCACGGGACTAGGAACTTTTAAAAACTAGAAAATTCTGAAAGTAATTGTATTTAATTCACACAAATTTTCACAATAATTTTAATTTTTTCTAAATTATGCACCTGAAATGACCTCTCCTTCTCTGTATCCTCACAAAAATAATCACAAAAGGCTCAATATTATAATGGTTTCTAATATTTTTAGTATTATCAGGGTTTCTGTGTTGTTTTTTTTTCAATTTGTCGTAGAATGAAGTGGGATTTCTGATGTCTTGAGTAGGGAAATTATTTCACATAATATTGAAAATTAATTTGAAATTGTCACTGCTTATCAACCACGAATTCATTATTTACGTATACTAAAAGTAATTGTAGTACACACGGTGCAAGTTTTCTCTACAGCTCATTATTCACTGAATCACTGTTCCATTTGATTACTAAATAGCTTACTACATAGCCAACTATGAATATATTTACGAAATAATAATAATTTCAAAAGTTCACTTTGCTATTGACCACTTTTTTTAATGCTTTATACTCCAAAAAATTTGTTTAAAAAAAATATTTATCATTCTTAAGCTCTTACCATGAAAACCCTCTATGAATAAGTATTCTTTAAGCTTAAAATATATCGATGTGGTGTGATACTCGTAATTCAGAAATTCTAATTTATTACTAAAAAATTTTTTAAATATTTGGAAACAAATCCTTTCATTCTTCTTCAAAGAAGAAAAATATATCCTTTTATACCACTAGCTATAACTCGTCTTCACAAGAACTACCACCTAACACCATGTGCATTTTGATATAAATCACAGAAGAATGATTCATAATAATAAAAAAAAAAACCATTTAAAGTCAATGACATTTGATTTTGAAAATATAAATTCACCCACCATCACTTTCTACGATGCAATTTATGTGATAATTTTCATTCAGGTGGTTTTACTATATAATATATTTATTATACAAGTTCTTATTTACCTAGCTGAATTGTAACTTGTAAAGCCACTGACTGGCTATAAGTATTTCGAAGATAATTTTTTCACTTTAGGGTGTATTGTTATAAAATTATCAAATTATAAAATGAGGAAATTTATTAAATAACTTTATTGTCTTTTTGTTTAGAAAAATTTATGATTAGTTTATTTATGCTTTATAATAATTTGCCTTTAATCTCACTATTATTTAACATTAACACCAATAAGCTGTTTCAGCGTAAGAAAACCATCTACATATATTTATAATGTACAATTTAGCATGACTAATGGCTGGGCTACATAGTTTCTATCAGTTCGATTCGACCGGCTAAGTAAACTGACCACATAGTTATCGATTGCAACCGATAAAATCACATATTATTATTTTTTGAAATTGTCAAATTTCATTTTTCTTGACATTTCTTTCAATTTGATTTCAATCGTTCCAAACTCTTTCGATTCGATTTTCCATATAAAATATATGAAGACGTCAAATTTGAACTTTACTTAACTGAACCGATCGAAACTATGTAGCCCACATTTAAAAATTGATAATAAATCGAAACGTCAATGTCAACATTTTTTGTTATTCAAGACAATTACGATGGAAACTTGTCAAGAAGTTAAATAATCATCAATTTAAGCTCAAATAATTATCTCACTGACACTAATATAAAGTTTCATAAATTCGAGACAACTAAGAATTTATTTATTGTGACTTACGACGGCTTGTTTTATACTAACTTTAACTATTAGGTTAGGGTAAGGTAAAGAGTCAAATTACAAAATAATTAATTATACTATTTTTTTGTAATGAAATTATTATTTTGAAAGTAATATTTCAAATTTCCCTACCATTAATAGCAGATATTTATTATTAGAAAAATTACATTTTTCGCCAACGAAAACAAAGGACCATACACCAATTTTCCATTCCAAATCCTTTTTTAATGCATTGAATTTCTTGTAAAATATTTTTTTCGAAAGTTTTAATATGGTGTAAATATTAAAAAATTATTATTGATACACCCTAGTTTCTATGTTATTATATAAATCACACAGGAGGCACAATTTAACTATTTTTAAATACCATGAATGCCGACCGGCTGTTTGGTATTTTTATCAGTTATAAATACAAGAAAAACAAAACAAAAAATGAAAATGTAAAATGATAAATGAAAAATATCTACAATAATGAAAATACCTTACAACGAACAAGAAGGCAATTGGTAAAAAAAAATTATGTTAGGCTGTCTTAAAGAGTCTAGACTTTTTCTTTTATTAAAATGTTTCAAATTATTTTTGTGTTTTTGTTATATTACCATACAAAATGTTGAAAGTTGAAGGAGCTTTAAAGACGTCATCATTCAAAAATCATTATTTTAGTAAAAAAAAATGAAATAACAACATACAAATATTTGATTTTCCGGATTTTCCAACTATATATATAATAGTTTATGATGATTAAATATATCTGAAACCTTCATGACGACGTTGCTACGATAGTAGTATTATCAGATCAACATAAAAAAAAAACGTATATAACTTTTTAATAACGAAAATTTTCCTATGATATCACGTATTTAACAGATTTTTTAATATTTATTTTCTTACCCCCCTAAAATATATTACGTTTTTTAAGAATATTATTTCCCTAACAAAAATGATAATAAGGAAAAATAATAGAAGAGTATGTAAACAAACAATATAAATAATCATTTTCTTTATACCGTCAAATGGGGTTTATACGTGGAAATTCAACTATGTAAAAAAATCCTTTTCTCCAAATTTTGAGTACTCTCTGAGGATTCCGTTTGGTAGATATATGTAAATAATCTACCAGAAACTTTTTTAATGAAATTAAAGTTATTACTAAGAAAAAAACATTCTCTATTCTCTTTAACAAGTCCTTCTTACCAGCCATTACTTTAAAGCAAAAATCTAGTTCACTCGTATGTCGAATGGTGAAACGTGAAACATAAAAGAATGTTGAGGATTTAATAATACCTGAGAATTTGAATAGCTCTGAAAAGTTATTAATTGTGGTATCATTTCCTCTTCAATATTTAATTATGTCGGCATCGTCAACTGTACAAAGCATAAAGATATTTTATGTAACGAAATTGTTATAATAAACATTGAATGAGCTTTCTAGAATCTAGAACCTAGAAAAGATTGATAAACCAAACTTTTCTGTTTTGCATTTGTGATGGTGCCATATTTCGTTGGAAAACTATTCCGAATGCTAAATTAAGTTATAGAGTTGACATTCCTGCATCCATGGAATAGTAATTGCATTTGTTTTTCCACATTTTTAACAAAGATTTTGTACAATCGGGCCACATCACATCAAAGCTGTCTAATCGACTAAAATTTTAAGGAATTTTTGAATCCGTATTTCTTTATCCAGACAATCAAACTAACTTTATTATCCCAATTGTTGTCCACACAAATCTTAGAAATCAAATAGAAATTCAAATTTATATTGAATCCTTATTCTACGTTATATTAAAATGTGTATTTAACTAAAAATTTACGAAGCTACAATATACAATTAAAATCATCTAACCAAAATGAAAATAAATTTATCGTTTTTAATATCCGGAAAAATATATTTCGGTATTATAGATAATTATTTAGCATGCATTTATATGAAAACTTAATTTGTTTCCTCCTCTCTTGCGTTTACCATCCTCCAAAAATTTTCCACTATGCACTATGGCATCACAAACAAACAGCCCTTAAAACCACAGCAACAATCATTGTTACACAAGCCGGCGTTGTTTATTTGAAGAAAAAAAAATTGTATATACGTATATATTTTAAGGATGAGGTCCTTAAAGGCAAGCATGGTAATACATTTTTATGTATAATACATAAAACTTAATATGAGTTTGCGCAAAAATCGTTTATACATACAGAAATATCCTTGTAAGTATTATTTATTTCGTTAAGTATAACGAAACTTGTGATATTTGTATACCTGGCAGTACTAATTTTTTATACATTTGTATAATAAAAATGATGACGTTTTAACTTTTAAAAAAATGTCCTAGAATTTTATCAATACTTTTCGATTAATGATTAAATTTTCATGTTTCATGTGAACATTATAAAATTTTAAGGATTTAAGGATTTGCTGTTTTAATTGTTTTCAGATTTTTTATAATTGTAAATATAATTTAATATTAAGGATTTTATAAAATATTTTCAATAAATAAATAATTTTTTTCATTAATTGAATTTTCATCCGTTAAGCTTTCTCAGACAGATTTATACATTTTAAATTTTATCCTTTTACCCACGCAATATCAAAAAAAAAACTTCATTAATAAAGAAAATTTATTCACCCTTTTTTTATATATATATTTATATTTACCTCACTATCTTCTGCTACAAAAATTTGCTTATAACAAAAAACCCACCCTTTTTAGCCACGTTGTTATTCACCCCGTCACCGATGTTGTAACAATATAAAAAAAAAATCATTAATAAAAATTGCATTTTTTATTTTCAACAAATCCCATTTTGTAATATCACAAATACATAGAAAAAAAACTAACAAATTCAATGATAAAATTTATTATACATAACAAAACATTGCATGTGATTTCAACCTGTTCACCGCCGTAAAATCGACAAATATGTAACACTCTTGTGTAACAAAAAAGGATTCATAATAACAACAAAAAGTATATAAGTAAAAATAAAAAAAAAATATATTCACCCTTCCCGCCAATTTTATTAAATATGACTGTAGTCTCACCACATCCCCCCCACCACTTATTCATCTTTTTAAGGAAAATTCACCCTATTTGAATTTATATGTTACTGATATTTTCATTCACACCAAAATTTATTATTCAATATCCTTTTTCACAAATACATTAAAACTGTATGGAAAACCAACACTCACACAAGAAAAATCCTATAAAATTTATCAATTGATAGTTTGTTGTGTTGTTAAATAATAAAAATGTAAAAAAAAGGATTCATATTTCATATTTTAATACTAATACATAATAATTTTCTTTTATGGGTGAATGATACGGTGAATATGGTGAATTTTGATTGTGGTGAATATTTCATTGTATGTGATGAAAAGCATGTTGTATAATTTTGTTATGTTTGATCTCTTTGTCCTTCTTACTAATATTACCACATGAAAATCATAATATATAAATTATAATTTAGTTTCATTTCATGTCCTGCGGTATCAAATGGGCGCTTTAAAATTAATAAAATATAAAAAATTAAAACGCATAATTTAAAATTTTAAATAATTATACAAAAATATTTAAAAATTTCTACAAATTAAAAAAATATTCTATTGTAAGGATACAAAAAAGGATATATTCGTATAAGAAAAAGAGAATTTAATATAAAAACTAATTTTATAAAGTGGTGAATATAAAAATCCAATTTAGGAGAACGTCTCTTCAACAAAAAAAAAAAAACAAATATGAAATTGAATGAAAATATTATTAAATTTCGTTGTATATATCCTTTTTAGTGATTGTATATATGTGAAAGAATATCCTTTTTATTTTAATTTAATATTAAGCAAATGCAATGACAGAAAATTGAAAGTTATTAATAATAAAAATTAAGAATTTGTGTTAAAATTTAAATATATATTAAAAAGGATACATTTACGTAAATTTTAAAAAGGAATTAACAAAAAAAAATTAGTGCTTTTCTTGGTTTGTGATTTTTCTACAACAACAAAAAAACACTAAAAAAATTTTTTTTAAGAACTTTTTCTTGCCTAAAAAATTAAGGACATTTCTATAATAAAAAAAAAAAATCGCCTAAAATATTTTTATAATATTTTTGATAATTTACATAATTTTATACTTTGTTTAATAAATAAAAAGGACATTAATTTTATGGTGTAGAAGATATTTTAAACCAACGAAAGAATATTTTTTTGTTTTGGTGTGCAAAACACATAAAGGACATAATTTATGTAAGGATTATCGATTACGAAATTATATTTATTTAATGATTGCATTTTTTCGCATCATTGTTTATTGGTAAGAAATGGAAAAGTAATAAAAATGTTTTTACGTCAAATATCAAACATTTTTTTTGGATATTTTATTTTTGTAATAGTATTGGGATTACCTCATAAATATTTGTATAATTTTTTTTATTGATTTTTTACTATATTTATATATGTATTAATTCGGGAATGATTTTAACAAAATTGTTCACAAATATTCGATAACAAAACTTAATAATAAGAACAAAAATTTATTCGATTTATTGTGAGTTGTCGCCGTTGTCCTTTATTTTGTACCCATCCTTTTTATGTCATTATTTATTTTGAAATGTATTATTGTATTGTATGATTGTTTAATGGTGTTTGTAATTTTTGTTTTCAATTTTTTTTAGGTGATTCGCATCCAGCGTTTTAAAAACATTTTATGATTTAATGACAAAATGTCATTATAAATGACAAATTGTGATTTATTATTTGTACAGGATTACTTTATATTGAAATATATTCCATTTAAAGTAATGCCTATTAAATATGCAAACATATTAAATGTTGTTTCATTAACTTGTCTATTGATTAGACGGAATCTGCAAATTTGCACGTAGGCAAGAAATTAACCCATTGTACCCCAATTACCTGATTATACTAAGATTTCAATAAATTCTTAACGAAATTTGCTGTCAAAATTCATAATAATATTTTAAAAAAATGTTATTTATTTATTTATTTTTAATAACCTGCCGGCTGACTAAATTTCAGTTCCCTATAGAAGGTAGGTAACATAGTTATTTGCTGGAAGTCTCCTAATGGTATCTTATATAGTAAGGCTAGCGAAAGTTGCCGAATACTTAGTGTAATAAGCGATCCAGTTAGGATAAGACGGGCGCAATGTAGAAATTCGGTTCTTGACGACTACGTCCGATCTGGCGGATAAGATAACTGCGGTCGTCCTGGCCAAGTTTAGTGAGAAGTATAAGCCGTTCTACCATACTAAAATTTCCAAATTATTTTATATTTCTTCGAGTTTTGACAATAACTCTTCGTTATATAAATTTTAATCTATCTCGTAAAATTTAAAATTTTATATTTGAATTTATAAATTTGCAATTAACACATTTGAAAATGTTGACAAAGAATTATTTTTCCATAGTAAATTTTGATAAATGAAATAGATCCATTCATCATTAATAAAAACTACATTAAGTAACTAAATGATGATGATAATTATATGTTAAATCTGATAAGTATTCATGTTTATATACTTAAAAATACAATAATATTTTATGATATATTTTATCTGATATACCATAAAACTATTTTATAGTTCCAACCTTGCAACATTTTTATTAATTTTCTACATTCATCATAATTTTAATATCCTCCATCCACAATTTATATCACATACATTGCTCATAAGTTTTCCATTAATGTGCATTTATAATTTCTTCCACCCACTTTCGTTCAAATGTCCTTACTACTGAGAACTTTTATACAAACACTGTAAAAACAATGAAAATCATAATCTAAACAACAACAAAAAATACAATTAGAATTAAATTGCATGCAAGGATTTTTCTGGTTTATAGAAAATATATCAATGGGAAAAACGGAAAGGACATACAGACTACAATATTATAGATGAATTGATAAAACTATAAATGGTAAAAGTTTTAAAAAGCCTAAACATTTATAGCGTTTTTTATTAATTTTCTTTTGTGGGAAAGTTTATATGGAAAAACTTTTACAATGAAATTTTAAAATATCAATTTTTGATAAGTATAAATATATAATAGAAAAGTTTTTAATAGTTTAATGAAAAATGGAATTATTGACAATTCATAAATAATTTACTTAGGATACAGATATCGATCAGATAAATGTCCTTAAGTCGTTAATATAATTAAGTTCTGATTTGAATCTTGGACATATGTAACTTTTAAACCATTTTTAATAATTGAGCTAAGACCATACCAGGCTAAATTTTATTCAAATGCACTGTTGTCAAAACCAACGTCTTCGAATTTATTCAGAGAAATTATAAATTGTATATATAATTTCCCATGATTTTCAGTATTCTCTGGCTGTCATGATTAAAAGTTGTCTCACAATTGGAAATTGCCCATGATTTTAGCGACAGTGATTCAATGTTCTTCAAAATAAATGTAATTTGATTCACTGCCGATGAAAGTAGATGGAAGACTATCAAGAATTAAATTAATTTGAATACTGTTGTCCTGATCTCCTCATAAACTGAAATCTTTTTTAGTCCTTAGAAGAAATAATTTAAAATTTAACAATTTTCTTTTTTAATAATTATTTTAATTAATTTAATTTCTTCTTATTTTTATTTTAGGCTGATGCTAGTTTAGGAATGCACGAACGTGAATACATAAATGAATCATTAAGTTATGTATTACGAATACAAGAGGTACAAGAACGTATAAAATTTGAATTTGTTGAAATATTATTGGCATTTATACAAGGATGGTTAGTATTTTATCATACAGCACATGATCATGGTGATGACAATAAGGAATATTTAACAGATTTAAGGCATAAAGTACAGAAGGTAAAACTAAATTAACATTTTCTTTATCACAAATCAATATTTTTATTATCAATTTTACCACAGACCCGAGAAAATTTTGAAGAAGCTAGAGAAAAAGTAAATGAACTTAAAAGTAAATATATGGAAAAGAAAACGGTAAGAAAATTTCAAACAAATTTATACAATTTATTATTGAAAAATTTCTTAAAATTTTTTTTTTTTTATCCACCAGAAACCTGAGGAGAAGTTTACTAAACGTGGTTACTTGTTTTTGATGGAAAAAAGTATAATTTTTTTTAAAAATTTCAAAGTATTTATTTTATTTATATGATTTTTTTTTAGAACCATTCAAAGCAACATGGACCAAATACTATTGTACATACAAAAAACAACAAAAAGAATTTACAATGTTGCAATTTAATCAAATTTCTGGTCGTGCAGAATCAACAGTTGAAAATTTAATATTAGTGACGTGTCAGCGACGTGCATCTGAATTTGAAAAACGTTTTTGTTTTGATTTAGTTTTTAAAGAAAAACCTGGAATTATTTATACATTTCAAGCATTAAGTGAAGAGGATCGTAAAACTTGGATAAATGCAATGGACGGAATAGAACCGGTAATAAAAAAATTTAATAAGCATATTTTTTTTAATATTACCTATAATTAAATTTTTGGTTTTTAGACATATTTGGCACCTGGAAAAGCTAAAACAAATGAAGAATATCAATTAGATGAAGTGGGATTTGCATTTATTAGGAAATGTATTGAGGTGTTAGAAGGTCGTGGCCTAGAAGATGAAGGACTTTATCGTAAAAGTGGTGTTGGTACGAAAATAACAAAATTATTGTCAATTGGTATGGATAGGAAAAAGACTGATCTAGTATTTACCGATGAACAATATCGTGATTTATGGGAAAGTAATACAATTGCCAGTGCATTAAAAACATATTTACGTAATTTAAATGAACCATTAATGACATATCGTTTTCATAATGGATTTATAATAGCAGCCAGTAAGTTTATATTTGAAAAGAATTATAACTGATTACTTGATATATTTGGATAGTTCTTCTGAAAATACGTTTTTTTCTACATTGAAAGCTTATTGCATTAAAGCGCAAATAATTATCTACAATTAAGATCAATCTCTTCTTGTGAAATAATATTATGATACGATATGAACACAACCCAAAGTTATTTCACCAGAACTATAGAAAATTCGTTAAAAATTTTTTGGATTTCCATTAAAATTGTCATTCTACTGGGGCAATGTTATTTTTATACAGAAATTCTTCTTCTAGCTGATAAGTATTTGAACTATAGAATTAATACTAAGTTTTGTCATTCTTCAGCGTAGAAATAATTAATAATTTCAAACAAATTTACTAATTTAAGTAAGTTTTGTTGTTTCTAACCATCAATTGTATAAATTTTCTGAAGAACTACACATTTATAATTTATTATTCATAATTATCCTATGAATTTGTATTTGAAATTTCGTATTTTCAATTATTTTATAGAACAAGAAAGCCTAAGACAAAGAGTTAGCGATGTACATACATTAGTTCATCAATTACCAAAACCAAATAAAGATATGCTTGAATTGGTTATACGACATCTAACTGAGTAAGAATTTTAATTTAAAAAATTAATTTAGCCAAAATATTAATACAAAAAAAAATATAATAATTTACAGAGTTTCACGTAAATATGAACGTAATAAAATGTCTGTATTTAATTTGGGCGTTGTATTTGGTCCAACATTATTACGTCCACAAGAGGAAACAGTTGCCGCCATTTTAGATATTAAATTTAATAATATTGTTATAAATATATTAATTGAAAATTATGATTTAATATTTAAAACAAAACCAGGACCTGGTTTAGTTGTTGATTCAACAAATTCAAGCCCACCAACACGTATGCCACGTGTCCATCATGGTAATAGTAGTAGTGGCGGTGGTGGTGGTAGTAGTATTAGTAAATCTGGTCGACAAAATATGTATTCACCACAACAGCAAGTTTTTCGTGTTGTAGCAAAATCAAATTATACTGATCAGCCAATGTCATCTAGTTTACAAAGTATTCCAAATGGTATTTATATGAATACTGGTGGTGGTAATGGTAATGGTAGTAGTAGTAGTGGTAATGGCGGTAGTGGTCAAAAAAATGGTAGCTTAATAGTAAATAGTATACCAAAAGGTATTACATCAACAATTAGTAATAGTATAGTAAGTGCAACACAAAAAAATCATCATCAATTATCACCACATATGGCATTATCAGAAAGTGATATTAGTATACGACGTGAACCAACATATGTATCAGTTAGTGGTTCACATTTAACTGGTAGTGGACCAAATGGAACAAATTTACCAATTGGTATTATTAGTGGTAATACTAGTGGTCATCATGCACCAGCAAGTTTACGTAATGATTATTTAATGTCATCATCACCATCACATATTAATCATAATAATGCTGGTGGTAGTTATGTTAATAATCGTGATCATCATCGTAGCGGTCATAATTCAAATGTATCACCACCATTGGCTATACATCGAAATGATGATCGTTCAATATTTGGACATACACGGCATTTAAGTGGCTATGCACCAACAGCAACAACACCAGTTAAACATTTTCCTGGTACAAGGGGTGATAGTAATGATCGGATGCATTCAATAAGTAGTTCAAATGAATCTGTTTGTGATTCGATATCATCAAACCGTGACAAACATAATATTAGTGGCGGACGATTAAGTATAAGTGGTGGTATAACAACAACAACAACTAGAGATGGCGGTGGCAGAGGCAGTGTTGATTATATTACAGCACCATCTCTAAATTCATCAATATCAACATTATTAGGTGGTGGCAGTATAATAAGCGGTGATGATGTTGTATCTGCAACACATTCAGCTGATTATGTGCCAAAGAAAATTAATCGAACAAAAGATATTAAACAAATTAAAATGGATTTAACAGCTGGAACAGCGTAAGTTATAATAATTTCTTAGAAAAATATTATGAAAATATTTATAATTGAAATTTTATTTTACAGGAGAGTTAGAACTTTGTATGCATGTTTAGGTGAAAATGAAGGTGAATTAAGTTTTGAACCAAATCAAATTATCACAAATGGTAAATTATTAATTTTAAAATAATTATTATACATATTTATATTTGAAAATTATATTTTTTAGTTCGATTTTCACATGAACCTGGTTGGTTACAGGGCACATTAAGTGGTAAAACTGGTTTAATACCTGAAAATTATGTTGAGCATTTAAAACCATTCCATTGAAAGTCAGAGCAATAAAAATAAAAACCATATTATTTATAGAGATACACAGAAAATAAGAATCCGAAATTATTAAAGGAATAATTATTATAAAATGAACTTTAATTTAGTAGAACACACATCTAAAGTGATATAAATTATTTATTTAAAATAAAAATGGGAAAAGAATAATAAATATATTTAATAAAAAAGAAATAAAACTGAAAAAATCCATAAATAATAAATTAATCCAAATTAGGCAAATATTAATATTATATTATCATCATTTAATAGATAGTAAAAACACCAATTAAAATAAAATGTAAAAGAAAACTGTCCGAATTTAATTATATAAACGAATATTAAAATTATTATACATAAAATTATTTCAAAAATTAGTAAAGAAAACAATTAGAAATAGTTAGATAATTTATTGTGAGAGAAATTCTGTATAATTTGACTATTTTCAAGTATTAAAATTCCACCCAAACTATACAGCGAATTATTATATTCGTAATTAACCAGTGGCACGAATTATTCGCGATTACTGCTACTATAGAAAAATTAGCATATACAATTATAACTTGACACCGAAATTAGCTGCATCGCGAAATTTGAGCTGTAATTCTTATTTGGAAACTTGTTACAACATCATAAAAATATTTTAAATTATTTTTCAAAATAATATTCATAAATAAATAGCTTAAAGCAAATACGAAGTGCTAGCAGAAAAAAATTACGTCTACCTAGTATAGAAATATACATAAACCGGTCATTTACTTTACAGAATTGTAAATGATTTACTGTCAAGAATTCAAGCTGGTACTACCGACGAATCATAAAGTGATTCTGCAATTTATTCTATATTTTAATAACAATAAAAAAATATTTAATTTAATTTTTACTAAACGTCGAAAACGCAAATTATTTTTCTAAATTTGTCAATTATCAGAATTTCTTTAAAATAATTATAAAAAAAAATATTTCAATTAAAATAATTATATAGAAAATATTTAACAAAAATTAAAATAGCAATATTATAAAACAAATATCAATATCAGAAAAAATATCAATAATAATATAATAATTATTAAAATATATAGTCAATTTTTGTCCCACAATATTTATAAAAAATCTTTTACATTTTTCATCACAACCATTAAAAATATTCTCATATTCAGAATTGGAATGGATTTTTTCATGAGGTTAGGTGTTTTCGAAATACATATTATATTTGTTTTTGTTTTTTTTTTTTTTCTTCGGGAATTTTTATAATTTTCGAAAATATTCGAAATCTGTTTTTTTTTTTTTTTTTGTTGTTGTTTATTTTATACAATATTCCCCAAAATTTACATACATATTTACCTAATAAAAATGATCTAAAGAAAATTATTTAGAGAAAATTTATTGCAAGTAAAAAAGCCATATAAATAAAATTGTTTTTGTTTTATTATTATTATTATTATTATTATTTTGTATAAACATTTATTTTTTAATTTTATTATAACTTTAAGAATTTTCAAATAAATTTGGAATAAAAACTAGAATTTAAATTAATAACAGAAATGTAAGGAAATTTTTGGTATATGGTAGTGGAATGGAGAGAATGTTTCAAGAAAAATTATTATTTTGATCGAAAGAATTAATAAACACTTAAATATTATATAATTAAAAACAAAAGGCTGTTTTATTAAATAAAAATAATAATATTAAAAATGAAAAAAAAAACTTATTCAAATTAGCGACTAAATGAAAAATTAATAAAGCTAAAAAATAAATCAAAAATTATTCAATATAATAAATGATTTTGTACTGAAAGGATATTATAAATATTTCAATTTCGGATATAATTTTTATTTCAATTATAAAAACAAAGCACAATTTAACTAAAATCTGAATTGATTTTTCTCCAAAAAATTTATAAAAACATAAATATCTATAAAAAAAAATATTTACTTTTTATCCTTTCGGTACACAACGGCATGAACCATAAAAATATTTTCAAAAAAAAAAGAATTGCTTTACTAATTCAAAATTTACCCTGTATAAAAAATAATAATGTTGTCATTGAGTGTATAAAATTTATAAAAAATATTTAAAATAAAGAAATTTATAATTAATATATATATTTTTTAAAAAAATATATTAAAAAGTTGTGTTTTTTTGATGTGAGAAAAATCGTTTTTATCCTTAATTTAAAATAAAAATAAAAAACAAATTGTATAAATTTATTTTAGAAAATTTTCATAAATGTTTACAAATAACAAAAACAAAAAAACTGCTAATTAGATAAGTATGTGTCTGTGTGTGTGTATTTGTTAAATTTAATTACATAAAATGATAAATGTTTCTATACAGTAATAAAAAAAAAAAAAAAAATATAAAAGAAAATGTAGAAAAATGTGAAAATTATAAATGTTTAATTGTTTAGACGTTTAGAGTATGATTAATTAATTTGGAAATTATTATTTTACATTACATAATATTTTTACATAAATTAAATATTTCTTATAATTAATAATGTTTTATCCATTTTTCTTCAATTAATATTAAAACTTTTCTACTACTAAATTTAATGATATTTAGTTATTCCGTATAAACAACATTAGTGACATTTTATAAGTAAAAATTTATAAAAACATTATTACAGTACAGGAACAGAAAAATTGAAATATTTATTTATCATCTTTTTATAATCTTAAAATAATATTTTTCATAACAAATATTTAAAAAACTAAACTATAAATAATCAAAATTTTTCTGCAGAAAAACAAATTGATTTGGAATAGTTCACAAATTATTCGAAATAAATTTTGTATATATACCTGAATTATGAGATGATATTGTCTTATTTAAGATTTTCTCAGATTTTTCAGAGCTTTACTTGAACTATAATTACAATTTAAGTACTAAAAATTCTTATTTATTGGACTGATTGTGATTATTATTGTAACGATAAATTTCACTCTAAAATGTAATATATTTGATTACTTTAACTAATTATTAAAAAAAAATTCTTTAAAACATCTAAATAAGAAATAAAAAATTTCAAAATTACGATCAGATTGAAAAAATTCTTAAAACAATATAACAAGAAAATCTATTTCATTATATTCAATCCCGATTTTCGACAATTTCCATACCATTTTCAATTCCAATTTGTCATTCGTTTCGATTTTTCTGATACTCTAAAAGTTTTGATTAATTATCTAAAAAAAAAAATTCTTTCCTTAACATAATAAACATACACTGCACAAAATATAATAAACAAATTATTTAAAATATTATTAGAAAATTATTAAAACAAAAACTAAATAAAAAAAATGTATGTAAACTAAATTAATTGACCAAAATTTATGAAACAAAAAAAAAATACTTTCTTTTTGTAATTTATATATATAAATATTAAGATTTCCAAGAAAAACAGAAATAAGCACATTTTTTTGTCACCTTCACGACACTAGAACCAGTGCTTAATAAATATTTATGCGTTATTCTCAATAAATCTAAATATGATTTCAAATAATTCCAATAAAATTAATTTTATGAAAATGTATTATTTCTATTTATAATAATCATTTTTATATTTTTGTATATTATTATTGTAAATTTTTGTATAATAAAAAAAAAAACTTATATATAATTAATTATTATTAATATTTAGTTAAGTCATAATATTTTTGTTTTCTCTAAACTATAAATTTATTATTTTAGAAATTGTTTTTATTTTTTATCTATTTTTTTTCCTTTTTGTTTAGAATTTTGTTAATAATAATAATTAAATATATATAAATATATTTATATATATTAAAAAGAAAATAAATAATTTAAAGAGAAAAAGTTTCATGAAGTATCACTAAAATTATTAAAAAATATTCTTAACACGTTTTACAAGGTCCCGGAAATTCATCACAAGGAAATATTAATTGGAAACTCAACTAAAAATAATTATGGTTTAATTTTTTTATTAGAACAGTTTGCAGTTCTTAAAAAGGATCAATTTCATTTAGTCGGCAATGCCAACAAGCTATCGAAAACATCACATAGCATTAATAATTCGATTCTATTAGAATTAGAAGATTTGTTATATTTTTATATCCTACATTTTTATTTGGAATAAAATTCAAATGTTTCTATTAATTCTCATTTTTTAGTCTTATTTTAAGATGGAATATGAGTACAAACAGAAATTATAAATTGATTGATGTCTACCCTATAAAATTATCAGACTATTTCCAAACACTCGTGTCTTCTATTGGCCTATATAAATAATAAATCTATTTTTTTCTTTTTCTTTTTTGGATAATTTATTTTTGTCAAACCAATATTTTAAATTTTCTTATTATACACAAAACTTTTTTTAACATTTTATGAGAATGAAAACCAAAATTTCAAAATTAATTTATATGGTTGACGCTCCTTCCATAACCAAAGTTTAATTTATTTACCTCCACCAGGTATTTGTGGAAGCGGTGGCAATGGTGGCATCTGTTGGGGACTACGACGAATCTATATAAAAAAAATTAAAATTAGACAAAAAAAAAATTAAATAATAAATAACTACTTACCCTATTGATTTGAGACTGAGGAGTTGGCTGCTATTAGTTCATTGTAAATTATAAATTATTATTTAAAATACAAAATTTTTAAATATTTTTTTATTAACTTACCGGTTCATCGTTATCGGCAGGACTGGCTACAACAATATTTACAGAGGCAATTAATGCCAATGTAATAAAAAGTAATTGAATAAAAAAATTTGCTGATATTTTCATTTTAAACGTAGTAATATTCAAATTAATCAAACTTGAAATGATAGTTTGGTAACCGATTTTCACCCTTTATATATGAAAAATTGAGCACATTATGTTCGTGATTGCATGCAGAAATATCACATTAATTATTCAGAATATAAAAAGAAAAAAATTAACATTTGTCAGTATTTATCAATTGATTTAAAAACAAATTAATTAAAATAATTTTTATACAACATTTAAAATTATTTAATTATTTTTAATTAAGTTTAATTTGTAATTTTAGAATAGTTTATAGATAAACTGAAACTGATATAATATAATTTGTCAACAATATAACACTATTACAATATCGTATATAAAAATTATGATTTTAAGCACCTGTGAAACTGTGAGGAGTAATTTAATTATACTACATTTGGTTAAAAAGTAATTACTATATAATTTATTACTTGACAACTTTACAAGTTTTTTATTATTTAATTTATAATTATAATACTTTAAATTATTTGCATATCCTCTTCTAATTGTAGGAATTTTTTTTAATAATTTCCAAATAAACAATTACAGCCCGATAATTTTAAAAATCATGGTAAAAATATAGATGCTTATTATAGTAGTGCTTCATATCATCTTTTTGATTCATCTAGGTTTGCTGACATTTATTTTTAATTTAAAATCATCTGGGATACTTTTTTGTGATTCTGAAAACCTATACCTTTTATATATAATGTTCAAATGCTGTTGGTTTATGGGCATTATAAATTTAAAAAAATTAACGACACCCCTTAATAAAAATGTAATATTCAAGACTCTTCTCTCAAGGAGGTTGGTGATAGAATAATTTAAAAATGGACACTAAATAAATAAATATAATTCCATTCTTGCTTTTCAAAATATTCTTTTTTTATTGTTCTTCGTATACCGAATCTTGCGGATGCTTGAAACAGATTGGTTTGTTTGATGCTTGAAACGGATAAAATCCCACAAATTAAATAAAGTTATTTTGAATAATTATTATTACCACATTCATTATCAATTGGCGGATATAATTTCAACAACCTTAGCAATCTGGCGGCTAGGAAACCTTCAGATATTTTACGGTTCCTGATTGCTACGAGGAGGATCAAAATCACTACCCTAGCAGTAACCAAGCCAGGTGGTGACATAAGGGGTAGTTAAACAGTGTTAATAATTATCATGAACATGGTCTCTTCAAGCAAATCCACCGATGTAACTCATCTAGATTTCAGTGTAATGTTTTATTACACCGTTTTATTCTTCCTCAAATTATTTGAAGATATTAACTTCAAATTCTGGGTACGTATTTTGAAGAAAATTTAAAGTGTAAATAAATTAAATTAAAAATTAAACTGCAAACTGGAGACACATCAATAAAAATTTATTAATATAGTCTAGAATAGATCAAGTATAATAATCTCATGGTCTCGTATCCAAACTAGACTTTTCTTTCAATGAACTGTTATTTGCAGAAATTGTACAATTATTTCAGGCAAAACTGACAATATAGAAGAAAATTAAGGAAGCAATTCCGGAAGTTCCCAGTGACGCCTTCTTTATAAATAGTGCAAGGCGAATTTTAGTGCAAGCTTCTGTTTAAATTTCTATTAATTCATGCTTCTCAAACTATTTCCAAACAATTCCTACACATTGCTAACAAATATCAGACATTTAGAACTTATCGTTGCCCATTCTAAGACTAATATATTAAATCACATTTACCAATAATACTTTATAAGCTTAAATTCGAATTAATGATCCTATATATTAAATAATAATAAAAAGAACCATTTTTTCCTTGATTTATTTTTATTAAAGAAAATTATTAATTTTGATATAACATTATTACGATTAATAAATTTTAAATTTGAGAATGAATACGACATTCAAAAATCAATTATTTAATTCAATAACCAAAGTTTAATTTAAATTACGTGCATCAGGTAGTGGAGGCATTGATTGCGGTATTTCATCCGGAATATCTTGGGGACTGCGTTCAATCTATAATAAAAAAAATAATAATTCACAAGTTGACACAAAAAATTAAATAATAAATAGCTACTTACCCTATTGATTTGAGACTGAGGAGTTGGTTCCTATTAGTTCATTGTAAATTATAAATTATTATTTAAAATACAGAATTTTTAAATATTTTTTATTAACTTACCGGTTCATCGTTATCGGAAGGACTGGCTACAACGATATTTACAGAGGCAATTAATGCCAATGTAATAAAAAGTAATTGAGTCAAAAATTTTGCTGATATTTTCATTTTAAACGTTAATATTCAAATTAATCAAACTTGAAATGATAGTTTGGTAACAGATTTTCACCCTTTATATATGAAAAGTTATGATATTGAACACATAATGTTCTCCTGATGACATGCAAAAATTGTGTCTAATATTGATCATATTACATAAAATAGGAGTGTAGAAAAAACTAAAATATGTTAACATTATTTTTATTAATTTACAATATAATTAACTGTTTATTTAATATTATATTATAAAAATTCAAAGAAAAATTTACAACTTATAATTATAATTTTTGTATAACATTTTCATAATTTCGTGTTTAGAAAATCTCAATTGGAACCTTAAACATTATTTTTATTTCCTACATTTTTGATATATATTTCAATTTGTTTATGTGAACTTCCTCTTCTTTCTGTAACAATATTTTTCAAATAACAAGTATCAATTAATAGCAGGACAATTGTTTGTTCAGCTTCAGCAGAACTATTCTGATAATACCATGCTAAACATTCAAATATTTTCATTTTTTTTTAAATATACATATAGTATAATAATAATTAATCTTTTGTTTCAATATATTTTCCATGCAGATATAGTAAAGCAAAGCTGCTAAATAGGGGGAGCAGATAAAAGTGATTTATGTCCAACATTATTGTAATTAACAGTATGTACATTTGTAACAAACAGTGCTTTGTGAAAAATTTCAAAACTAATATACCAAATTTCATTGTATACATATTGCAAGTAAAAGTAAAAGGTTATTTAAAGATGTACAATTTCCAACCGGTTTACTACAAGTGGTAGTAGCGTTAATTTATTCAATGGAATTATAGTATTCCTAAATATATGCAATATAGTTTGTACTAAAAAAAACTGCACTACAAAAATGTTTTCTATAATAACATACAGATGGCACCTGGAAAAAATTCTTAAATTTCTACTCCCTATGACTATGTGATGTGAGTGAACTCATTTTCTTCATTGTAAACCTCGTAGACAGTCTCGACTCTCGACGGTGAGAAAGTCCTATGGCTATGCTATGCCGTAGCCGTTGAAGGTTTGTAATGCCAAACAAGAGTTCAAATTTATAGAAATAAATGAAAGCTTACAAACTCGCCGACATCTTCTCAGGTAGGTTTGTGGTAGAAATTTAAAAATAAGAACCCTAATATAAGTATATTAAATGTGGAAACTATCTTCCAAATAGCTTTTTCTAAATAGTATTCTTATTCTTCGAATTTGGATTGTTTGATGGTTGAAACGCATATAATTTCAGTTATTTTAAATAATTATTTTTATCACATTCATTTTTAATTATTAAAAATTATTTACAACTAAAGAAAACATTCTAAAGGTAGCAAAATATGAAACAAAGTAGCCATTTATAAAACGCACATGTTCTCTAAAAGAAAATCCATCGATCTGGGTTTCGAGATAACGATAAAAAACAAACAATTTAATAAGTAATATAAATATGTAATGATACTAATTTTGACAGATATATCGATTGTTTTACTGCAAATTGGAGACACATCAATAAAAATTTATTAATTTGGTATATACTACTAAGATCAATAGTATAATAATCTCATGGTCTCGTATTCAAACTAGACTTTTCTTTCAATCATTTATTGCTTGTAGAAATGGTGAAATTATTTCGGTCAAAACTGACAATATAGAAGAAAATTAAGAGGAAGCAATTCCGGAAGTTACCAGTCTAGAATTTAGTAAATAAAACATTGCTAATATTGTTGATAAATATAATATATAACAAAATAAATTCTTTATTCCCATTTTTAGTGCAAGATTTTCTTTATTTCTATTAATTCTTGCTTCTCAAACTATTTCTAAACAATTCCTACACATTCGACATTCCTAACAAATACCAGACATTTAGCATATATCTTTGTAAATTTTATTAATTTAAATTCGAATTAATGATCTTTATATTGTTAAATAATAAACAAAATTAATTTGTTTCTTTGATTTATTTTTATTAAACAAAATTATTAATTTTGATATAACATTATTGCGATTAATAAATTTTTATTGAGAATGAAAACGAAATTCAAAATTCAATAACCAAAGTTTAATTTAAATTACGTGCATCAGGTAGTGGTGGCATTGATTGCGGTATTTCATCCGGAATATCTTGGGGACTGCGTTGAATCTATAAAAAAAAAATAATAATTCAAGTTGACACAAAAAATTAAAAATTAAATAATAAATAGCTACTTACCCTATTGATTTGAGACTGAGGAGTTGGTTGCTATTATTTTATTGTAAATTATAGGTTATTATAGAAATACAGAATTTTTAAATATTTTTTATTAACTTACCGGTTCATCGTTATCGGCAGGACTGGCTACAACGATATTTACAGAGGCAATTAATGCCAATGTAATAAAAAGTAATTGAGTCAAAAATTTTGCTGATATTTTCATTTTAAACTTTAATATTCAAATTAATCAAACTTGAAATGATAGTTTGGTAACAGATTTTCACCCTTTATATATGAAAAGTTATGATATTGAACACATAATGTTCTCCTGATGACATGCAAAAATTGTGTCTAAGATTGATCATATTACATAAAATAGGAGTGTAGAAAAAATTTAAATATGTTAACATTATTTTAATTAATTTACAATATAATTAATTAATTATTTAATATTATTTTATAAAAATTCAAAGAAAAACTTACAACTTATAATTATAATTTTTGTATAACATTTTCATAATATCGTGTTTAGAAAATCTCAATTGGAACCTTCTTAAACATTATTTTTATTTCCTACATTTTTGATATATTAGAACTTGTTTATTTGAATTTCCTCTTTTTCAAATAACAAGTATCAATTACAGCAGGACAATAATTGTTCTTACAGCTTTACCAGCAAATTTTGATAATCATGCAAAATTTAAAACTTTTTCAGTGTTTTTTCTTAAAGTGACGTGGCTTAAACTCTAAATAATATAAATAAAACCCTAAATAAATTAAATTTTAAATTAAACTCTACACATCACAAATATTTACTAATAATTGTATAATAATTTAAACCAATTACGAGATTTTAGAGATGCTGCTGTAAAAATAAAGGATTTTCAAAAGCAATTATGTATTTCTGTAACATGTATTAAATACATTTCCTGTTGACTTGGGATTTTAAGATATATTAAATTTGTACTCGAGCTATAGCGTTGTTGAATTTCGAAAATCAAAGACATTTAGCGTTAAATAGAGAGAAGAAAATAATTCGAGTATTATGTAAAATTAATTGATATTATTAAAAAAAACTTAGAAAAAACTAGATTTCAATTATTGATGACAAAACTGCTAAGGGTTCATGTGAATTGCAGTTGCTACAAGTATAACCTGAGGAGCTACAGCTAAAAGGCAACTTTAGTTCATTTGAAAACTTAAATTTCGGTTCGCTTTTGGGAAACAAAAAAGAGATATTTCTGAAACATTTCGTTAATTCCGAATTAACGAAATGAAGATGAGACAAAAACGAAATACTTTTAAAATATGTCAAAAAAATTGCCTCCATTCCATCTCAATTTGGAATCAACAAAATGAGCTGGTAATTTGCAGAAGGGACAAGTCGTTATAGTGTTAAATTATTTATTTAATGAAATCTGTATAAATTATTTAATGTTTGTACTAAAAACAATACTACAATATTGTTTTCTAAAATGACATATAGATGGCATCTAGAAATAATTTTTAGTTAGTATAGAACAGAGCTATTAACTATATAATTTTTTATCATATTTGTGTCATATGTATCTGCTGTCAAAAAAAAAATAGAAAAAAAAATCATTTCACGTTTATTGTTATTGAAAAAAGGAAGAAAAGTGTTTTGTGTACGATTTGTTTGAATTTTTGTTAAAACAATTTTTGGCAACTTCTCCTTGTAAAAATTTAATTAAATCTTACTTTCACAGATTTCAGTTTATAAATACTATTTACTACAAGGTATTCAATAATTATTAAATACTTAATTATATACCGAAAATGTATGAAAACTTATGAAAACTTAATTAACATTTTACAGATGGATGCAATGGATA
This sequence comes from Rhamphomyia laevipes, assembly GCA_963920725.1. Classification (NCBI taxonomy): domain Eukaryota; kingdom Metazoa; phylum Arthropoda; class Insecta; order Diptera; family Empididae; genus Rhamphomyia; species Rhamphomyia laevipes. The sequence continues at coordinate 1,735,262 of OY987256.1, forward strand.
TACAAGCAGTCGAATCAAAATTAAGTGATGTTACAGTAACACCAATACCAATGTCATCAAATCGTAATTTAAATAATAATAATTTATTAAATAATAATCATCATCATCATCGTCAGTCACCATCTATATTACAACAATTATCACAACAGCCACAAATACAAATTTCTGCTGTACATCATCATAATAACAATAATAATAATAATATGGCAACATTACAGCCACAACCACCGACATCACCAATTATAATAACAACACAAACCTCAGCTAATATAACAACACCAATGACATCAGCTGCAAATATACCATCAAATTTACCAAATTTACAAGGTTTATCTAAATATGCTCAATTATTAGCTGTAATTGAAGAAATGGGTCGTGATATTCGACCAACTTATACAGGTTCAAGAAGTTCAACAGAACGTTTTAAACGTGGCATTGTACATGCTAGAATTTTGGTTAGAGAATGTCTTATGGAAACAGAACGATCAGCAAGGCAATAAATTAATTTTTATATTGTTTGTAGTTGGACATTAAACTTAATTATTTTCTTTTCAACCCCTCCTTATTTTTTTTTATTATCATATTATGTTTGTAGCCATTTTAGCAGCTACTTTAGATTATTTTATTCTTTTTTTTTTTTGTAGAAATTATTATTCTAGATGCTATTAAAAGCCGTCCAGATAAAATATTTCTTTTTAATATTTCGTTATCTTTTAAATTATATTCTATAAAAAATAATTGCATAAAATTCTTTAAATTTAGAGATAATATTTTTAGACTACATTCTTTTATTCAAACCAATTCGTTTTACCAGTTTTTAAATATAATTATTTCCACATATTCATAGATAATTATTAAAATCTGTTCTATCCTTCAAATAATTTAACAAAATCATATAAATAAATTAAATAAATTTTTACATTGCATACAAAGAGTACAAAGTAAATTTAAATGAAACAAAATAAAAATAAATAGTTAATGAAATTTTAAAAATTAAAAGCTGATTAAACCAAATAAAAAAAAACTATTAAAGCCAAGAAGTTTAAAAAAAAATAGTTTTAAAGAAAAGCGAATATTACAAAAATTTTTTTAAATAATATTAAATAAATTCCTCCAAAAATTATTAAGATCAGAATATTTATAATAAAATACGTAATTTAAATAATTTAAAATAGTTACTAAAATAAAAAGGAAAAATAAATTTAATAAAATAATTAAATGAAAAATTAAATATAAAAATGAAAACACAATAATAAACATAATTAAAAATTATGAAATACGATTATGAGTATACTAAGATTTATATATAAATTATATATACATGAAATATTTAAAATAAGAGAATATATAAATTTAAATATTATATTTAAATTAAAAATAATTAACAAAAAAAAAAATATTTGAAAATATTTACAATATACAAAAATATAACAACTATAAAAAAAGAAATATAATTAATTAAAATTTAATTAATTTTTATATTTTTCCAGTTTTTAATTTTTTGTTTTTGTTAAATTTAATATTGGTATAAAAAATTTAATAAATTATATTTTCAATTTTTGAGTGTGAAAATGTTTAAAAGAAATTTGTATTTGTAACCAAAAATGTTAATATCAAATAAATGTCATTTTTTACAAAAAAATAATAATTATTATTATTATATTAATTACAAAACGAAGTGGCATCAAATCTTCTAAATTAGAACTGGACAAGAAGATTGAAAAGAAGAAAACCATTAGACCGGACATGAGTTCTAAATAATAAAAATAACAATTAATTAAAATTATGACGCTCATAAGACATTGAATCCAGTACCTAACGTAGTTTAAGATTATTCAAAGTAAAATTAATGGTTGCTCCACTGAGACTAGCGTTAATCAGAGATACCGACAACATAGTTGACGTTTAAAAAATAAATATATTAATTACAAGACAGTTCTGAATCTGATAAATGATAGTTAAATCAATTATTAAAGATTATTTGAACAAATGCAAGAATTCAGTCATTTTCAATTTAACCGAATTGCAATATATTCCGAAAAATAATTTACCGATTAAACATTTGGAATATTGTCGATTCTGTTAATTGTGTATTCGATTAACTGATATTTTTGTTAAATTACACATTCTGTTAAATAATGCTATTCCAGAGATATTAGCCGATGAACCTATGCAATTAATATATCGCTGCTAATATCAGAATATTTTCAGTGTCGTTTAATGGAAAGATTTACACAATTTGGTTACAATTAGTTCTAATATTTTGAAAGTTTTTAAAGTTCACATTGCAAGACAACAAAAACATCAATCTTCTTTAAATCTGTTGCCCGGTTTATTGATGTAATAAAGTATAAAGTGCATCAAATCTCAATACTCATCACTATCTCTTCAGTAAACCAGCGTCTTAAAATGCCAGTTTGATACACAGAAGAATAAATCTAGTTCCATAACGATAATGCTTACTTCTTCTTTCAGAAAAAAGTCTGCAAATCAAATATTTTATGAAATTATTGAGTCTTTGTTATTAAAATTATATCTTTTTTCTATGTCAGAAAGACAGAGGTCCATTGCTACTTACTTATTCAACAAAAGAAAGTTATTGAAAGGTAACTTGTACCTATATTTATATATCGTGTTTTTGGATGTTTTCCTTTTAAATACCAATATTTAATTATTTTTCTATTATACATTAAAGGAGGATAAATATAAATTAAACAGTTTTATTGTGGAAATTAATTAAGATTGAACTTTTGTACTTTATATTATTATTACATAAAAGAATTTTATCGTTATTATTATTTGTAAAATTATAATCTTGGTTGATGAATTCAGAATAAAACTACATAAAATCAAAGACTATAGAAAACATATAAATTGAATTTCAGTAAATGTTGTTACAACAATGATCACTTTATTACTTGTAGAACATAAAAGAACGCTTTTTGTTTTCTCAATTTCATAATAGAAACAAAACAAATTTATATATATATATAAATAATCATAAGTAGGAGGTACAACATTTAATTAATTAGGTATACAAAGATAATATTCCTTTAAAATTAGTTTCCAAACCATCTAACACCGCCAAGTGAACTTTATTGGTTGTTTTTAATCTTATTAAGTGCAAAATTCCTTCCAATGTCGGTCAGTAAAAAACTTGGATTTTTTGGTGGCCTAAAATATGGATGTCGGTATTGCCATTCCGCATTTGGTTCCATTTTTAGTAATGTTCATCGTTCATAATAAACATTATTGTTTCATCATGAACGATGTCATGTCGGTCAGATGTTGAATTTAGGATGTTTCTCAAATCTGTCTGAAATCGAGATTTGAGAAGGACAAGAGTAAGACGACGTGTGTCCTGACTTATAATGACTAAAATTTTTCAACTCATTCAATTTTCGATAAAAATAAAAATTCAAAATTAGTAAAATGAACGACTGACTAAATTATATTTATCAAATACTCACATTTAGTCTATTAAATTCCCATATTTTAGTCATTTATTTAATTCTTTTATATAACCTGAGTAGTCATAAAAAATGTAATAATGATTCCCCAATGTAATAATGATTTCCCATTTAAGTTAAATTTAGTAATACGTAAAATATGGCATGATCGATGATGTATACATTCATATCGCAAAATCTCGAAAGTGTTTAAATCCTATTTATAGTTCTTTCCTTTTCTGGGTTAATTAAATGGGTTTCATCAAACCATCATCATTAATATTTAAGTATTATATGAAAAACATATTTTTTTATACATAATTTTACAATTTTATTGTTAAATTTTTGCTAGAGCTTAAATATTCTTTAAAAATTAATTATAAAATAATTTTATATAAAACAGGCTCATTTTCATTTTTGTTTGCATTAAACTTCCTTTTATGGTCTTAAGAACCTGTTGATGTCAATGAACAATACAGGACAATTTAATAAGTTTGAAATATAAATTTATCTTTTAATGAATAAAGAGTTTAAGGATTTAATATTTACATAATTTTAATTACCATTTAAAATCATGGTAATTTTATGTTGTCTATTAAAAGCTTAGTAATTTTTAAATAATGGAAAAATGTTTACTATTTAAATTGTATAAGTTGATTTTTATTAAACAAATCAATTAAGTTAATTGCATAAGATTTAATATTTTGCAGATACTTTTAGTTATAAATAAATTATATGAAATTTGTTCAACTTTAGCTATACAAGAAATGTTATAGTTCATGAAATCTAAATCTCTTAGGTAAGGAGTAATAATAATATTATAAAGCCTGATTTGTAATTAAATATATTGAATTAAACAATCTTTACCCAATAATTTTATAAAATTCAGCTATAATACCAGATTTTAAAATACAAATTCCTGAAATATTGATATTTATCTTATAGTAATATTTTATATGAAGCATCTGGGGGTTCTGGGGTCTGGGAATGTATAGGATACCATATTATAACACGAAAAATAAAAAATATTGATACATATTAAATGTTTTCACAAAGTACTATTTAACCTACAGACTTAGTACCTAATTAATCGTCGAGTACCTAGTCCTAATAAAACTTAGATGCAAGGACGACCTTACCCTTACCAATGAAATGAGAAATTAAGAATGAAACTTATTTTGTATTATAGTAATTGACTTTCAAATCCACAATTAATTCAAAACTTGTTTATATTAGTATGGTACAAGCCATTAGCTTGTCTTTTAATTGCCAAGTTTAGACTAATACGTATAAGGTGAACAATTAATCAGAGTCTAGTCTAACTAATAAAAAATTTTTGTTTGTAATATTATATTTCAACTAAATAAATGATTACATTTTCATGTAGAATTTTTACAGATTTTAAATTTAACATTATTTTCAGTATATATTTTAAATGTGGTAAAACAAATATTTACAATTTTCTTTATGGATCAATAGTTGTTTAATCAGATATTACCTGACAATGAAAAACATTTAATTTACATACCATAGAAAATAGATTGATTTTAATTTAACAAGAAATTAAACGATCATTTTACATACAACATTAACATAAAATGTATTCAATTTGCTGACAATTTGTTATACTGTCCATTGTAAAATATTTTACAGATAAAAATATAAAATAGAATTTACATGACATTTTCGATTTTGTACATTATACAGGGTGCGCGAACTTGTACTGAATGGTTGAAAAAAGTAAGTAACATAATTTTTGTAGGATATTTTTTTAACTAGAAAGTATTATTTCTAAAAATAAATTTACATTAATGTCCTTTTCTTGTTGACAAGTAATGTCTCTTTCCTTAAGCATTTTGAGTATTTCACTTAAGGCGACTCGATTATTTGTGGGTTTATTCAGGTAAACCCATTAGTAGCCCCACAAAGAGATAGCAGGCGTTTTGATAATTGATAACAGACGTACGTACGAAATTCTTTATCATGGTCTGGAATGGGACGAGACCATTTGTAAATGTTCATTACCATACTAATTTCACCACCAAACAGTGTATCTAATGGGATGTAGTGTTGACGGTACTGCAACGTTCTAGTAGTTAACCCTGTTCCAAATTTTAAAAGCAATTTAGTTCTAGTTGGCCCACCCAGTGTATATGTTTTGATTTGTATTGTTAAACGGTCTGAAACATCCATGGTGTTATTTGTATCCGAATGGATCAATATTTTAATTAATCAATTATTGTAGTATTTTATATTATATTACCAGAAACATTTGATAAAATTGTAGATTAATAACTAATTTCGTATAGTGTAAAAGTTCGAATGTTCAAAAACCAATTATTAATTTTGTATTACCACCCCCGCCCCTAAAAATAGATTGTATATCATATTCAAAAAATGATGTATAGACAATATTCATTCATTAAAATAGGTGCTGTCCTGTTTTTGGTATTTGGTATGTTAAATGTTGTATCATTCGATTGCAATTATAAATAAATATTTTATGTTTATGTTTTACAAATTTGACTTTACAGTCCTAATTTATAATCAAGAATTTTCCATATTAAATGTTTTATATTGATATTTACTGGATTTTAAATAATTATAGGTATCCTAAATAAATTTTGAATTATAGATTATCGATTATCGAATAGATTATTGGTTATTAATAATAACCATATCTAGAAAATATTAAAGCAAATATAGAACCAAACTTAGACTAGACCAACAGAAATTAAATTAATACTTAACGCTATACGTAAATCAGAGTATTGAGAGTATTCTATAATAATATATTTTACAAAATTCGTTATCCGTTTATGTACATATATAAATAAGGTTCCTACAATCAAATTTCTAATTAATTTCTCAAAATAGAATTACTAAAATAATTAATATATGGCGTAGAGCGTAGACTATACTAAATAATTATTGTAATCTCCATGGACAATATTCACGTAATTTAATTATTAAGATATTTAATAAAAGATATAGTTTTAATTCAGTTATTTTTATATAATTTAATAACATAAATTGAGTTTGCTTTTACATATTCCAAAAACTTGAAAGGAAAATTGATTGGAGTAGAGAAAACTATTTCACAGTAGCCTTTTTACTTTAGTTATACTGAAAGCTATAATGGCAATTAATTTTAGGTTCTGATTGTCAAATTAAGTAAATCAACATTACACATTCGAAAAGCTTAAAGTTTGAGTTAGTCTTTGAAAAGTTAAAATATATTAAATTCATTTATACTGTAAAGGTTGAATTGATTTCTATTTGACGTCGTATAGTCTTTAAAAAATGATTTAAGATTCGATATTTGAGAGTACCTTTTTTTTGGTGGCATACTTTTTATTAAAATAACATAATTAAAATTGATTTTCCTGATAATTAAAAATAATATTTAATAAATATTTTTTTATGATTTTAATGGTTAATGGTTTCCCATATTTTATAAGCCCACATTTTCAAAATAAATTTTGATTTATATTATGATGTGTTTTTATATGAAATAAGGTCAATATTTATTAAAATTGTGGCGCACTATATTTTTACAAAAAGCCACTAGAACTAATTAATTTTTAAATCTATTTTTTAATATTTTGTAGTTATTTTAATTTACCATATTTATTAATAAATTTAAAATATTAGTTGTAAATTTGAAAATATTTTTCACTAAATCAAATTGATTTATTTGAATATGTTAACATTTTTTTATATATGAATTTAAATTTAAATTTAAATTTTTGTAGACTGTTAACAAAATAGAACTTTGTTAACAGTGCAGTGTCAAGGACTAGCCTGATATGTACACCAAAATATAGGTAATTGTTTGTAGTTTCAGTATCAAAAAGTCTGATACATCCCAAGAAAATTGCAGAGAATGGTTCGTTAATCAAAGTTTATTTTCTATTTATTTTTGTGCTTTGTATTTGTCTACTTAATTGCCGATATATCTTGAGAACGAAAAGATATAGCTAAAAATAAATTAGTTGACTGAATAGATGATTAAATTATTCATACATTTAAAAAAAACTTACTCTTAAACTTTACGATTTAATAAAAATAGTAATTTTTAAGTGGCTACGGTGGAAAATTTTAAAATATTTTTTTAATGTTAATTGCATACTAATAAATTTCATAGGCTAATAAATTTCATAAATTTCAAATAAATAAATAAGTATAAATAGAAATTTCAAAAATTTAATCAAAGGAATTTAAAAAAAAAAAGGACCAAAGAGTTTTCAATTTTGATCGGTTCTCATTTCACTGCTCCATATTTCATCTGAAGTTGAATTCTAATGCTTTCTAGAACAAATCTAAGAAATCTCATTTATTTCATTTTTTGTAAAAGGGATTACTTTTATAAATGTAATGATTGTACTAGCTGATTATATTAAAACCTATAAAACGTACTACATAATGAAGTGAGTATCACTTAAAAATTACTAAATGCAATTCAACCTTTTTTTTACAATTGATTATCAATCCACACTTTAAATTCTAAATACCACAACATTTAAATTCCAATCTGTTTCGATTTTTAATGGCTGATGAGTTTACTATTTTAATTGGACCAAACTTCCTTTTTATTATGTAAATATAGTATTTAAATGATTTAAAAAAGGACTTAAAAAAGGAAATTAGTTCAAAAAATAAATAAATATAAAATTACCTCCTGACAATTAATTTTAATATATAATGTTGTACTAAATAATAAATATAGTTATTAAATATGAATCCATATTAAATCATAAAATTACTAAATTACCTTTGAAAATGTAATCATTTTTATGGTTACAACAATAACTCTCAAAACTCAAGGGATGTTTATAGGTCATCTTAAATAATTCTACTATTTTAGGCTATTAATTATAAAAGTAGAAAAATCTGGTAAAGAATATTTTGTATATTTAATATTCATATATTTTTTGACAACATTTTTTTTACAAATGTAATTTAAATCATTTATTTTATTTTGTAATCCTTGTCAAATTCAATATTATAACATTTTACACTACTATATATTTATTCAGTATTAACAATTTTATTTAAGGAAGCTATAATCAAAACAGATTTAAACTATATAGAAAATATAATTTTATATTATCCACATTGAGTTTATATTTTACATTGACTGTAATTATTTTTTTATTATAGAGATACAAAAAATACCACAATTTTAATTCAATTTAATATACTGTCAATAAAATGTTTGGTGAAATAAATCAATTGCGTAGGACATGTTTGGGGTATATAAATTACATAATTAAATTTATTATCTTGGATGTCTTTATATTATTACAATTTAGTTTAGTGTTTAGTTATTTTGATTATATAGACATAGACTTTATAATAAATTAGTCTCAGGTGTTACATTCATGTAATATTTGTGATAATTGTTTAAGCTTTACAAAATTTAAATGAACAATATAAAATTTTATGAATTATATTTGTATAGTAGTACTACATATAAATAGAACAAATAATACAATTAAAAATAGATTTTATGATGCCAGCATACCAAAATCTACATAAATGCATATATGAAATTCAGTGCATTTGATAGATTTGATTATGTAAGTCAATAGAAAATATTCAATTTAATTATTACAAATATAAATATTTACATAGACAATAATAAAAACTGAACATTAAAATGCCGAAGTGTTACATTTGGTTAATTTTATTATACGGAGCTGATATGTGAGCCATGATGGGCAAATTCGATCTAAAGTAAAATTGAAACGTTCGAACACTAGGAATATTGAAAATAAGTTGAACATATTAAATTACAAACGTAGAAGTGCTACAGAGGATGGGCACAAGTGTAACAATATTAACTACTATTAAGGAAAGGAAATTAAGTTTTTTAGGACATATGGTGAGAAATAAAAAATATTTAATATTGCAAGTATTTGCAACAAGGTAAAATTGATGGTAAAAGAAGCAGACGTAGAAAAAGAATAACTTATTTGAAGAACCTAGAAGAGTGGTGCAATATGTCTACATTAAATTTGTCTACATTAAATGGTAATGTCAAAAGATCAGCTTTATTTATTAGTGGCCAATATCCGCAACGTATAAGAAAGAGAAAAAATAGCAAATTAATATTTTCTGCATTATCATCATAAAGAATTTAAAGTTCAAACAAAGTTTATTGGGATGATGAAACCTATGTAAATAGTATAAAGAAGGATCGATTATGGTTAGTTGATACATCCGAAGTCGGACTCTTTTAATTAATCAATTATATAATTAACATTGATTTAATTCTGTTGTACGATAATAAAGAAAATTTTAATTAGACACTAACCTTTTAAATTTCAAATATATTCTAATGAAATTAATTAAACTATACAACGATAAACGTTTTGCAAAATTTATAATTATTCTGGTGGGTTTATGAAAATAAAAGATTGATTTCAACAATCAGTTTTTGGTTCAGTGAATTATTGATTCATCATAATCTACTGTTCATCATAATCTAAAATTTAATAAATAAACGTTTGCATTTTCTACAAGGAATTTTATATATACCAAAATCAGTTATACAGAAATAAAATCTTTTAAATTATTTAAATAACATGTCCAAGTAAAACATTGATCAAGGACAATTAATATACTCCAATTCAGATATACACACATTCCTAAATATACAATATACTATAAATTCATGTCCATTGCCATATTTATTATTAACAAAATAATATTTTTAAGTATTTTGTAATGTACTAATACCGAAATGTTACAAAAGTTTCACTTAGTCCATCCGTCCAGATTTTTGTAACTGGTTCCTGGTTCCCTACTAGTTTCAAAATTGATTTATTTTAAATTATTAAAGCATTTCTTATACCAATTTGGTAAAATAAAAGCTCGTTTCATCGACTGACATTCCACTGTGATACTAGACCACCGGCACCGACAAGATTACTTTTGATATTGATACCAGTGCACTTTTGAACGAAGTGCAAAAGTGCTCGGATTAGAGATTGACTTGTCAATATAATTTCAAATTTGTTTTTATAGTTTTAATATTGGAATTCAAATTATTGGAAATTGTATTATTCTTTGATGCTTCTGTAGCCTTCAAAAATTCTATTACATTATATTAAAAAATAATTTCTGATAATAATTATTGATGAAGTTTTTGATACCATAAAATTTCTTTGAAAGACTTTATTTTTTTTTTAAATTTTCACTAAAGTTCATCAATAAATTTATAATGTTAAAAAAGTAAATTAGGTTAGGTTTTTAAGACCTTTTGAATATAATATTTATTAAAATTAGTTAAATTATGTAAATATATCAACAGAAAATTTAAATAAAGCTATAAAAAAAAATCTTTCGGTTTACTAATTTATATTTATACTTAGTTCTTACGATTCTGAAAATGAGTCTATAGTGATATTGTCTGGAAATTTTCAGCTACTTGTGATAGAATGAATTAGAACATAAAATTAAATTATTATTTTCAAGTTTAAAGTTTCCCTGTTTATGCTTCATATTATATTATACTCATAAAAATCAACTTTTATGTAATAATGAATAGAAATAGGCTGATTTTGCGAAATTTTCAACTAATAAATATTGATTTTCTTCTCCTGGATCTGTGGACGTCAACGTATTTTTTGTTGTTGTGATTTTTGATCTTCTTTTTTTTTGTGAGAAAATTGAATTTGTTCATATCTGACCATTTACATTAGGGAAAAGTAAAATAATTTTGGAAATTGTCTGTTCTGGTTATCGTTTTTATCACTTTAAATTAATTTTGAAAGATTTTTTTTTTTATTTTTATTGGCAATTTTTATAAACTTTAAACAACTTAGAAAAGTATGAAGAAAAATTGATGAATAAAAACGATGGAGAAAATTACTTAGGGAAAGTATATTAAAAATAATAAGTTAAGTTCTTAATGAAATACAAAATTATAAATTTGGTGACAACGTTTTTAGATAAGGAAATTTTTTAAAATAATATAAATATTAAGAAAATTATGTTATATCGGTAGAAATCTTATATGAAAATTCATAAATTTTATTCGAATACAAATTAATATTTTTGAAGAAGTAGTGGATTTTGTAGGACAATTTATTTAAAAACTATATTTTACAAATTGGGCCAAAAGTAATTTATCTATTTGTTTTTGAAATAACTTTTGAACCACATTATAATGAAATGCAAAGTTAGTAAAGTTTAGTTCATGCAAGATTTGTTGAATAATATATAATTAATAAAATTTGGTGATATTGCCATTCGATAATCATAAAAGATTTAGGAAATTTGCTATAGTATTTTTTAGAAAACCTTGAAGACACATTTTTTTAAACTGAAGACGGCCAAAATAATCGTTTATTAAATCAGTGGGGTGAGTCAACATGCTGTAACAATAATGCAGTGTTCGACATTAGGGTACATCGGGTTCTTTTATTTGTGACCTATGTGCGTGGGGGTATCGTAATTCCAACTCTTTTAAAGCCAACCAATTAATTTAAAAAAAGCTTTGTTCTAATTATGTTAACATTTCCAACTCCTTTAAAGCTAATTAATGAAGTCAGCTTGGGATAGATCAGGTGATTAAATACCACAGTTCTGCAAATCATAAATTATCATAAAAAAAGACTATAACAATTCTTATGAATTGCATTGGTATACTTTCACATCTAATTCTACTGTGGAACAATGCCTCTAGCTATTAATTTCTTTTAAAAAAAAGTTGGCATTCTCTTTCTAGTCCTTTATAGGAATTTGAAATTTGTATATCTGGAATTTGGTTAAGAAGATGTTGCTAGCAGTCGAATATGAAATCAAATGAAAGCTGTTAGAAAACAATAGTTTAGAGATAGGGATATATAGATGAAATCGACAATTTGCCAATGAAATTGATACTTTCTCTCTGCTTGTATATTCTTTATTGAATCTTTGTTAAAATGTTGTTTTTTGTATAAGGGGTTGTATTTAAATGACGTCACAAGCATTAAGGCGACAAGAAAGATTAAAAAATATGATAAGTGTGCAAAAGATGTGAAAATGGGAAGGAAAGGGGAGGTAGAGATTTAAAAAATTGAAAAAACCTGTGACATCATTTTATTAGAATTTAAAAAACACAAAAATTAAAAGTCTACTGTCAATAATAAAAAAGATATAAATTAATTTTGGTAGAAAGTTTTGGTTTTGGTCCCCCATGTATTACATTATTGAAATTTAGTAAAGGATATAATGTGTAGACCTAATTCTATCATAAATAATGAGTGTCCAAGTTAACCTCAGATTAAACATTAAAACCATTAATTCAATATATATTTGGCAAACTTAAATTATCTTAATTACTGTCATAGGCAATTATTTAAATAATCAGCTTTAACTTTATATTAATGAAGTTAAAACATGAAATATTTTACTATGAAACATAAAATATTTGAATAAAAATCTTTAATTTAATTCATTTAATCGTTTAATTCAAATAATTTTTATATTAAAATATTTTTATATTCTTCACTAGGCTTTCACTTCAATACAAACTAAAAACAATATAATTTCGAAAATTTATACACATGCAGACTCTTAAGTCTGAAGATACAAAACATACTGGAAAAGATTCTATTTTCCAACTAAATATTTACGATACCACATGTTTCGCTCTAATGTTGTTTAAAATAATGTTGCGGTAACATATTATGTTGTCGATGTAAAACGCAAGACAATTTTTTTTTAAATATCAATAAGAATTTTATGAATGAAAATACTAATACAACTAAAATTATAAATATAAGAATTTAAAATAAAAATTAATTTCTAAAAATATGTATTTATTTAATTTCAAAGAATTTTAATTATTATTATTTTAAATTATAACGAAAAATCTTTTACTTGAACATATAATTAGATCTTCACTGATTCTATTTTTATGTTTAATACGTAATTAATTTAAATAAAATTATAATTATTATATTATTTGGAAAAAGGTTTACAGAAAGTGTTAAGATTTATATTTTTAAAAGAAAGGATGTAAATTATTGAAAATTATTCAAATAATTATTCAATTATTAATATTTCCGTTTATAATTAAAATACGGATGTACATTGATATAATTTATAAAACTATTCCAAAGGGAGATATCCAAATCAGAAGTTGACTACATGTGTGACGAGCCAATTGGTGAAAATGCAGGCAGACTCTGTACTCCATTGAAATCATGCCGTAGCTGCTGAGAACAGAATGAGAAAGAAACCTGTACGTGCCAAGTTCTGGAAAGTATTAGAAAGCATACACTTGCCAGGTAAGAATTATAACAACTTAGCGATCTAGCTACAAATTTGGTATACGGTGTCTGAACGAAACTATTTCGTCCAAACTAAGTGGTCACGTAGCAAAATGGTGCTAATGCGCTAATTAGGGTCGTCGATGTGTTTAATTGGATTCCCCACTTACCAACGAACCTATAACTCTTGATTGCGTTCAAAGGATCAAGAAATCATTAAAACAGTTATTTAATTTACAATATTTCAATTCTTGATATACGTAAACAATATTTTTATTTACTAATTCTTTACGGTTGGTTAGTTGGTTTAGGTGGCGAGTCCCGAGTAACATAACGACGACCCAAATTAGCGCGTTAACACCGTTTTACTACCAATCACGTATTCCACCAGTTTTGTTGGGTGATATTTGTAGATCCATCTCGTAACATTCAGAAACCGTATCTTGCACGTAGGTCGATAAGCTGATATAGCGATAGGGTTGTTGAAAGTATGACAACATTCTTTATATTTAAATGTACAACGCTAAAAATAATAAGTATACAATTGTACATCCTCCTCACATCCGTAATATTTTGGTTAGGATTTATACAGAAAGTCTATTAAAAATTCCCTCTACATCTAATTTAATTAATTACTATATACAATCAAATCTGTATCGAAAATGTAGTAATGTATTTTAATTATGAAAAATACGTTTCTAATTTTCTATTTAATTTAATTATTGTAGCCTTACATAAAATATAAAACATAATTAAAAACTTTAACAAGACATGAGTAATAAAAATATTTAATGTCATTAAATAATTTAAATAAATTTCCCACAAAAAACATAAAACGAAAATATTTTCTATATTAACATAAAATTATAAAGACATTTTCTTTAAATCTAATTTTCATTTTTACAAAAGTCCTTTTTTTTTAAGCTTAATATATTAAATTTTAAAACAAAAGAATTTTCTTTTCTTTTATTGTTAGATTTATATATTTATATTAATATATGTACATGAAAATTAGCATTCCATAAAGGACTATGAATATGTATAGAAAAACGGATAAAATTTAATCGTAGGTGTGTGTATTGGATTGGTATTTATTGTCTTAAGAATGTCTTACGCAATACGTTTTTAGAAAATTAAATCGCTTTATAGTAATTATATTAACATATGTGCCCTTACGTCAACTTTGTTGTATAAAACATTTTTGTGGTGGTTTACATTTTTTTTAATAATTTTAAAAGGATCATTTTTTGTTTTTGTAAATTATTAACAGTGCTAATAGAAATTAATGAGGATGTTAAAAAAATTTTATATTAGGTAATTTTTTATTTTTTTATACGAAAATTTCATTTGAAAAAATATGTATCACCGCAAAATATTATGAACATTGTAAAATTATATTAAAATTATTCTTGGTATTTTACAATTAATAATTTTGCAACAATATTAAAATATGCGAACGCTGTTTGAATACTTTTGAAAGCGGAAAAGAAAGAACGAATTATGTTTATTAAAAATTACTTTATTTTCCGATATAGTCTTCTTAAAGTTCACGCAACTTAGTCCAACGCTGTTCTAATAATCTTTACCATATATGAAGTTATTTGATTGGTCGAAAACCGCTTACCAGAATTTTTTTTTATATATATTTCGGAATAGATTGTAGTCCAAGGGAAATCGTACTTCAATTTATTGATGTTTGTCATGGTCAAAATACTTTTGTGAGCGTATACTTTTGTGATGTGTAACACAAATCTTTGTTCCTTACTTTTTGTATCCAATTTGTTAATTATTCTGTGGCTTGCATATATAATATTCTGAGTTATTCTTTTTACTTTTCTGAATACAAATCGCTTAAAAAAAATCATTTTTAATTCCAAAAAACTGATGATATAATTCGTTTCTATCTAGTTATGTCTTTCGCCTGTAGTGGTGGATCCAAGTTTCATTCATACTTATAAATCGAGCCACAAAATTAATTTTATTCTTGTTAAAACGTTTTAAAGAATTTTTTATCGTGGCATATAGCACCATTTTTCAATTAATTTATCATGATGGTAACCTGGTTCGGTTGAGATTTCTATCGCATCACGCACTTTCTATTATCCATCATCTAATACCATAATATTATGGACTTGTCGAACGATTTCTAAAGTTGTTTTATTTAAGGACATCCACTGCGTGGATCGTCTTCAATTCTTGTATGACGACGTTTAAACTTTAAAGTCTATATGTGAACAGTTGTAAATAAAAGAGCGGATTCCTTTTTGTAACATATTTTTGCATAAATTTCTGATGTTGCTAATTCACAATATATTATTTTTTTCCATTTAACATAAAATCAATTACACCTCAACTTTAAACAGTCAAGGACTTTATGTCTTATGACAGTTAATAAGGTATCCGGCTAGTTTATCGCAATAACAAATTCATAGCAATTCATCGCAAGCTATAAATCGTAAACAATTCATCGCAAGGAAATATTCATCGCGAAGTTTATCGCAATAGAAAATTTTGAAAAATTGCCACCAGTTATATTCTTGAGAAGCATGGCTCATAATTTTGATATTGGAAGGGTCACAAAAATGTATGATGATGTCAATAATAAAAAACATAATTCCTATTATTCGCACCTTTTTTCATTTTTAATTTATTATCGCGCGATCGTTCTGCCTAACAGAGTTAAATAATTAAATAATAATAAATTGCTTGCGATGAATTGCTTACGATGAATTGATTGCGATGAATTCCTTCGCAATGAATTGCTTGCTATAAACGAGCCTAGAATCGTTAATAATACTAAAAAATCTAGAAATTTTTTGTTTTATATTTTCGGTGTTTTAAAACTGCACTCGTGTTTTTTTTAAATAAATTACATTTTTCGAAATTATTAAAGCTGATTATTATTAATCAAATTAAATTTATAAATGTAAACAAAAGGTATTATCCTTAAAAATATAAATATTTGCATATCCTTTAAAAAATTAATAAAAAATTTCATGGTTTACCAATTTAAATATACATTAAACTTTTCAGTACTTAATAACACAAAATAAAATTAAAACAAATAAAAAGTTTAAATTAAAATCTCAACACTTTGCAAGGACATATTATATATATTTGTATAAAAATCTTGAATTATCCTTGAAAATGTTTACCAAACAAATTTTAAATTTTATCAGGATCATAATATTTATATTTCGTTGTTTATATAATTTTTTTTTTGATTAACACTTTTTAATCGTGCTTTTTTTCATTTTAGTTAATTAATTTTCATTTTCAATTATATTTATATCCTTAAATTTAAATTAAATATTATATATTTTTTGATACTTTTTTAAATATTTGCTTTTAAATAAAAGTTTTTTTTATATGATTTCTAGGATTAAGCTCTCATCATGTGGGCATACAAATTGATATGTTTTTGTTTATATATTTTATGTTTTGATGTCTTATACATAAATAAGTAACAAATAATATTATTTTTTATGATATTATATTAAGGATTTTGTGAATAAATTATTTTATTTTTCAAAATTTGTACGAATCCTACATAAGGCAAATAAAAATACTACTATATTTACTTTAAATTAATATTCCATGTAAAAAAGGATAATTTCTTTTGCCATGTTGTTTTTTCCGAATTATACTTTTATTATTAATATTTTGTTGTTATAGTTAGGATTATTTTTTTGGTATTCTTGAAGGATAATTTTCTTTAACATAATGTATTCTGACAATTACTTGTCTAGTGTTGAAATATATTTGGCTACCATTTCTATATATTTTAATCATAACTTAATTATTCATTCGTTTAATGAATTGGATAATTAATATTATATTGTATAAGGATAAGGACATATTTACAATGTATATGGATATAAGGATGTATTAAATTTTTCCATAATGTAATTTATTTCTATTATATTTAGGATAAATGAAATTGTCGTTTACTAAATGACTAAATCTTTTAATAATTTCCATTTAAATATAAACCAAAAGTTTACATTGAAGGAATACAAAATAATATTTTAAAATAACCAAATTTTAATTTAAAATAAAAAAATACATTAAAAAAGAATCAAAATTGTTAATAAATCGATCTTTCTTTATTACAGTGATCCCTCCATGTATATATACGCGAGTAATTATCTGGTAGCAAGATAACAATCGCATTCGAAAACTATGATGCGTAAATGCAGCTACGATAAATGTTTCATTTTTGAGGTAACTATCATTTATGTTCTTAAAGATAACTTGTAATACAAAGTATTTAAAATCATTATTTTCGTTAGATGAATTTTATCCTGGAGATACTCTCTTCATATAGAAATATATGAGTGAAGTTAAACTCGCTGCTCGGCGGAAAAGTTCGTTCAAGTTTAAATTTTGTGTTCGTCAACAGAACAGCATCGCGATGTAAGTATCGCTAGCATTAGGATTGTTATCGCGTTACCTATTTGTATAATATTGTAATTAATTTGAAGTAATAATTAAAATTTACTAATTGAATGTATTTGTGGTGATATCTGGATTTTCTAGTTGATTATTTAAAATTTAATTTTTTTTACCTATATTCTTACAAATGAAGGCCACGTAAATTGACGGTTCACTGTGTTATACATTATGCTGAATTCTGTACACGATCATATTTTAATATTATGAAATGTTGTTATTCTGTGAAGGTAACAATTTATATGTGATTCATTTATATAATTTTATATATGAATCACAAAAAATGTCTATAATTTTTATTATAGGTATGTACTTAATAATATTTTAATATATTCTAGTAAAATATATATTGATATAATATGGATCCTTTTTGTAGATTATTGGAATTTCGTTTGATAAAAAATTATATGTATTAAAATTTCGTATTAAATTTATGAAATATAGTTTTTTTTATAAAAATATATACGAAAATGATAAAAATTTTAGAATTTATATTAGTTCGATATATTCAATCTTTTTTAAAATTAGCATATACATAACATCATTAATAATAAATATAATATTTATATACGCAATATTTATTTTCTTTACTAGAGAAATTCTAATAAAATTTTTGAAATATATTACAATTTATATTTTATTTTAAAGTTTTTGATTGAAAAACAAAATTTAATAAAGTCAATATAATTTTTTAGTAATACGTTTCAGATTTAAAAAAAAAAAAGTGATTTTTTGCAAACCTAATTGCAAAATATTATACAGATAAGTTCATACAAAGTAAACTGAAATGCTTAAATACAAAATTGTATTCTTTAAATGTCTACTGTCTTTCAAATATTTTATGAATATATATTAATTTTAAAAAAAAATTTATAACTTTTATATAAAAAGAAATTATATTTAATAACAAATATAAATTTATTTTATTTGGTATAAAAAAGTTTGATATTTTTCGGTTACATAATGAAAATTTTAATAAAATAATAAATATAAATATAGAAATATAAAGTTTTTATCTTACTAAATACTTTTAAACTCTTTTTCAGTATTAATTTGTCGAAAAATCATCAGCTTAGTTGTTAGTTGTTCATATTATTGATTTGAAAGAGTGTACCCATAAACTCATTTTCTGCATTATCACATTTTGGATATGAAATTGATCGCGCGTATATAAATTGTCGTACGATTTTAATTCTTATTTCGTATATGGAAGTATTAAATCGATCGTTTTTTTCTGTGATATGGAAAACAGTAAGGCAATCTCCTTACACTAAATACATGTATAAGCTACAAAATTAATCATTAATTCATTGAATTATTTTCGTGATTTTAATTCGAATTCAAGACGAGTTAATGTGGGACGACGAATTCGGCAACCATAATTCGTGAGGCGTTTATTTACGGATTTCCGATAGGGTACAGGGAGCATCTATACCCATAGATATATGCATTTAATGTTAAACTCACTGCCAGCTATTTTTAAATATATTATTCGATATAACAAATTTAAAAATAAAAATCTTTGAACATATCTAAATAATTTTTTTAACTTACAAATAAAATATCACTTCTAATTTTATTGAAAATAAATGATTTTAAATTACACTAAACAACTCGTGTGACCAATTCATAGATCATAAAAGGATTATAAACAACACATAAAAATAATATATGTATTTCCTAACTTTATCGTTCATCAATTTATGTTTTACATAATATTTATGATGAATTTATATAAGTTACATAATTTAATAGATATAAATCATTACTTTTATGAACTTAATGGTGTTTCCTTTTCGTTTGGTTTGAGATATTGTTTTGAAATTTGTAATTTTTTGAACATAAAATGACATTGATATGTTTTCCATAAAATTTGCCTTAAATTAAAAGTTGTCCATTAACTTGAAGACAGGCAAGTAAAGATTTTTTTTTTAAATATTTATTTAAAATATATAAAACCAGCAGAAAATCAAAACTGATTTTATTATAATGTTTAGAATACTAGAACTTTTTAGAGAATTTTGTAAGTTAAGAAGGTATTTAATAATAATAAAATTTATTTTTAATATTATACATTAAAATATTCCATTAATGTAGTCATTAAAAAGACTACCTACTTTAAAACAAACTCATCAATTCTGTATTCACTGAACGAAATTTGTTTGTATAAAATTACAATCATAAATATCAATTTGTTATAATGTAAAAGAAAAATATGTATAAAAAAAAAATAATTTACATAAATATTCACTTATACGACATTTGATCGCAATTTCTAAAGAACATAATCAGTAATCATAATCAGTCACAAAATTTAGAAATCATAATTGGTTTTGCTAACAGAAAAATTTCAATCAATCAAATTATTTTTCTATGCAAATTGATAGAATTTTATCATTAGATGTTGGATTTTGCTAAACAGCTAAACTCAATCAATTATAAATAATTTTAATATGACTATTTTAATATTTATATATTTAAAATATATTTAATTTAAAAAAACAAATCAAATTTTATTTACTTATCGAATAAAAACAAATTTTATTATTTATAATTTTATACATTTTTTTTTATAATATGTAAAAGTAAATTAATTATAAAATATAAGTAGTTGATTGTGATATACAATATGAAATATATTTATTTGGTGTTTGGTGATTTAGATAAAATTAATTTATTTCTAATACCAAATTTTCTAGTTTTTCATTTAATTCTGTTTCTTCGTCTTCTGCTTTAAACTTTTCCTATAAAAAAGAATTTATTTTTTTGATTTTTTAAATATATCATCAAATAAATATTAAAATTCATTAAATTTTAGTGGATATTATTTCAGTACATTAGAAATGCAATAATTTGAAATACATTTTTAGTTATATTTAAAAAAAACGCGCCCAGGAAAATATCCATAAAAAAAATTGTATGGGATTGGGAGATAATTTCATGATTTTGATTCCATCGAATTTATCCCCTTAAAATGATTATATAATGTACATTGTGTACAAAATAACATAAATATATTTGAAACATTCCAAATTATTTATTTTTAACAATATATTTATATTTATTTTTCTAATTACAACGAATTAGTGGGCGAGTCTAGTTAGTTATTTAAAATTGAATCTTGGTATGAAAACTTTAATCTAAATACTACTGGTTATAATAAAATTAAATTTGTGAATAAATTTTAATTTTGTGGATATATACATTGAAGTTGAAGGCTTCCGTAATTTTTATCTATGTATGTAAAAACATCTTTCAATATTTTTTTTTATTGATTGTAAATTTGTATGAATCAGCATACTTTAGAAAAATTTATATAGAAATACTTGAGAGAGATGTATTATGAATCATACTGTTCAGTTTACTATACAATATACAAAATTTTCTAATTACTACTTACAGCATCATAAATAACTTTAACAATTAATGAACAACTTGGACATGTCGCAACTTCTTCACCAGCAATTAATTCATCCTAATGTAAATTAAAATCAAAAATATTATCAATAAATATAATAATAAAATAAAAACTATACTATACTTTTGAAATTTCAAATCGATCACCACAAGGACATGGATAATAATATATTTCTTCCTCTTCATCATATTCAAAATCTTCAATTTCAACTTCGTCGTGATAAATACTCATTATTATTAATTATAATTTAATTATTAACTAGTAACCATAATTTTTAAATATTAAAAGACTATAAATATAAATTACGACTTTTTAATAAACTATAAACAAAACAGTAAGAACCAAAAACACATGGTTCTTTACACGCATATTCGGAGTTTTGTCAAAGTTGACATTGATAATTGATTTCGCGGATAATTTTGAAAACATACCAAAGTCAGCTGATTGGAAGAATGGTAATGACATGGAATTCTAATTGGAAACTATTTTTCATGAGAATTTGGTTTGACAGTTTGACATTTGACACATTGCAAATTGTGAATCCGAATCCGAATATCCGAATGCGAATGGCAATCCAATTGCAATTATTATACAAATAAAAGGATAGTGACGAAGCCATTCAATATTTACAAGATTAGCCAAGTTTACATTTTTATTTTTAATATTTTACCAAAATAATAATTTAAAAAAAATATTTTTAACTATGGAAATTTAAAATTAAATTAAGTGCACATCAAAATGGAGAAAAGTATACCAGAATTAGAAGATTTGGTTAATTCACAAAAAGAGCAACTATCTCGGTATGAAGCACGATTAAAAGGTATAAAATTTATGGCATTTTTGTATTTTTTTTGCAAATAAACCATTTGATATTTTAAGATGTTGTTGCGGCGTATAAAGGTCTTCTGAAGGAAAAAGATGCTTTAGAATCAAGCCTTTCAGCCGTAACAGATTCAAAAGAAAAATCAGAAACTAAGAAATCTGATGGAGGAATTCTTTCAAACGACACGTCAACGACAACAACAAATGCTAATATTCCACAAAATTCACAAAGTACAGATTTGCAAGTACAAATTGCTACTTTGATGAATTCTTTAGCAACATTATCAGCAGAGAAATCACGTATGGAAGCATCATTTCAAGCTGATAAAAAAAAATTACGAAATGATTTAATTAAAAAAGATGAAACTATTGGACAACTAAAAGAAAAAGTAAAAGAATATGAAAAACAAAATTCTGTTGATTTAGAAAATATGAAATCAAAAGTAATTATTGAACGACATGAACGTGAAAAAGAAACAAATAATCATATGGTTATGATACGTGAACTACAGAAATTGTATGCTGATGAACGACATTTAAAAGAAAATTTAGAAATGCAATTAAATGATTTAAAAACAGAAATTACATCATCCAGTACCCCAGGTAGTAAAATGAAAGATTTAACAGTTGAATTGAAAGAAGTTAAAGAAAAATTAAAACAATATGAAATTGATGGTATTAAAGAATCTGAAACATCAGGTATAACATTCCAAGATAGTCAAATAATTTTACAACAATTACAAAGTGAAATGAAACATTTGAAACATCAACATTCCATTGCAATACGTGCTGAACAGAAACGTGTTTATGTGGCAGAAGAACGTAGTAAAAAATTAGCAGCATTACATGAAGATCGTGTAGCAAATTTAGAAGCACGTTTAGCTGAATTATCTAGTACAGTTGGTACATATGATCAATTACGTCAACAAGATCAAGAGAATATACAAAAACTTAAAGAGAAAATATCACGATTAGCTAGTACATCTAGAGAAACAGAAATGTTAGAAGATCAACAGAAAAATATTAAAATTAATTGTAAACAAGAACAAGATGTACAATCACTGTATGATGACATTGTTCAATTAAAAAAAAATCTTATACTTGAAAATTCACGATCACAAAATCCAATTGATTTAAATGAATTATTTAGTATTCATAGTAAAGATAACAATGATCATAATAATCAATATCACGATTATAATACTAAACAACAAGAAGAATTTGATCAATTATATAAAGAGAATGAACAGAATATGAAAATTATTGCCGAACAAAAAAATCATATTAAAAATTTACAAGATAAAGTGAAAGTTTTAAATCGTAATATCGATGAACAAGAAATTGAATTAAAATTCCATGCTGATCGTTCAACACAAGCTGTCAAAATGGAAATATCAAAATGGAAATCAAATTTAAGTAATTTAGAAAATGAATATCGTGGTAAAATTAATGATATGGAAGAACAATTACAAAAACAACGAGTTCGTTCATTACAATTAGTAGACGAAAAAGAAAATGAAATAAAAGCTTTAAAAACATCATTTGAAATATTTATGCCACAACAACAACAACAAATCCAATCCAATGAATTGCAATCAAAAGGCGAAGAAGAAAATTTTCTTGAAGGCAATGGAAAATTACGAAGATCATCAGCATCACATATACATTCAGTTTTAAATCCAAATTCTGGAAATACATCTAATATTGTTATAGGAGAAAGTTGCCATATGATACACTATGCTAATGAAATTGCTCGAAAAGAAGTAGAAATTACGGGTTTACGTAAAGCTAAATATATGGCAGAGAGTGCTTTACGACAGGCTGTACAGGATAAAATTACAACACAAGAAGAACTTCATGATAAAATTGATAATTTAGAGGAATTAGTTGATAGGTAAACATATTTTTGTTGAAAATATTAAAGTTATATAATTTTATTATAAATTATTATAGATTGGAACGTTGCAAAACTCGAGAAGGTGCTAATTTAGAATATTTGAAAAATGTTTTTATTAGTTTTTTATCAACATCAAATGCCGAAGGTAAAAAACACATGATAAATGCAATTGCTGCTGTATTACAATTTACTCCGGCCGAAGCAAAAGCTATTAATATAATAATGTTTAATAAATAAATATTAATGTGTATACATTTTTTATTTTAATATTATTTGTATTATTATTGTTATTTTAATCATTCAATTTAGTATCAAATGTTAATTTATTAATCTACATAAAAAAAAAAAAAAATTAAATAAAATTTGTAAAATATTTTCTTTTAGACTAAAGCAGTTTAAGGTTTTTTATTTAAATATTAAATATTTTAATTAATCACTAAATCCTGAAACTGGATATTTCTCTAAATGATTTTTAATTACTGATGGAAACATTGCTAAAAACTTGAATCTTTTTCCCATTTGTTTTGAACTAGTGAGCATTTCATAACCAGAACTTATACGTTCACGATTTTCTGGTAAACAATTATCTAAAAGCACCTAAAATTACGAAAAAATTATTAAAACTATTTAAATTTTAAGATAAAATCTAAATACTTTAAGTCTTGTCTCGCCTTCCATTCGTTTTAGGAAATCTTTTTGTTCTACTGGTCCAAAAGTTATTAATTTTCCATTACTTTCTGCTGTATGTTTCACTTGTCTGAAATCTACATCAGCTGTTATATCAGCGGTTCCTGGTTCTATTAAAGGATCATGAAGTTTATGTTTTTTGAAAGCCTTAAATAATATTTTATTTACAAAAACAAAATTAAAAAAGAATTTAATTAATAATTAGTACCCGAAAAGTATCTGTTTTTTCACCAAAATGTCCATAATCAATTATTAAACTAAATCCACCATATTCTTCAAAACGATTTGCCATACTTTCTATGATAGCATTCGTTTGTAATGAATATTCTAAACAGTGACGTTTTTCGTCATCAATTGGTTGAAATAATTTTGATATTGGTGTTTGTGATTTAGACAAAACATATCTAAATCCATTTGAATTATTTGTATCGATATCAATAAGAATCTCTTTCCACAAACCATCTGTATCATCAATTTGTAATTTATGTATTGGCATTGCATCGAAAAATTCATGTGCAACTAAAATTGAAAATTCCTTAGGTACATCTTCTAATCGACGATACCAGAACACATTAACACCAGATGCAGTTTCACCTTTCCGATAAAATGATTCACCAGATGATTGATCTATTTCCATGTGCCGATAACATAATTTTTCTGCTTGTATTTTACTTAAAAATTCACTTATTTCAACCAAATGCATTGAAAATGATGATTGTAATTTAAAATTTGTAAATACACGTAATAAATCACGAGAAAGTGTACCACGTCCTGGTCCCAATTCGATTATTTGAAAAGGATTTGGTGATCCAATTTTTTGCCATTCTGTAATGCACCAAATTGCAATTAACTGGAAATAATTTTAATAAAATAATGTTTTATAATTTAAAAATATTTTACTTCGCCAAAGATTTGTCCGATTTCTGGTGATGTTATAAAATCTCCATCTACACCGAAAACATCACGATTCATATAATAACCACCAGCAGGATTTATTAACACTTCTTTCATATAATCTGCAACAGTTATTGGACCAGTTGCAAAAATTTTGGCTCGTAATTGATTAGCTAAGGAGACGTTAGTTTTCACTGTTTCACTTTTTGGTAGTTCTGTTTTTTTCGGTTTATCATTAATATTACTGAGATTTGGTCGTTTTATTGGATAATAACAATAACATCGGACGTTACGATAATTTTTTATTGTTGATAAAATAGATTTATAACAATTCATTTTTTTACCAATAAGAAATTTAAAATTGCTTGACTTGACATCCCATTAGGAAAGGAACGAGGAACGATTAGCCAATTCCAAAACATTATATATGTAGAAAAACAAAAGTCAGTTTTGCATACTCCTTCGTAAATTGAATGCTTTGACTAATTTTTTTTATAGAATTTTATAAAAAACTTGCTCAAATAAAAATGGACGCGGCGGAAGCGACTGACGGAAATGAAACGTAATTTTCAAATGTAATTTTCGATAGAGCATAACATTTCATTACAGTTAGAATTTGTATAACAATAATTTCTATTTCATATCCGTAGTTCATTGAAAGTTGAATTCAATTGAACTTTTGCGTGTTGCGTCCGTCGTGTCTTTGCTGACTTTCATATTCCTATACATTTTAACTTTGACATTTGATTTGAACTTATTATTAAAATCAGCAAAATTTAGGGTTAGGTTGTGTAGTTTGATAGTAATTTAATTTATGTTTAAGATACTTTTTGGAAAAGTTATTGAAAACACCCTGTAAGAGTTTGTTTAATACCCACCTTAACATAGTCCAGACCTTCCAAACAATTTTTTAGTTAAAATGAACCACAATGCACTCAGTTGTAAATTGAATATGGTATTTATATATTTTTACGCAACATTGTTGTCTTCGTGTGTACTACTCTTTAACTTTAATAAAATTTGGCGCATACTTTTTTTAAAAGCACTGCGCCAATTTAATAAAAAAATTCATATTCATATGATTTTGAATTTGAAAGTTTCGTGTTCGCATTCGCATAGTTTTTTGGTGGCAGCAGTCATAAATTGAAATTTTCCAACGGAAATTATAATTTAAAATAATCATTTTGAAGAAGACATTTTTTCTATACAATTTTTCTTAAACTATATTTATTATAACATAACTACTGGCATTTCACGAAAATAACTATACCGTCCAGTAAATAATAATTGTATTTAATTAAAATATTTGTTAATTTAATAATTGTGCAATATTTTCTAAATATATTTTACATTTTCGATAAAAAAAAAGTGAGATTTTTCGCGTGAAGTTTTTATTATAAGAAAAAAGTAAAAGTAATAATGGAAGGATTTAGTAATTTTGAACTGGAATGTAATCTTCAAGCTAAATCTAATGAATTGGGAAATTTTTTAATAGATACAACAGAAAATTATACATTAAATACATCATCATCTATTAGTGGTGCTGCTGGTGGTTTTGTACCAACAAGTATAGTACCAGCAATATCTTATTCAAATCAATATAATCTGTCTTATTCAAATTGTAATTTTGATGTTAATCAATCACCAGCAGTATATCCAAGAGTCAATACTTCTGTATATTATCCATCAACTATGGAACACCAAAATCCCAGAAATTATCCAGCTTTATCAATGCAGCCTATACCTGGAACTGGGCCGATTTACAATCAACATGAATTTTATGGTAATAAATCTATTCACCAGAATCAATATCAATTAATTTATAATCAGCATCAACAATTATCGAATTTATCAAATTCATCAAATATAAATTCAGTTTTGTTAACTGCTCAAGTACCAAGAACTGTTAAGGAATTTGGTCATCATTATCAACATAAAAAACATTTTCAGAATGAGAAAAAAAATATTAAATTGAGTAGATACAATGTAGTAAATTGTTTCAAAATATCCAAATACTATGACAATAAAAATTTAATTTTTAGGTAAAGAATAAACAAAAAGATTTATCACAAATTGTCGTTTCACTAGAAAAACTTCGTATTGGTCCAGATTAGTAAGTTAACTCAATTGATATAATATTTACAATATAGTATATAATTTAAAAATTAAATTTTATTATATAATTTATTAGTCCAAATCCATCAGAACTATTTGCAATTTTATCATTATTTCGTCAATTATCACATTATACAATGCAGATGTGTAAAGAAAGAAGATCATTGGAAACATTATTTTTATGTAATGTTACTGGTTATATACCAGATAGTAATTATTTACCAGCTGTTATTAAAGATATTTCAAGTCATATTAAATTAACAAAACAAGCAATTTCACATGAATTTTATGAAATACAAAAATTAATTGGTTCAATTAAAATATGTCAGTATGGTAATATAAATGAATTAAATGATAAATTTCAATTTGATATATTAAATTTAGAACAATATGAATTTATACATATAAAACATAAAAATGGAATGTTATTATTATCTAATGGTAAGTTAAGTTTTATTGTTTCAATTTGTAACTATTTTAAATAATTATCTTTTTTTTTTTTTTTTTGAAGATAAAATTGTTGGCCTTAAAAATATATTAACAAATCTTATTGAATATGTTCGTTGGTATACAGTTTATGTGACAACATTAAAATATAAAATAACAAAAGAAAGAAATACTGCTTTAATTGCTGCTTGTGCTGTAAAAGGATCAAATAGCAGACAAGAACTTCGTCGAATTGGTGTTTAAAAATGTATAAAAATAAAATAGTTATATCGTTATACATAAATCTTAAAAGATTTAAAAAAAAAAACATTTAAAAATATATTGAAACTTTACATTTAACAATTTAAATTCATTTCACCTTATGAATTATATAATTATTTTTTCGTCAAATTTTCATTTAAAAATTTAAACTTAATTTGTTCGTTTAAATTTTAATTAGTTCGTTTGTTTAAAAGTAAAAATATATACCAAAATTTATACAGTTTGTTACCATATTTTCATAGTTAGTTTAATTTTTATGTTTATATTTGTTTCATATTTAACATATTACATAAAATATTACAAAAATTCTATAGAAAAGTTTAAAATAAAAATATAAATTGATAAATTGGAGAGTTTTTATTGAAATGATTTATTATTACAGATTTTTTTCAATACAATTTTTTGTAGAATAAAATAAGAAGGTATTCAAATTTATGTTCAATTTATATAATTTAAGTCTAAAATACTAGCCATGTGAATTAAATAACAGTAGGCCAACATGGAATGACGACTGGACCCTTCTGAAAAACTAAGAAGAATTCGTTCATTAAAGATCTCTAGAAATCTAAGAGATACTAAATTCACCGGCAGTGGTATCAGCCAGGCTCTTTTATAGTGTTAGTCACCTATTTCGATTTTGCTTACAACCGAAGCACATCAGTTTTATCTCTGCTTAAGTGTTACATTATCAGGTGCACAAATTAATCAACAATTAATTATACGTTAAAATTCACGTATAATAAGCCTAAATAGTGTTAGTAGTAATGGGTTTATATTCACGAACAGTTTTTATATATGTATATAGTTGCTTCTTATAGTTCACTTATTATTCAAATAAACAATATAAATTTTCTGTATTATCTTTATCAATTTTGTTGGATAATTAATGTCTGCAAATTTCATTTTTATATTATTTCATTTAACTGACTAGAATTCTTCATCCACGATCCATCTTCAAACCAGCTAGGTATAGAATAGTCTGGGGTTACATTGCAATTCTTAAAGGCGTACCTTGATGATACTCATTTCCAACATTGACAAGCTTGCAATAATGGGAAATTAACAAAGAGTTTATGGAGAGTCCCAAGCGAAATAGTCACCAAGAAATACATATAAAGTAAATACTGAAACTTTTTATCTCTATTAAATATTAAGAATGAGTAAATAAATAAAAGTTATGATATATTGGTAAGACGAAGGAGTAGGTTGTTTTTCTCGTTACATAATCACTGTAATATGTAAAAACTTTTTTATAGTATAATATTTTAATTTCAAACTGCTAATTTTTTACCTCCCAATTTAGGCCATTGAGAAATTAAATATCACTTTAATACATCTCTGTAACTTCTTTAAAACTAAATTGAAAATATTTAATATTTTAATTTATGTTATTATTATATTTTGAACAACTTTTACTTGTGAGAGTGCAAAAAATAGAGTATAAAACACGACACAAAATTG
Source organism: Rhamphomyia laevipes (assembly GCA_963920725.1). Taxonomy (NCBI): domain Eukaryota; kingdom Metazoa; phylum Arthropoda; class Insecta; order Diptera; family Empididae; genus Rhamphomyia; species Rhamphomyia laevipes. Next base: position 1,765,430 of record OY987256.1, read on the forward strand.
CCTTTTGATAACTCGTGAGGTTATTTTAGACTATTTGTATATCTCCACATTCGGGGTGAAGAAGACGGACTTTAGAACTTTATTGCTTTGGTATCAAACGTATTTCTTAATACGCATATAGACTGGAGTACGGAGACCAGGTTAAAGTAAGGTAAAGCCAGCTAATAATTTGGGTTACAAAATGAGATATATGTCATCGATATAATTTGGGTAAACTTACGTTCCACTTTCAACGAGGACTATCTGATATCCTTCTAATTTTGATTTATCACTATTTTCGTTTGTATATTTTAATTTTAACATTTCTTTTATTACCATTCAGATATAAAATAAATGAAAACGCTGAACAAAATAGTTAATAAAAGAATATTTCTTCATATTTCAATTATATTTTTAATATTTTACTTTTAATCTCATAAAAAATTAAATTGATTTTTTATAAAATATTTTTTTTTATGTATACATAAGCTAATATTTTTATTGTGTAATTTGATTTCGTTTCTTTTATCAACTGTGAAGACTCTGATAACAACATAAATAAGTCCAAATCCTTCGTAACAGCTGGTAATTTTTGAAATCATTTACCATACTTTTAAAGAATTAGAGGTAGAGGTATAATAATAGAATTTCATGTGAAAATTAAAATACTTTATTTCTATAGTACGTAGAATGGTAATACAAGAATGGAAATTTTATTATTTATGAATAATTATTTTAAACTTGTAAATTTAACATTCGTTCTGAATATTGTGAATATTCGTTCTGAATATTTTGTGAATAATTTATAACTGATACTCCCAAAAGGATACAAATATAATTAAAAAAAAAAAAAAAAACTGGACAAAATCTGTAAATTACAAAAAGGATAATTGAATACGAAAAGTTATTCAGCTGTCATTTGATTATTATTTAAAAGAGTTTGAAATTATTTCGTAACAAAAATTGAAAATTGAATCCTTAAATATTGATTGGCAGATTATTAAACTTTATTTGATAGAATTCAAATTGTTAAGAAGACATTTTTCAAAACTGAATTTATTTTGTCAGAATAATTTATAAAGAATATGATTTTGACTTAAAAAATACACGAATAAAATATTTTTTGAATTAAATAAAATCAACTGATATTTTTTTTTATCGTATTATATTTTAATATATCAATTGATTCTGTCAAATAGTATTATTTTTGTAAATTGGTAAAGTTTTCTTGTGAAAAACATTTCTTTGGGAATAGAAGAAATATTTTTTTTTTTATAATATTTGGTAAATCAGAAATTGTTTAATGTCATTTCAAAAGATTAAGAAGATTATTTTTATTGTTAAAAGTATTATACGTACAACATTTCAGTATTACAAGTTAAGTTTAAAATTTGGAATCATTCAGGGAAAATGAATAAAACGAAATATTTATTGAATAAAATATTGAAATAAAATAATTTTTACTAGGTACTTTAATATATAAGAGTAACTACTTCTACGTTTTTGAAGTACATACTTACTACCATATAAAAATAATCTTATTTATGCTATTGCAACATTGAAGTACCTACATACAATAATTGTTGGATAACATTAGAATTTTTATCTGATACTTTATTTTGAAAATGATATTCTCAAATTGGTCATTAATGTATTCATGTAAAAAGCAATATTGATAGATCTTGTAATGTAAGAAAAGAGTACCACGGTGAACAGTACGTTGGTAAAATTCATAAAGTGTTAACAACCATATCATTTTGGAAATTCGTCAAATTTATTAGCTCATAACATTTTAAATTATACACTAGATTATATAATGTCACACTATGTAATAATAGTACAAACTAAAGGACAATTTAGTATCTAAGAAGTATTAAGACTCAACCATAATGAACTTAAGAAACCTTAAGTTTATTTAAGAAATTTATCAGTTTCATATAAATTGCATTATAGAAATATCACTACGTATCCGTTTCGTTATATTTTTTCCGTATCGTTAATTTATGAAAAAGCGATCAAAAATAGCTATATAAGTACGGAATTTGCTCTATAATTGAACTATTTTATATGTAATGGCCTCGCCTCCATCTATCGATTTGAACAAACTAATTTATTCTATATCTCAAATATTTTTGGTTTGTTCAATGTGCCAAATTTTTAAATTATTACCAAGATTATTATATGCAATACCTAAACTTCATCAAAATATTTTTTTAATAGTACTCTTCAGTTTTTCAGATTGAACTTATTTGTTAAATATCTCATAAAAATGATTGGTCTTGTTCAATATTCACCAAAATATCGAATATCAATATTCATACATTACTTTTCAATATCCAAATTAATATCGATCGATCTTTATTTTTAGAAAAATAAATTAGTAGTCCTTACATATAAATAGTTTCACATGCCACGAAATGTGCAACAATTAAATTTTCTAAGAATTAAGTCTGATTTATTGAAATTGAACGCTTAAAAAAACGACGATTGCTGTGATTATTTAAATGACATTCATTGTATAAAAAGCAACATTCGAATTGAGTTTTTGTTTTTTTTTTCGGGTTCCATTTTTGCTTCAGATTTTGAATTCAGCTTTTTGTGAAATTTCGAAATAAGTAAGTATTCTGTATAGAATCCAAAAGAAATCCGAAAATAGGGTTTCAAAATGAAATGGCCCATCATTTTAAAATCCATTCGAAATCTGCTTGCTTAAAGTGAAATTTCTTTAACGCCACTTTTGGTAGTATATTTTGCATTTGTTTTGTAATTTTTCATTCATTTAACAAAGTTCCTTAAGTTTCCTTAACTTCACTTTGTTGTTGGGCCTTAAATGTATATTTAAGTAACGATTTTTAGATTTTAGATTTTATTCAAGAAATATATGAAGAAATAAATATTAAATACAAATATTTAGGTATACAAATGTTTTTAATGTAAATAAATGTAAATAAATGTAAATAAATGTAGAGATTTAGGATATAAATATAATAAGGATTTGGCTTTTAGAAAAATTCTAAAATTAATTACGAAATGCCTTAAAAAAATATTATAAATAAATGAATATCATTTTAATATTTATACTTAAATATTTTAGATTTTAAATAATGTATTTCAAAAAAAAGATTAAAACATTAAAAGCATAATCTGTAAATGATTGATATAGAAAAATTTCCATTAAAATTGAACTTGTAACATATTATATTTCGGTCGGGCTATATAATAAATAAATTCTTCTTCTTTAATAATAATCTTGTTTTTTTTTTATATAAAAACTTCTACATAAGAATCGAAATTATGTTAAGTATAAAAGACAGGTGTGCATATATATAAAATTATGCTTTGATATTGTAATTTATATTTTATTGACAAATAGAAAAGAAATATCTTCTACGTATACTATACTGTACTACTATATATAATTTCAATTTTTTATACATAAATTCTATTTACATAAAAGGTTCACTATAATATTATGTCAATATTGTTGAAAATTTATATGAATTTTTGATTTGATATAAATTATTATTCGTGTGAAATTGCGATATAGTATAATATTTATTATTATTATTGAACCTTCTTTTATTATTCAGTAATTCAGTTGATATTTTACACATGATAAAGTCCATATTCAATATATCATTAGATGTCCTTTGTTAATAATAAGGATAAATATTTATGAATATTAGTTGTGACGATGTGTAGGTTTTTTTTTTATGAAACTGAGGAAATTTATTTATGAAAAATATATATATGGAAATGAAAAGGTTTTTTGTATTAATGGTATTTTATTTATATACTCTTTGAAAATCATTCAAGCAGTATAGTTACTTATTGAATATTAAACTACAATATTTTATTTTATATAGTATTTTATTTGTAAGTAATATTATATTTGTATATTGATTGAATTTTATAGATAAATTTTATTTATAAAAATCTTAATTCAATGTTTTGTATTTTGCAAATGCGAAAATACGAGGTCTGTTTGCAAACTTTTGAATGCGAAAATGAAAGAATGAATTTTATGGATTAAAAATTACATTATATTTCAATTATAGTTCTCCTTGACGCTAAACATTTGTACAACGTTTGTCTAACAATTTTGTTTAGAAATATATTTTACATTAAATCTAATTTTCATTTATCGTAGAATTACCTATTAATTAATCATAACACTGTACCTCTATTATATAATTACCTTAAATAAAAATATAAGGAATTAAGAATATAGGTAAATAATTTTAATTATTTACCTTATGTATTTACAAGCATTAATTTATTGCAACATTATAGAATAAAAACTATTCTCACGACATTATCCAAAAAACTATTGTATAAATAGTCTGTAATTAACGTATTTGAACAAATTAAATTCATTCTAAAAACAGAATCCAACTAGTTTATTTCTAAGTCTTTACAGGTACAATCAGACTTAGCCCCTAGCCAATGTGAGCTAAGCTCTAAATATACACCAAAGTCGTCAGCGATCTGCCCCGACACACGTTAAGAATCCTACTACTCTACACAGCGGTCAAGTAAATCAACTTGGTTCCTATATTAAAACAAGTTTTTTATGTGAATGATTTGTACCACTGTAATGTGGATATCTGCACAATTGGGTTTTCTAAGCAAGACAAGTTTCACCCAACTGGTATTCCTTTTCAAATTCATCTCATAACTGGTTTCCTAATATAGGACACTGTTTGAAATTGGCATACTTACTACATACATAAATGTGCTTAGGGCTTCCAACAGTTCTTAGAACCACAGGATATCACATCCAGCCCTATTAAATACATAACATGAACTTTGTAAAATTGATACAAGACAACGGAATGTTACAATGAATCAGTAATGGACGCAGTTACTTATGGGACTACTATGTCCAGTTTTCTAATTCTTAACTTAATCTAATCTTTAACATACAACATCAATTTCTTCTTGATTCTATGAAAAACTCTTTCCAGAAAATAATTTTCAGGTTTTGGAATACATGGTAATCCGAAGGAATCAAATGTAATGAATACGGTGGATGATCTAGTACTTCAATTTGTTGGTTCCCATAATCTAACCATTTTTATAAACTGGTGCATTGTTTTGATGAAAAGTAAGTATGAGAATTTTCTCCTTAATTTTTGTGTCCAATTGATCCAACAATCTTGTATAATATTCCAATTTTGTATTCATACATTCTGAATTGTTTTATCTTTCTGAAGAATATTGATTCTGTTGATATTACCATAAAAAACTTTATTTCGGCAAAAAAAAACAAGATTTTTACATTTTCATTTTTACCTTTATAAAAATAAAAATTCTTATCCTTTTTATATTTTGTATATAAATAAATTCAGTTAATATTCCAAAAAAATAAAACTGTCTGGGAAGAATGACATTATCTCTATACTTCCGGTTAAAATAAAATTACAGGCAAAACAACATGAAAAAAAATATCCTAGACATAATAAACTCAATAATAATAATAACAATTTGTGTTTTTGAAAATACTCATGTTCACATGGGAATTTTTTTCTATATTCCTATACATGGACGAAGGAAATCCTTTAATTTTATATCATAATTTTTTTTTAGATTTTCTTTAATATTACATTTCGTATCAATATTTTTTTTTAATATATATTATGTACTATCACAAAAAGAAAAAAATCAATATAAACTTAAATGAAACGTGACACAAATATTTATGTTTTGCGGATACGTAATGCAACATTAAATACTATAATTTTACTTGTAATTTATACAAAGTATAATTTCATCTTTGAATTCATTAACTTATCTTATTTTTATTGCATTTTTTTATAGCTTTAATTTCAATATTTTGTTGAAATATTTTATTTGATAAGAGTATTAACTATAAGTTCAGAATACAATTCCGTTTTTTCTTGTTTTTTTCTTTTTTTTTTGGATTTATATTACAAGCCAGTATGGTGTACAAATCTACAAATTGAACATATTAGTATTATAAGTGATTAATATGTTTGTTAGTGGTAATATAATTCTTTTGAATGTTTTCGTATAGTTTCTTTTCAATTTCGAATTATATATAATGAAGTTTTTGTCACGTAATAATACTTAAGGATGTTCTAAGGACGAAAATCACCATGGAATCTTTTTTTTTTTTAAAATAATATATATGTAACTAATACCGTATATATATATAATTTAGAGAAAGTTCAGATATTAGGGAAATATAATCTATTAAATTAATTCTCTTAAGTTTTTATTTAAAGACAGCTAATATTCTGAGATTATTTTTTATTAAAATATATATTGTACAAATGAATTTTTCTAATTTTATAATATTATTTATAGCTTAGAAAGCAAGCAACGTATTTACTTTGGTTATTTACGCAATCATTAAAATGGGTAGGCAGAGTCTTTTAATTTCAATAAGTATGAAATTGAAAATCTAAACTGCGTTACGTATTTAAATAGTTACGTATTAAAACCTTACCGCCACGTATTATCTAAGATCTTCAATTACCTGTTCATTGAATTCACAATAGTCTGACTACTCATTTGATTAAAAAATTTCTCTGATATATCATATTGAAGCTGTTTTAATTGCTCATATTGAAGAATTCTCAAGAATTTAAATAAATATAATTTAAATTTTTTTTGAAAAGAATTATTTGATTAAATTTAATTTAGGATTTACGTAGCATTTTTTAACTTAAGTAATTACTAACAAAACTCCTCAAAAATGCTGCAATTACGAAATACTTTGACTTACTATAGAAATCAGCTCAATACCTGTTCAGAGTGAGTCATCCATAAAAATGCTACTACTTTGGATCCGGTGTGGTCTGTGTGACTCTACCGACTGAATAAGCTAATCTGTACTAACAAATAAGGCAGAAGCTGACAACCATATAGAACAGGTTCAGGAGTTCTTATTTTGAATGTGAATCATAGTGGCTACTACCAAAATTCTTAATAACCGGTTCGATTAAAATAAGGATATATAAAATCACGATTCATATATAAATAGAAGTAATATTTAATTGGCATTCAAAAAATTTTAAATGCAGCTGCTTATATTTAGCAACTGCAGTAAGATTTTACCCGGAGGTGCAGACGTTTTTTTAATTTTTCTTCTCCACGGAATTCAGCAAGAGGATTCCATTCCATTGCACCCCGTGCAATATTATTTCCATCCTTTCCGAATGTGTGACGCATCATCAATATATAAATTCTCGTTTGAAATGATGTTGGCCAATATATAAGGAATCTAACTAAACATCGATTTATGAAAGTTTGGAGTTTTATCGTAATGAACATTGGTCACCTTCCATTTACTGCATCCATAGAGTTGTACTAATTCCACGTTAGATTTTGAACAATCTCAACTTTGTGTTTATGGTGATGATATTACTACACCAGATTGGAGTGGAGACTCCCTCAACAGACTGTCCTACTATATTATTTTCGTATATGATGTCCCTGTCAATATCAGAGTCAATCTCAGCGTATTATAGCATAGAGATAATAATATTATGTTACGTTATTATTACTACGTCTACGGTTTTGATAAAGATGTAAAGTAACGATTGTTATGTAGTAAAATTTATGTCTCGTTAGTAAAATCATTAATAATAATTAATTCAACTTTTCCGGCAAAATTTAAAGAATGTAACTATAAAATTTCTCAGCAACATTGTTATAGCAACATTTATGTTTTCATTAATTTACCCCTCGTAATTTTTTTTTTTTCGAAATTAATATTATTCAACAGGTTTTATACACAAACACATTCACTGAATTTTCCTTCTGGAACATTTTCCAGAATTTAAATATAAATAAATTATTTTAGTATCTTTCGAAAATTCAATGATTTCAGAGGATTATTATTTAAAATTATTGAAAACTTTCGTTACATATAAATAGGGAAAATTTTATTTTGGAGATAATTTTTTTTTTTGTTTTCTTGTTATGTTTTCTTTATGTAAATTTTATTGAAAATTTACGCATAATTTAAGGACAAATAATAGCTGGGCTATATTTATATTTGATATTATTCTTCCATCAAATTAACATGTCCCTAACAATTGTAATAAAATTTTAGATTATTATTTGTTAGAAAAATAAAAAACAAAATAGCAAAAAGTTTTTCTTATATAGATAATAATAATAAATCAAATTTAATCAATTATAGCTTATTATTATTATAATAATAAAATAATGTTGTATTTGTGGTGAATGATGAGTGAATAAAATTGAGTGATTCATTAATAAAAAATAATGTGGTTTTTTTTGAATTGTTATTAAGCAAATAATATTTCATATTTGAAGGCTAACAATAATTGTAGATTTTCAGAACTCTGTGATTTCTATTTGTGATTTCCATAAACGGGTCTATGGAAATCACAAAAATTTTCACCCAAAAAAAAATAATAATAATAAAAAACCAGATAATTATCTTTTATACAAAAGTTCATTACAAAGTCAATTAAATTAAATCAAAGTCTTTAATTAATTTTCAACTCAGCGGAAATTGCTCATTTCCCATTTTATGAATAAATTACCTTTTGACCAAAACATTTTTTTTTTTACTAATTGTATTAGTGGTGTTTCATAAAAGTAATTATATTTTTTTTAACCCTTAATTTGAAGTTAATATTAAATAAATTCACATTAAAAAGAAAACTTTTCTTCAAGTCGTTAATTTGTCATTTTAACTTAATTAATTGTGCCTAATTTGGGACGTCAAAATTAAATTTAACAATAAAAAATATTTTTAATGATTCTCTGTCAGATTATTTATTTTGAAAATTGGAAATGAAATTTTATAAAAAGGAATCTGATAATATTAACTAAATAAAAAAAAAAAAAAAAAAATTCTAAACTTTTTTCAGTTTGTGCGCCCCATTAAATTTTGTTTTGTTACATAGTCAAATTGATTTTGTGATTCTATCAATTATTAATTGCTAACATAAATTTTAATCGACATAAAGTCGATTTTTATATTTATATTAATAATTATGAATTAATTAAATTATCATCATTTCGTCCGTATTATTTTAACAATATTTTTAATACTAATTATGGAAATTTGTAATTTAATGGGATATAAATTACGATGGAAATGTTAAGAAATTAATATTTGAAAATATAAATTTAATAATTTTTTTTTTAAAATTAGGGAAATGGATAATTTATTTTCTTTAAAGCTTGCAAACTTCTTGCAAAATAATATTTTTAACATAATTAACACATTTACATTTTCTTGCTGATAAAAATAAACGCCTAAAATTATGCAAACATTTTGAAAATCTTTTAATTATTATTAATGACAATATAATTATTCGTAAATTATTGATTAATAAGTTTTAAATATTTAAGAAATTGGACAAGAAAAACAAAGAGTAATAAAAGATATATGACGAAATAACGAACGAAATAACGTCATTTAGCAGGATTGAAATTAACAGGATTCACAAAAGTGTAATAGAAAGAATAAGTTGAATATATTGAATGTAATGTATTAAATTTGTACTGTTTTACAGAAGTGAAATTGGATGAACTAGAAAAATAATATCAAGAAATCGAACTAAAAATATCTACAAAAAATTATGTAGAATATTCTGGACTAGAAAAACTCTGGAGTCTTTACAGAACAAAATCCTATATTACCAAAACAAATACAAAAAAGAAGAAGGAAATGAATAGAAATTTACTCAGAACGTGTCAGCAAAAAAATTCAATCAGTGGAATTGTAAAGGAAATAGGTCAGGAGTGTTATACGCCCAATAAATACATTACCGAATAATAATAATAATAATACAAAATTGGAAAAAACGTGGACAAAAATAAAAAATACAGAAGCCATACACTTCCAAGAGGAGTGAATAAGGAACAAAATATAATTTTAAGCAATACTATAGTAAAATAAATAAATTATTTATTAATTTTACTTATTTTCATGGTATTTTTTTAAAGTTTTACATGAAAAATACGAAAAATGAATAATCATAAATTATGATTAATTAATTTTCTAGAATTTTTAGAGTAACTTTTATACAAACTTTAAACAATTACCAATAATATTTTCTAGTATAATAATTTTTAAAGCCAATTTAATATTATTATTCTAAAATTTATTATTCTATATTATCCTTAAATGTGTTTTTAAAGTATGTATATACAAAAAAAAACATAAATTCTTTTATTACAATATAAAAAAAATATGTTTATTTTAATATTTAAGTATTTTAATTTAAGATGTCCTGGCAAAAATAATATGTTTTTTTTTTATAATGTTGATAGGATTTTTGTTGTAATATATTATAATAAAAAATACTTTAGTTTATAATAAAATGTAAAGGATGCATTTAAATTTGATTGTTAATATATTTCCATATATTTTTTGTTTATATCTTTATTAAATTTATAGAATTTTATCGTTTTATTTTGCTATAAAATTTAATATAACATTTCAAAAATATTATAAATGTATAAATGGTTTTGGTTTGATGATCAATATTATCAAGTTAAAATTTTTGTTTAAACAAAATATTATGTTTAAATTATATGTAAATTTTAATAATAATAAATATATTTACATGTATAATTTTAATGATGTTTATGGAGTTTTTTTTTGTTGTTGTTAAAAAGTATTATTGCATGTCTGTACGTTGATTCGTAGACACAAATTATGGGTACGAGTCCTTTACTTAGTTATCTGATGTATAGTGAAAATTAATTTTAACTTTCTTCGTTTTAAGGTCCAAAATCACGAAGGTAATGTGTGGCATCAATAACGATAAAAAAACTCAATACATTTTGACATTATCTAGCATCTAATGCAAAAAATTAGTTGATATCATGACCAGGCACTGCATCTGCATTATAAGCAATCTTTGTAGGAAACATAAAGAACCGAGACAAGAAGAACGCACTTCTTGCTGTGAAGAACATTCTTTTCTAAATTCGAGGAGATTTCGAGAATCCTAATCAGGATGATTCAGCGAATCGCACGGCCTAATTTAAGATAACTTTTTTACCCCAGGGATTTATAGTTCTTAATAGGCCCAGCTAAAGACCCTCGGTTGTCTATGTGTGATCTACGTCCTTAACTGATTAACCAGAATAATTCAGAAGAAATAGTATTCATAAATATAAAATAATATAGTTTTTAAAATTATATTTTACTATTTAAAATATTTAAAAGAATCGTACATAGATTCGTACAGAGAATCAATTGGATTCATTGTATTTTGTTGTTCTTTTTAATAAAGGAATTCCAAAATCAATGTGGACCATAGTATTGTTGTAAACTTTGCAACTCCTTCGCAACTAACTAACTAAAGTATTCACTCTACCTATACCGGTGAACAAAAACATTTTTCCTTAACATAATTTATTTTAAAATTCATTAAATTTATTTACATATTCATAAGATAATTATTGTTCAGCTAAATGTTATGACTTAGGACTTTTTTTTAATGTATAATTTAACAGAGACCTTTTAGATAATAAGTATTTTTCGTCATTCATAACATATGGTAAAAGATACAAAAAAAAAAGAACTTGAAAAGTTTGGAAAAAAAAATGTAAACATATCATAAATACGTGCCACGCTCAACTCTTATCATTGAAAAAAAAAAGCTTTTAATGTGTCATTGCGGAATAAAACAGCATAACCATAATAAACATTGAATTTCATCATACAAAAAATATGACATTACTTTATGTTGTTCAACACATTTTCACATTTATAAATTATCTGATAACCACAAGGACATTTGAGTAAATCAACCATCTTACGAGTATAAACAGTTTCCCATCGACTATAAATTAATTATTACCCAGGATAAACGAATTAAAATAATCGTATTATATTAAGCCAAAAGATGTAGTGGTAACTGCAAAATATGAAGCCATATTAAAAAGCCCGTTGTCCTCTCTAAATAAACCTGTGTGCCAAATTTCAACGAAATCTGAAGACCGGTTCTAGGAAATGTTTTTTACACACAAGCAAATGTTTTTTACGCGGAATTTTCTATTTCGTTTATGAACGTCCCAACCTCGAAAATGCTGAGAAAAAAAAAATTCAACCAACAGTTTCAGTCGGACGAGAATTGTTAATTACAATACAAAAAATCTGTAAATTTTATTAATATAACATAAGAAAATGATAAAAAATTGAAAAATTTTAATGTAACTTACCTGATATATAACAAAAAAAAAAAAAAAAAAAATAATTCAAAATGGCTGAATATATTAACAAAAAAGTCTTGTAATTTAATTTCGCTACCGCACTAAAAAACCAATTTTAACTTTCATATTTATAATTTTCAATATTTTAATATTAAATTGGAAATATAATATAAATATTTTTTTTAATAATTAACACTACATTTTTTTAATTTATAAATTTAATTTATAAAATTTTCCACACACGAACAAAAATCATTTTTTAATTTACAATTTTAATGCACATTTTTAAAGTTTATATAGTTTCAATAATTCTGAAAATTTAATATTTTTTATAATTATTATTAATTTAAAAATATTTAATTAAAACAATTTTATTAATAATTAGATTAGAAAGTTAAATTTTTTTTATAATTTACATTATTATTTTTTCACTAGCACGTACCGAAACGTCCTTTCACACCGGCAATTCAATTTTAACTAATAAAAAGAGGCGTGACTAAATAAATAGATAATAAAAATTGTGGGAAAATTTACATATTAATTTAGCGCGCGAAATTTGAATTTTGAAATTATCAAAAATAATAATTGAAATTTATAAACTTGTTTTATTAGCAAAATTATAAGGTAATATAAAAAAAATATTAGTCCCAAAGTTTAAATTGTTAGTTTATTGCTAGTATATAAAGAAAAAGATATAGCTAACATCAGAGCTAGCGATTTACTAGTAGTAGTTTAGTTTAGATTATTTGAGTTGGGATAGTATAGCAAGAGTAAATATGGTATTGATAATGTAGAAGCAGATAAGGTTGTTAAGTTTGTGCCATGAGTAAAAGGTCTTGCTCTTAACCTTATAATTTGGTTAGTATAAATTATGTATTTGTATTAATATCAATTAATTATAATTGATATTACATCATCAAAATAATATTAATTATATCATCAAAATAATATTTGAATATTTTATAAATAAATTTGTTTTACGTTAACTTTTGAAATTATGTGATTTCCTGCAAATTCATTATTTTCATCTTCTATCGCCTTAAAGAAATTATTAAGTTTTGAACAAGGATATTTACAGAGGAAGTAAATGGTGGTTTATAAATTTTATGTATAGTATTCATTAAAAACAGTATTTTAATGAAACTTGAGCAAATTTTGCGGTAGCATTTAATATATCATCACTTTGTTATGTATCAGTAACCAGAAAGACATACATATTACCATTATATAATGTACTTGCTATGCTTTTTTCTTGATAGTAGTTCGTATCGATTGTTATTTCACACTCGCTTTTAGTTAAATTTTAGTTGTGATCGATTTTTAATGGGTACAAGTTTTCTTGTGGTTTTAAAAATTAAATATAAAATTTGGATTTTTAAAGTTAATTAATTGTTACCAGGATAAACAAATTAAAAGAATCGAGTCTACGAACTGAAGCCATATTAAAAAGCCTGCTGTATGGTCTCTAATCAACCGTCTTTTTCCGAATTGTAGCGTGTCGAAAAACTCCACGAACGTAATCATTTTAGCGTACGTTATGCCACCTGCCTTTTTAAAATTATCCATTAATAAATTTCCGAAATGCTTGAACCAACGTTCTTTGTTGGACCGAGGGATAGTGTCACAGTCGGTACTCCACTAACTTATACTTCTCACATGCTATGCATGTTTTGGTATGGTAGTCAATTTTAACTTTGCCGTATGTTTTCTGAGAAATGCGTGGCACATTATTCTAAGTTAGTTTTTAAATTAATCAATTTGTAACTCAATCCGTAATATTTTGCTATGATGTCATGCAGAAATAAACTAACTTCCATTAACAACCTATTTTCCATAAAACTATCATAAAAAAAGTATTTTTCTTCTTCTGAAAAGTGGTATTTTTGAAATAGCATAAAAATTAACAAGGACTGTTGATAGCTGGAAAAATAGTAACATATTTACATTTTTTATATGCCAGATGCAGAAATTCTGTTTCATGATGGAGTTCATATGAGTCTACTGTCTACTCATTTTCATGGCTGCTTAAATAACCAATGTAAATTCGCTGCTAGCTTTTGCTCTAATAATTTTTGGTTATTTATTATAATTATATGGAAATTAATTTCAATAATAATATAAACTGTAATACAAATAAGCAAGCAATCACTGGATCGATTTGGTAAATTAATCAATGGCGTATTTTTCAGTTTGATTTAAATAATTAAATTCAAAAATATCTTATAAATGAAAATCAATGAAAAATATAGCCAAACATAGAAAAAATGATGAATATAAATTTTCTTCGCTTGAATGAAAACTGGAAAATTTAAAAATCAAATTTGTAGAAAAACGAAAATTTCAGCATGTGAAGTGCACAATCTGGAACTACAATTTTACAGAGAATTCAATATAATTTTTAGATTTCAAATAAAAAAAAGTACTGCGATTCAAAAGCAACTGAAACTGACCAATTTGAATAGAATATACAATTTTTTTCCGGATCACAATAGTTAATATTCGAAATTTGAAGCAATATTCATGGAATAACTGATATTATTCTGTATATGAACCGAGACAGCCATATTTTTCTAATATTGTTTTCCATACTTAATTTAAGAATAAAATTATATAGAAATTATTATAATTTCCATAATTTTCTTGAAATATGCAAATATAAGTTGAATAACTTACAAAGGTAAATATTTATTACATAGCAAAAATCATCTACAAATAGATAGTTTAATCGTAAGGCGGCGATTGAACTTATAGAGAAGAAAATGCTTAGCTACTGTATAAAATAAATTAATTTATTTTATAAAGTGGTTGAACATTTTTATCTTTATAAGTAAATCCATAATTTAAGTTTCACAGCTAAAAAAACTTCAAATTGTTAGCTGCAGAGTGGGTCCATGCTAAAATTTCCCATTTATGTTAAATTAATTTTAGTTTTCGGGTAACTGAACTCCATTTTTATATTATGAATAAATATATAATTTAAATTTTGTATATATAGGAAGAAAATCTTTTGATTTTATAGCGTGAAAATTTGAAAATAACAATAAAGATATTTTCATTTTATTGAATTTTGGTTGTTTTTCTTTGTAGAAAATAGCAAATATTTTTTGAAATATGTAATTTTATTGTTGTTTTATGTACGATTTTTGTAGATATATTTTATATGTTTGAATTGAAAATCAATTTTGAGTGTTCTTAAGTCATAAATATATAAGAAGATATGAATCAAATTTTCTCTATCGTATTTATAAAAAAAATATATTAAATTTTAATGGAGTTTGGATATTTGAGATTTCATATAAATAATAAAATATTTAATAAGAAATATTTTAATATAAATAATAATCTTTTAAAATAATTTAGTAGTACTCTGACATCGCCGTAAGTTATTGCGTCTATGTTATTGAATGTTGGGGATGTTGATCGTTATAATAACGATTCGTAATGATATGTGATATCGAATATCTTAAAAGGAATTGTAGTTGTAGAATTTATGTTGTAACCACAATGTAGATGTAGGCCCGAAACTTCTAATTCCAACATTTTAATGTAACATCGATTTTCATATGTTCCATACTGATAAAGTTGAAGTTTCGTGATGACGTTTCAAGCAATTTTGTATTTTTTTTAAAAAAATGTATATATTAAAATAGTGAAGTATTTTTTAATTTTGAAATTTCTGAAAGTTAGGTTTAGGTTTAGATATAGAGTAGCGGGATGGGTCGCAGTCACAGACAATTCTAACCACTGTAGCTATTTGGCTTATTGTGGTATCCCTTTTAATTATTCGTCACTGATTTATGAAACAGGACAGCTGCTTTAGTGTCAGCCACCAGATATTCGAAAAAGCGCTCTTCCGCCATTAATATTTTTAAAAACTATTGCAGATTTTACCAAATTGAGAATTGAAATGTAATTACCAATCAACACAATCTAGAGTTTCTATTGATATTTTTAATCTATTTCCTTATGAAACTTATCGCTGTTCATTTATAAGATTTTGGACAAAGAATGAACACTTGTGACCATAAAAAGACAAATTCGTGATAATAAAAAATAGAAATCATGGAAGCTAACTTTAAAAGGACAGGACATATAGACATTCAGAAAATAGATCATACGTAAAAATGATGTAAAGATTACAATAATATGTAATTTATATTGATACAATAAAAAGGTTCTTAAATGTAGTTAAATTTTTTATCATTTTTACATTAATTTTAATGAAAAACCCATTGAAAAAATATTACCATTTTTTATATAAAATATAATTTGAAAAACTTTCAAGAATAATATTAATTCAAATATCCTTAATAGCAAACCCTTGTTAAAGAAAGTTTGTATCATGATCGGTAAGATTGTATAGTTTTTTTTTTTTTTTTGATTTGATATTTATAAATAAATTATATTGCCATGACTTTTTATACTGAAATAGTTTAAAGGTTATTTAAAATGCTATCAATTTACATTTTTTTTTAAAAAAATGCTGACAGGTATTTATCCTTTTTCGATTCTGTTATTGAAAAAAATTTGTGTAATTTATTTTTTTGATGTTGTTGTGAATAATCGAATTTTAATATTTAAAATTTTTTTTCCTAACCATTGAAAATATAATTTATAAATTAAACATTTCTGAGCTTTAAAAGTTAAAAAGTTAGAACATAAATATCTAAAATTTTGATTTGAAACTGAAAAATATCGGGAAATTATTAAGGTTTTTGAAAACGTATCGATTGAATTTATGTTTGCTAGTGTCGGAATCGGAACTCTACAATTTACCATCTTCAAGGAAATAAATCAACATTTTTATTGTAATTTACATTTTCTTTTAAGACCATCATTATTTTTTTATAGTTGTTAATTATTATTGATTAAAAATAGTCGTTGATTTATATTATTTAATAATAATATTTTTATTAATTATTAATTTTTACAACAATTTTCATTTACATATTTTTGTCATATTAATTATTATTTACTAAACAAAATGCAATGATTAAAAACTGGTTGATATTAAAAGATTTTTGATTGAAACATCGAATAAATCAGTTAAATAATTGATGGAATTTATGAATAATTGAAACATTTTTAGTGATACAAAATTATCAATATGACATTTTTGATTCGATTGAATTTTAAGATATCCTGTTTTTAATTATAACTGAGAAAATATGTCAGAATATGAATTCGTACACCGCCAAAAAAAAATTATATACAAATAATTCTATATAAAGTTTTGCAAATTTTTCATTCGAAATTTCTATAAACAATAAAAATATATTAAAATTACAAAAGTTTTTAACTTTTAATATAAAAAGTATTTTAAAAAGTTGCCATAAAACCATTATTACATAAAAACATATTCTGTGTTTCAACAATTTGACTTAGTAAAATATTTGTAAACTTATTTTTCCAAGAAATGACAATATTAAACTAATAAAACAAAACTAGAAAATCTTTTGAATTTTAACTTTTAGTTACATAAAACATAAAAATTTAAATAAAATTTATTTACTTTGTATTTGAATGGGAGAAGATGGCAGAGAGACAGGGTTTCACAACGTTGGATCAATATCGGGGATGTCAGGACATTGCGATGGTAGAAGACATAAATTAGTTATGCGACTGCCTAAGTCTATAAGCAGAAGCAGACTAACAGAGCTTGGGAGTTAAAGTTTGGAGGAAATATCAAGAATTCCCATAATGTACAGTCGTGACTAACCAAACCAACCAACCAACATTCCTGAATAAATGGTTAGAATATAGGGGATTTTAGTGGTTCTTTATAAAAATACATATAGGTAAATTTTAGTGGTGAGAGACAGGGTTTCACAACGGTGGATTAATATCGGGGATGTCAGGACATTGCGATAACTTATAAGTTATAAGTTATGCGACTGCCTAAGTCTATAAGCAGAAGCAGACTAACAGAGCTAAGGAGTTATAGTTTGGAGGAAATATCGAGAATTCCCATAATGTACAGTCGTGACTAACCAAACCAACCAACCAACATTCCTGAATAAATGGTTAGAATATAGGGGATTTTAGTGGTTCTTTATAAAAATACATATAGGTAAATTTTAGTGGTCTAGTGTTGCGTGTCATCCAGTAGAGCGAGTGATACCCTCTTCCTAACTAACTACTTTGTGTTTGAATAGTATTTTCACAATATTGAAGTAAGTAGTACTAAAAAGGATAATGAATTTAATTTTAAAGCAGAAGTTTCTAAAGTTTGAAAAGACAAATGTATACTTGTAAAATAACAAATATAAATAAATCTGTAATTATGTTAATGAAAGTTTATATATAATTATAGAATTTAAGTCAATCTATTAAACTACTGAAATAGTTAGAAGATTTTGTAAACATTTTGAATATTTAATAAAACTTGTTTATCTTAAAAATATTTTATTTATTTTTACTTTAAAATTAACAATTTCTTTTTGAAATTTTTAAATAAAGTATAATTTAAAAGAAATTGTACATTCCAGATTTCTAAATTGCAAGTATTTATTTATTTACTTCATGGTTACTATAAACCATTGGAAGACATAAAGTCTTTTGAAATTCCTTTCCAAAAAAAATCCGATCTTTTAAACTACTTCCTAAATTTCTTAACCCGTTTTTCTACTACAAATAAAAACGTTGTTAAACCATCTGGATTTGAACGATATACTTGACCATTATTTGCTGGGGAAATTCTTAACCAAATAAATCGTAGAATTGTAATCCAAGCTTTTATACTTAATTTTGTACTTAAAGCTATGTCATTGGTTACGTGATTTTTGTGCTTATTAGTAACTTAATTATAGAACTTACAAATTGTTTTGCTGTAAGAGCATTCATCATACCAAAGTATATTAAATCTATGCCTAATTCTTTTGCTTTTCACTTTTGTTTATATGATATGAACCAAGGTAGCTGAAGTGCTCGGCTGGCCCTATATTTATATATGATATGTGAATGGATCATAAAAAACTGTAGAGTTATTAGTGTCGAGTTCTCTTTTCATTTGAACTATTCTTTCAGAAAATTTGTATAATGTTTTTCATAAAATTTTAAATGGACTGGTGGAATTGCTATATAATGAAAATTAATTTTCAATATTCAATATAGAATTTTTAAAATAACATAAACTTTAGTGTCATAAAAAGCACATTCCATTATATCATGAATATAGTTAGTGTTAGTAGTTTAGCTTGTCACGAAAACTTTATTTTTATTTCTAAAAATTGATTAAAATATCCTCTTACTCTTCTTCTTACTACACTAAGAAATCCCGACAATTTTACAAATATATTACTAAATTCCATAGTTTAGCCAACATTTTGTGTGGTGATGAAATTGGAAACTTTATCTAAAAAACAAAATTTTTTGTGTTATTTCAGCGGTCAGAACAAAATAGATTAGAAATTATTATATTTGGCTTATGTCCAGATAAAATTTTTGTATTAGAGGTCAAGCAAATGATATTGATAATGTGATGTTTAGTTGTAAATATAGAATTAGAAATTGAACCTTATATAGAATGTATTTTTATTGGAAATATGTTTACGTTTACATTATATAAATTCAATGATTTATTTTATATGTTTATGTAAAAAGAAAGAAAAAAAAAACTTTTGAAAATATAAGAAACGTGATTAAATATAATTTGAAATATGATTACATTTATCTAATTCTTAGATAGTGTTGAAGAAAGTTATAAAAAGTCATTTATTGAGAATTAATTCGTTAGTTTTAGATATAGAAGTTTTCCAATTATACAATATTTTTATAGAACATTTTTAATGAATTTCTGTTTACCAATTTATCTGTTTTCCGGGTTTGTATATAGGGTGACTTCGATATATGAGTCAAATACATTACAGAGTGAAATCATTACAGAAATCATGTTTATTCTACTGCCATTGGTAACTTCATACTGGACCAATTAATATGGTATGATTATAAAATAACAATAACAAATAAAATTTATTATTTTATATTAATTTAATAATTATTTCATTAAAATAATTCTCAATATTAAAAATATTTTAATTATTAAATTGGTTATAACAATAATTTATATAATTTAATATAATTATGGAGTCATTTGCAAAATTCCCTAATTGAATAATTCAATTATATAATAAAAATGAATTTTGTTTTCCTCCATTAATTAGTACCAAAAATAATTTACAAATTTATTTAAATGATATAAAATAAAATTGATTTTATTTAGTTTACTTTTGGTAACATTTTGAAGAATGACAATATTTAGGTTCTGAGAAGGACCTAATAGAACAGTAATCATGTAGACAATGAAAAATACTTGAAATGACAATTAAAATTGTATTTTCAGTTTTGAAATGACAACTTTACTATTTGACATTTTGATAACTTTACTATTGGCACGTTTTCTTCTTGTTGATATAAGAAATTGTTTCATAGGCAGCTATTATGAGAAAAGAGTTAAAAAAAATCATCATAACTGCCAAACTGGTCACCAATCTTGTAACTTATACCGATTCGAATGGCTAGCGCTGGGAAACAAGACTGACCTACTTCATAGTAAACAGAATTATTTTTAAATAAATTCTGTTTACTAACTATGTGTATATTAAATGCGGCCATTTGTAAGATTTTCCTTAAATAGCAAAATATCGTTAGAAGTTAGAAGTATGATTCCGACATAGTTAGAACTTTGACGGCAATATTTATGTTGGTACGTTGGTACGTTTTAAAAAATAATTCAGTTCCCCATTTATCAACGAAGAGTGTAAGTACACAACTAGTCGCCAGGACAGATGTTAACGAATATAACTATGTTTTTATTATTAGAAGGATCCGACTTTTGCCCAGATTGCGGTAGGCATAAGGAGGTTAATGTCAACATTTTCATTGGATATCCCTTTATGTTAGTTTGAATGACATTTCTAAGTGACAAATTAATTTTATTTTAGTCTTTCGAACAGAAACAATTGGTAAAAACCTTTAAAGCGATATTTTCTTCACCTAAATTTTTATCCTAAATTGATTCACTATTAAATTAATTATTCATTTTATTGATAAATAATCTAATCTTAAATTCAAATGTAACGTTTTAAAAATATTAGTTTGACACATTTTTCTATTAGTTTTTGTATATTGTTCATCATTTTGATGTTATTTATCACTGAGACTCACTGAATCTAAAACAAATTTTATATTTTGGAAATTTTGTTTTTATTTTAAAATGTTTAATATTCTTGAATTTTTGTGTTTTCTCTAAAATTTTTTTTAACCAAATACACAATAAGGCGATACGAAATAAAAAGATATACGGATAAAAAATGTCCTTAAAAAAATTTCCTGTTTGGAAAAGATAAAAAGTTTCAAATATAAATGATTGTGATAGGCAAAAAAGGATTGTTATTTTATCGTAAATATATTTTAAATATATTTATAATTTACATACACACATAGATATGTATAAATATATATTGACTTATGAGAAAAGTTTACAACAAATTTTTGTATATATTATTTGGAAAATCGTGTCTGACACATTAAATCGTTTATGTATATCCTAAAAGGCCCCATACACTATCACACATGTTGTCCAACAGATTTGATCGTATATGGGCTGGGCATGTTTGTCGGTGTGACACCCAGTTCGTCAAGCGGTTTGATAAAAATTAAACCAATTTGATTTTTCGGCATGTATGACAGTGTATGGTTCTGTTTGTCACATTCGTCATTCTTCAGAAAAATTTTGTAAGATAAACATGGCGACAGTATTAAATATGCGAGATTTTTTTAATTTATATCGCGAACATCTCAAATTGTGGAAATGTAAAAGCGATGTGTATAAAAATAGAGTTTTAAAAAATATTGGTTATGAAAAAATGTTAGAAAAATTTAACGAAATCGAGCCAAATGCAAATTTAGAAATGCTGAAAAGACTTAATTAGCATACGTAGTTTATATATGTAGGTGCGAATTGAACGAAGTTTTAAAAAGTGAAAAATCATGTTGCCAGTACAGGTACTGCAGATATTTATGTGTCAACATTAAAGTATTTCGAGTAATTAAGTTTCCTGAATGACCAAGAAACATCAATTATTGTGTGTCTCAATTATTAAAGCTCACATAAAAATGTCCTACCTTTCGCTTCGAAGTTTAATAATAAACTGATGTTTGACAACATGTGAGACGGTGTGTGAAAAAAAAACTTTTTTGCGTGACACACCAAGTTTGATAACATGTGTGATTGTGTATGGGGCCTTTTAAAATTGTTTTTTTTTTTTCAAATAAATTTTATACTATTATTTTTATGTTGGTATTATATATATGTAAATTTTTTTTTAAATAAATATATATATATATTTTAATATCAGACTAGTACATGAGGTGATTTTGTATAGTATAGCATAAACTTTGTACATGAAATTTATATGTTGCTTTTTCTTTAGTGGAAAACTAAAAGGATATTTTTTAAAGTATTAAATTTTTTCACACATCATATTTCCATCCTGTGTCTTATATTTTAATAAAAGTATAATTTTTTTTTTAAGGTAAAGAGTTTATAATTTTACTATGATCTTTTACCAAGTTTGATGTATGAAAAGTTATTAAAAGTTAAATTTACATTATTTTTTAGTACTGTGTAGCTAGTTAAAAAATTATTCTTATGAAAAGTTTTTCAGTAATTTTTAATTATAAAATTAAAATTTATTAAAACGAGAAACTTTGTGGATTAAAAATTAATTATGGTTGTATATTAAGAAGCATATAAATTCTATATGTATAAAACTAATTGAAAATGATGTAAAATGGTTGTATGAAAAATTGTGTTTGGTAATATTTTGACTACAAAATTGGTTTTACAAAATATAATAAATGCAATTTATTAGTTCTACAAATTATCTTTAAAAAATTGTATTTGAAAGATTGACGTTAGGTTTCACGAAACTGCAAAATTTTTGATTAACGCCTGATTTATAAAACACGCAAAACATATAACCATAAGTTAAGAAATGTTAAGAAAGTTAAAAATTATGAAATGGAAATTAAATATATGCAAATTAATGTTACAAATTGCCTTAAGAATGTTTAAGGTTAAATTAACTTTAACTTTCGTATTAATGATTAAATGATAACAAGCGAGATTAAGAATTTAGAGAGTAATTTTGATAAGTTAATCAGACAAATTTCGATGTTAAATCAATTAATAAATTCTATGATTAGGTGCCATTTATTTGCTAATTAACAATCATGTTCGCGAAACCTTTCAAGTTGCTATAGTTAATGTAAAAATTGTGACACCAAGGCTATGACACTGAAAATATTTAAAAATCATAATTTTTTACTTACTACATTATTACTATAGCGTGAAATTTATAGAAACAGTCGTTTAGAATTACATACTACCTAAATAAAACGAGTATCGATTATTAAAGCTTTATTTGCTTTGAAGCCCATAATTTTTGGAAGAAGGCATTACGTCTCTGATATGTGGTTTAAGTAGAATTTGAATTAAATTCATTTTTCATTACTTTTAAGTAAAAATTATTAAGTATAAATCAAGTAATTAATAATCAGGATTATAAAATATATTCACAAAATATTGTAAAGTGCCAATTTTGTGAATTATATTAATTTAATTGGATCGAGTTCAAAATAATTTAAAAGTGGCCAGCATATTAGATTTTAATAACACCGGCATAATAATCATATTTTATAATTGTTTTTCCTCTAATCCTTTTTTAGCTTTATTGAAATTAATACAATTTTGGCAATTGCAATACATTTTATGAATATCATTAGATTTCTTAATACTATTGTGACAATGTATAAAATTAAATATTCATGATAAATTTTGCACCGAATATTCAGAATATCACAATGAAAAATTTGTCAATAATAAATAACAAATAAAATTAAATATTTTTGGATTCTGTTTATATTGTATGAACTAATTAGCATGTCGTACTGAATATGAAATATTATTTATACATATATGCTTTAAAACATAGCAACATATTTACAAAGTTTTTAAATTAATACGTCAATATTTATTTAAAGTTTCTGTATAATACATTAATTTACGTATATGTAAATTTACTTACCATGAGTATACAAATTTTGATTGACTTTATTTGCTATAATTTATACGGCGAATGAAATCATAAAAATGAGCGGTTTCGATTTCGGTTGTACATTATGATATTTTTGAAATCATTTTTCAATTTTTTAATGATATTATTTTTGGATTATAATCGATAATCAAAATTGTTTTAATATTTTAATCTATTATATTTGAACGAATAAATATTTTGAATACGAATTTTCATACTTAACTGCAATAACGTATTTGAAAAATATACAAATTTTGGGGTTAAGTTCATGTTCAGCTAACAGAATAACAGAATTTCAAATTTTATTACCGATTTTACATATAATTGAATTGTGAGAATAACATATGTATGTCCAATGTCCACGTCCGCAATATTAGTTATGGAAATTAAAAAAAAAAAAAAAACGGAAAGTAACGTCGTTTATTGAACAATTTCGGTTGCAGTTTTAATTTTATATTACCAATTTATATAATATTTAATATTTTAATTTATATTTATCATTTGAATTTCAAAATTAACCAATTGTGGTAATAATCAAAACAGAGTTTTAATAATCAATGTTATAAAATTATCATTATTAATTAATACCACGAATATTTAATAGTGGTGGGCTTACATGGAAAATATAAATTTTACTATAAGTAAGAGTTTTTTTTTACACAAGTTTAGTTTTCGTGGAAATACAATTTTTTAAATTATATTTCTGACAATTGTAAAATTCATAATTATTTTAAATTATTCTGAAATAATTTATTTATTTATACAACCTACAACAAATTAAAAATTTAGTTGTTTTTATAATAAATAACAAAATTTTCATTAAAAACAAATGACCGAGTCCATAGCAGCATTAAATTTGTCCCGGAGAACAGATGTAGTCAATAGTAATTAGTGTTGTCATATGTGTGAGAAAAATTTCAATTGAAATAAAAATAATTATTTTATTTTTGGTATCATTTGGCATCAAAATGATAAAAACACTTTTTTTTGTTGCAGTTATTCATTCAGTTTTCTTTGTAATACGATCGATAGCTATTAAATTGATTGACAAAACCTTAGTTTTTTTTTAACCAATATTGAAGTGTGACATATTAACATGATATGAATTTATAAATTCAAAGGGTAATTACACCTTGTTATTACACATCCTATTTTTTTTTACATAATTCTTAACTAGCACGGTTTAAAAAGAAAAATTAATTCCGTTTTTATTGGACATGGTCAACATTTGTTTTACACTTTTTTTAAAAAAGATTTTAAATATTGTATACTAACATTATTTGTTTCAAAGAGTTTTTAATACGACGGTTCTTAGACATAGAACCAATCACATATTTTAAAATGTACGATTTTATTATTTACGATTATTGCTGAAATGTATTTGCAGTGTAAAAACAGAACTGCGTATGAACTATAAATAACGTTACCGGCACATTTAAATTCTACTAAAACAATTCAACTAACTACAATTTGACTAAAGCATTTCAACTAACTACAATTTGACTAAAGCATTTCAACCAGATAGCAATTTAACTTTTAAATTGCAATATATTTTTAGTATTTTTTTTACTTTTTTAATAATTTTACATTAAACAAAAAATATTTCAGTGGACTTCAATAATACACTAAACAAAATTATAAAAATTAGTAATCCAGATATATGACAACTAATCGAAGGGCTTGAGTAATGAATTGCTGCTACCCAAGTAGGTTCTGCTACAAACGTTGAATTGCTTTAGTTAAATTGCTCTAGTCGAATTGAGTTTTAGTCCAATTGCAGTTAGTTGAAAATGTCTTAGTAGAATTGAGTATGAGTCGAATTGTTTTTAGTTGAATTGCCTTAGTTGAATGGGCCTACAATCATAAATAATATTAATTTTAAATTATTTTAAAATGTACATGCTAATTATGACGTTTTGTATGCACAACATGGAATCACAAGCTTCATTGAGCGATTATGGTCTGAATTCACTTGTACGTACAATTTTAGAGAACTGCGTTATGTATAATTAATTATCAGAACTATAAAGCTTATCACAATAAATTAAAGAGTTAATTATGTGAAAATTTATTTATTTACTGTCGTTTAAAAGTCACATTAAATTTACATTTTATCAGATTTATCATTTATTCAGCAATCCTGAATCAGGATATTTATTTCATATATTGTAAATTTATTTAAAATTTATTTTTTGTTATTTATTTATTAAAAATAAAAACATTTTAATATTTTTATATTTGTCAACTTTATATAATAATTAAGAGCTGTCAATTCTTAAAATCGAGGTTCATCATGATATAAATGATTATACTATAATAATTATTCAATTTAATCAAACGATACATTTAAATTAATGGTAGGACCAACGACCCTTCAACCTCTTAAGGTTATTTAATGAAAGATATTTGATCAATTTGATTATATATTTAAGAATTAATGTACTCGGTATCATGATTGATAATTAAGGTCTTATAATCAAATATTATGACACATATTACCACAGTTAAATTGATTTAATTGACAGACGTAATAAAAATATAAAATGCGTAAAATTTTATTTAAATAAAATTTATAATTATTTGTGTATCTATATCGGAAATTTCCTTTGAATGATTTTTCTATATACTTTTTTCATTAAATTTTTTCTTTTGATGAAAATTCAATCTCATTTGACACCCGAAATTGGAAAAGTTTAATTTTTTTTTTTAACTATAAATAATACGAACTTATTATCATAAATATAAATTAGAAATTTATGAATTAAAAAAAGAAAAATCTATGGAAATTTAAATATGTAATGTGAACAATATTCATTTCTCCGAAAAAAATATAGGGTGTTTCAAAAATTGTAAGAATATTTTATTGCGATAATTTTGTAAATTCAATTTTTATACTTCGTTATCAAAAACTTGGCTTAATTGTATTTGCTGTTGATCACAATGGCAGGAACTCATCAAATAAGGGTTTGTTTCCTAGAAGATGTAATCCTAGAATTGCAATTGTTATTCCTAGAATTTCAATAATTCAGAAAATCGTAATAACTTTATATCCACAAAATGCACGTTTTTCGCAACCGTCAGATTATTAGATCCTTGATTGTTTGAATTTCATAAACTAAACAAAGATTTCTTTACAAATTATTCTTGGTCACTATGAAGTTACTCGTGAAGTTATTCTTTCTGATACAAAAATCGATGGTAGTTAATTTAAAAAAAAAACATTATAAAATTACGTAAATGAAAAATTTATAATTTATATAACGTTACCAAGTAAAAGGTTACACTATTACAAAAAAATTAAAAACTTGGAGTTATTTCAAGATTATTTTTTACACCCTGGTTTACAGATAAATACATACAAACTCGTGAAAATATCATCCAGAAACTTTTAAACATGAAAATCTCTATGTCAAAAAAGTAGCAGGAGAGGGCATCAAATTTTGTCTCACACTTTCATTTCTGTGGAATTCGATAAATAAAAAAGTTGTACAAAAAGAAAATGAAATTTTTAATATTGGTCGAAAGTTTAATGAAAACGATTTGAAAAGGAAAATATTATTGGTTGGTAATATCAAGGTTAAATTTGGAAATGTAATTAAAAAAAAAATTTTAGATTTCTTTTTACAATTTTTGTGATTCCATCAGATGAACATAAATACATACTCGTAATATTATTTGACTCAATAATGTAAAATATTTTAGAAATAGAAATAGAGCCAAAAAATAATTTTTAATCAAAACTTTTAATTAAATAAATTTTAAATTTAAATTTACTTTACAAAGATTTTCAAATGCAAATAATAGTAATCTAAAATGTTCCGTGGTGAACCACGGCTTAGCGTTTTGGTGATCATATAAATATTGAAAAAGTATACTGAACCATCAATGAAACGTTCAGTAATATAGAATCAAACAAAAAGAAATATTTTTCCTCTTTAAGCAATTAATTACTTAAAGTATTTTTTCATTGCTGATTTGCTATTGATAATCAGTAGTGACTGCACTAAAAATACTCAATGATTTTTCAGTACTATATTTTCTTTTATATTCAGTTTGCTTGTTTTCGTCATAAAAAGTCGAGTTTTGTGAAAATGGAAAACAAATTTTTAAATATAATTCAAGAAATAAATTAATTTATAAAAATAATTTAATATTAACATTTTATTGTAGATGCCATGCTTGTGTGATGGAAATTGGAGTGACGGAATATAAAAAGAAATAAAAAATTCGTGCTGAAATCGAACAGCATTTCCACGACTTTTTCGATATCAGGAAAATTTGTTTTTTTTTTTAAAAAAATTATTAATTTTATTATATATTTTTATAAATTTATTTATGTTTTTTTTTTGTATAATTTTTTTTTTGTCATTTTCATTGTATCACAAATTTTCCAAATTTTACACTCATCTTTTAAATTTTCCATATATCGTATATTAAAGGAAAAATGATTATGCAAAAAATATGTAAATTTTTTGAAATTCATTGAGCGAGAAATTTTCATATTCCAATGATATTTTTCCTCTTTAATATGACACGTGTTTGTAAAACTGAATTATGATATGATTATATTCAATATGACATAAATATGAATTAAATTATTTAAAGAAAAATTCAATGTGTAAATAATTTTCTACAATATAAATTAAATTATAATTAATTCAATATCGAGAAATAAATATTATATATATCGACCTTGTCAGATTCGTTAATATCACATTTTTTTGTTTCTGGAAAATGTATTTTATATCTTGATGATTTGATGTATCCAAAATTTTATTTTTATTACCTAAATTACACTATAAATGTTTCACTTCAAATGAGAAATGTCAGTCTGGGTTATTAGAAAGGAAAACTAAGAGCATAATTGTGTTAACCAGTGCCTAACATAAAATTAGATTACGACATAATTTTTACAACTAATTTAATGCATTACTTAATTATCAGCATTAAAATGTGAAATAAATAAATAAGTGCCATCTGTAAAATTTTATATGAACTATTATTATAACAAAAATTACTTTTGGGAAATAAATTTATTGGAAAAAAATGTCGTAAAATTGTTTAAATGCAATTATTCTTTGGTTTCATTAAATTGCAAGTGAATAATCTTTTGTAGTAGTTGCGGATCACGTTTGGCAAAAAAAAATTTACAAATAAAAATTACTGAAAACATTACATAACAAATTCATTTTAGCACTTAAATGACACATTACTCAATGTCATGTTATACTTCGGGAATTGGCAAGATTATATTGGAAAAGTGGAAAATTCATACATCACAGTTCACAGAAACTTACCGGTTTACGTCAATACAAATAATTTCTGCTGTATACCAGAAGCGAAGAAAACAAAATTATCCAATATTTGAAAAATGTGTATTGAAATCTGGATTTTGTCACATGAGTCACCATTCATTTTAATGCTGCTCTGTTGGTGGACTGTTCCACACTGCAGAGGATATGAAAAAATGAATCACATTTTATATTACTATAAACTTTCAGTCTTCAGTGCAGCATACAATTTACCAATAACTGGATTTATTACTTGAAGTTTGTAGCTTAGCACGATATTTTATGTCCTAAGCTACAAACCAAGTAAATGCTACTTCGAATTTTAACTAAATTACTTTAGCTACTTTAGAATTTTAACTAAATTAATATGGAAAATTACTAAATTTCATTTATTTATTTAATAAAACCATTTTCGGACAATTTTACTGGAAATAATTGGTATCAAATTTGTAATTTATATAATAATAATTATTTCCATAATTGGAGATAATTAATTATCATTTTCCTAGTAATACTTAATTATTTAATTAGGAATATGAGTTGACATTTTGCCAATTTTTTATTTACATATTAAATATTTCTTTTTTTTTTTTAACTTTATTTTTGGTTTTATATTTGTTGACCTAAAATTTCCCAAGAAATTAAAATTATTAGAAAATATTTAAAAAAAAAGAAAGGTAAAATACAAAAAACCTAAATTTATTAATATTTTCTGTATTTATATTGAACTAACAAAAATTATTGTTTAACTTTGGTCACAATACCAAAAAAAAACCTTCTATATACCAATTTGGAAAAAGACTAAAATCAGAGTCCTTTGTGGGTAATGTGTAAGGATATTTTTTTGTAATTTTTGCAAATGAAAAAAAGGAAATTAAACTGTGTACATTTTTACCTTTTTTTTTTTGTTTTCCTTATTTTTATATAAAAATCTCTTGGTAAATTTAATCTTACCATTGAGAATCGAACCATGAATTAGAATTTTTCACCTCAAATTGGTTTGTTTTGTTGTATTTAGGTAAATTGTATATGTAGTAAAAATGTTATTTTTATGTTTCTATGTTTTTATTATGTTTTGTACTCTAATGAAAAATAACACGATAATTTTATATTTTATTTTTTGCGTAATTATTTTCTGTTTGAACACCAAATGACAAAAAAATAATAAAAATATTTGGTTTAATTGGTTGGGTGGTTATTTAGGTACCAAATGAATTACAATTATATAATATATAAAATAATATTAAAATAATTTAATATTTATTTTGGTTTAATTAAAGAAATTTAGATTGTTTATTATATTTTTATACGTATAATTGATTAACTTTTGCTAGCGTTTTGGGAGAAATTTTATTTCCGAAATAATATAATTTTAACTTAATAAATTTTAGTTTACAATTTAATTAATTTCGTTTTTTTAGTAAATGCCTGTAAAAAAGTGTTTTACTGTATTTAAGAAATTGATGAAAATGAGAAAATGAGATGACATATGTATTAGTAATCGAGTATCTAATCGTCATCAATCTAAAACACTAAAAAACTAACTTTAACCATCCTACCAGCACCAGAAGAGACACGAGTTTAAATGCAAAATTTATAGTGATTTTTTGATTAGTTTAGACGTCATAATAAAATAGAAATAAACTTCGGAAATGCATTCTACATAATTCGGAATCTTTGATACTAAATTCACATGGACGCTCCTTAATTACTCCCTCACAAAAAATACAAATTAAGTATTGTAAAAACAATTCATTTACAAGGTCATAATATCTCATATTTTTCAACGATTTTTAAAATAAAAAATTGGTAAAGGAAAATTGCTCTTTATTGGACCAATTTTTCAGTTTATCCAATTTTATGATAACCATATATATTTATATATATATATATAGTGTGGAGATCAAGAGGAATGTATAAAGGACCAGTATAAATGGTCCGCTAGGGATGATATTATCACATTTCACATCCATCATAAATATTCTATTATTATTTCTACTTTTCCCATATTCTTTATAATATTATCATTTATTCTTAATCATTGGTATCCATTTATGGGACACATTTTAAGCTACTAAGTTTCATCTTGAATATTTAATCTGTTTTCTATGTAAATTTTCTTTTTTTACGAATTGGCCAGATATTTTATTGTATAGTAAATTTTTTATCCAGTATTCATAAAAATAAAAATGTGAATTAAGATTTGCAGATAAATTTCTAATAATATTTTAAACTGAACATGATTTCTTTAAGGATTTCCCACAGTTAAAATCAGTCGATGACCTGTGTCAACCTAAGAACATGTTTATTTCACCAACATCGGATTTAATTATTCATAAAAACCCTTTTGGGTCTAATAAACTTGCATTCAATCAATTCAGTCAATGGCCTGTCTTATTTCATTGACAGAAGTTTTTTTTTCACAAAATTATGGTGATGAAGACGTCAATTATTTACAACAAATACAAACAAATGGTGACCAAGTATATCAAGGAACCGAGAACTGAAGATCAAATTTCTAGAAGAATCAAAACTAAAGATTTTTATTTTCAGAAAATATATGGTTTAATGTGTCTGCGATTGCGTGGCTGTAGCCAGAAAAAGGCTGACACACCTGGGTAAGATATTTCTGAGCCCTCTCGAATTCAGTGGTCTGGCCGTCAGAAAAACCATCCGCTTCTATAGAAGCCTGGGTATTAACTGACCAAATATCAGTATGGTATGCTCAATAGATCTCTTTAATTCACAGTGTAGGGAGGCGGTAGTTCGTACTTCTGCCTTAATCGATCCCTTTATTATCTATCTATCTATCTATGGTTTAATGTTTGTAGACATTCCAGATGCAGTGTTCAAGCGATAACAGATGGACAAAATGAAATCCTAAGGCATTTTATACTGATTATAAATGTTCAGAACTTCTGGAATGAAATTCAAGATTGGAAAACTGTTGATTCTGTGATAAAAAATCGTAAAAAACAAAATTTTATTATTGTTTGTTATAAATCAGCAAAAAATACTATAAAATTTGGATCAATAAACTTTATATCAAAATTTTTTGTTGTTAATTTTTTTTATATGCCCAAAAAAAAAAATGGTATTAAAATTTAATTATATATACTCAAAAATTATATTTTTGTAGCCTGTCCAGAGATAAATAATAAAAACATTTTTTATATATCCTTTTTCTTATAGAATAAACTTCAGATAAATATAATAAAAAGAAGGAAAATTTCAAGTTAACTTTAACGTTAATCTTACATTTATCCATGCGTTTAAGATTTTTTTTTTAAAATTAAATTAAATGGAAAAGTACATCAATAAAATTAACAAATTTTCTGTTTTTAATGTACACAGCTTTACTTAATTAGTCACTGTAAAATAATTTGCAGATAATGAATATAACTAAAGGTTTTTATTATTTATTCGTCACTGATTTCATATCGTAGCAATTAAATTGGTCATATAGAGTTGATCATTTAATTCTGTGATGCATTAGGTTAAGTCCAGACCAATGATTCGATAGCGCTTTAAGTTTACTAAGCATTAAATGAGTACCAGTTTGAGAAATGTAATAGACGTAATAGGTTTTTGTTTCCGAAAAAAACTGTTGAAAATGACAATTTTTTAATTCTGGATTTGACTATATGTTTATGATTTAAAATAAATAATTTCTTTTGGAATGAAATCTGAAGGCACGCAGTGATCCTTAATATTTTATCGGGACAGAATTGAGTAAAAACAAAATTTGTTTTGATAAATAACTACAGAAAACTAAGTTAATTCCGTAGATCTTTCTAAAAAAAGAAACTTTTACTCTATTTCCGAGGTCACTACATTCTTTGATGGTTATGAAAAAACTAAAAAATGATTGTTTAAAATAGTACGATACAGAACAGTTAGGTGAATTGCTGCTGACCTTAATTGATCATAGTAAATTACTCACTAGGTAAACCAAATTGTTAATATTTATGCTGATATATTTATCGTACGACGAATACTATATTCTTACGAGTACTATCAAAAACAGTCTTGGTTATCAGTTATCATCCTTTTTTTAACTTGAAAGTTTTTGTAATTTGTGTATATTATCGATTCTATTTTTATATCCTACTAGAAGAAATATTCTAATTTTTTAAATATTATTTAGTTTTTATATATTTATCTCTGAGCTATCATTTTCAGGTAGCCAAACTGTATTCATAAAACTATCACTAAAGACCAATTGTCGAAAAAAAAAAAAATCTGCATAAAATTTACAATTTAAAAATTTTTGCTGACAAAATATTTTTCTTAGTATTCTGTCTGCAGACAAAATTACGTATGATAATTCTATGACTTATTGTTTTATGACAGAAAACTAAATTTATTGTAATCAATTAATTTATTAATTTTTTGTAAAATATTTTTGAATTTTACTAAAAAACAAAATTGAAAATTTTAAATTTCAATAGTAAATACGATTTTAGACCTATTCCATTAGAACAATTCCATTAGACAGAAGTCAACTATAGTCAAAATTATTTGTTTTAATATGTCCCCACTGTTTCGTGATTCTTATTAAAAGTTACATAGTTCATGCATGAGAAAAACGTGTTTTTTGAGTAACCCATCAGACTGAAGTAAACCGAAGTAGTTACTCTCAAAATTGCATTTTGTTTTTCATCAGGATTGTGTGTAGTGGAATTGTCCGGTTACCACAAATTTTATATTAAATATTTTAAAGTGAAATTATGCCAAGTGAAGTTACGTGAGTGAAATTGTTACCTAATGAAATTATACCAAGTGGAATTTGCGGAGTGGAAGTGTGTTTAGAGGAATTGTTGTTTAATGGATTTATTCTAATGGAATCGGCCAGTTACCATAAATACATCATCAATCAATTATTGATTTGAAAAATAATAGGTATTATAAATTTATCGGTAAAATACATTTCCGTAAATAAAATAATGAAAATGATTGTGAAATTCTTCAATATATCTTTCAAAAAATGTTTTCATTATTTATGATTCTATTCATTTTTTTTAACAGCACCAACAGCAAAGAGCATTTTCCGTTTGGATAGTTGTACATACATATCCTGCTGCTATTGGTAAATAGCGTTTAGTTATTGGACAATGTGGGCGACATTGCAAATGAAATTTTACTTCTGGTTATATATTTGCAATTTTAAAGTCCCATTAATAGTTTTATTAATAGAAAAATTACAGGGTTTTTTTTTTAAAATAATTTTAATGGAAAAACAAAAGTCAAGACGGATTAAAAATTTATTATTGTTTTCTGTTTTGAACAGAGCAAGAACTATTAATAAAAATTATGTTTTATATGTTTCTTTTTCCAATTTATTGGCACGTTTTAATGGACATAATTTTTGTTTTTAGAAAATATATAAAAAATAAAAATCCGATTATCTAGTTCTAGTATCATGTTTAGTGTACCAGATAATAAAAATGCAGCAATTAAAAAAGTATTAAATATTCTGTGTGAAATAAGTAGAAAAGAATTTCCTAGTGAAGCAGGTGAGAAAATTTAAATGGTTTTTATGCAATTAAGTGATAATGGACTGAATATTAAAAATTTGTGCATAAGTAGTACTGGGTAGATGCAGTAGTGCCAGTAATAACAAAATGACACGTAAGAAATGTATACAATTTCCAACATTTAGTGTAAGTTGTTGATTGTTATCATAGCCAATCATTCTATTAATATATATGCTAATGTGGAGTATCAGTAACTTACAAATTAATTAACTAAAATTACGAATTGTCAAAATTACGATACATTATATATCTTGAAATGATTACGTGCTAATGCATTTTTACAAAATTTTGAACTTGTCGTGATTCGGGACTGTTATTATTCACATTATCATATTCAATAAACAAATCTTGTGGAACAACTCCATATATAAAAATTACTGTTCAATATACTCTTATAAAGTGATATGATCCACAATTTTAAAGGCATTTTGAAGAAGGGTTTGTTGTATATGAGCAAAGGTTTACACATTCAAAAATTAGATTTCGAATTTTTAAAAACCAGCTAATTTGGAATCACACAATTGGAAAAAGAATCAAAAACTACTCTCCAGGTATACGTTAGGTTTAGGAGAAGCACTTTATTGGATATTGTATGAATTGAGGGCCCTAGTATTAGTATTTAGTAACTAGTATGTTAACAAGCCACTGCCAACTGTAATTATATCACAAGAATATTTAAATGTCAGTGAAAAGTAACTGCCGGATTTGATCAGACGAAGAAATGTGAAATACTTTAGTAAATGAAAGTTAATAGTAAAAAATGTTACAATAAAATATCGTGTAACAAAAATGATTACCAATTCAATAATGAATTAACGACATCGTTGGTAAAACTATGGTAAATAAATTATAATATAATTTTTCTCTATAAATTTTTTAATAAACATGTTTTTCTTTTTGTTAAATGCATTTTCTATTACGTTTTGTAAACCACTTAAAAATAACGAAAATTTTATCAAAGTGTTTTCGTTTCTTATTTAAATATTTAATTATTTCTAAATTGCTTTGTATAAAATACGGTATCCTTTTAAATCCTTGAAATAATCTTATAAGGCAAAAAGAAAATCTTCTACTTAGTTATCTTCTATTTATCGTTTTAAATTTAATTTGTTACTTAATTATAGCAGGAAACTTGAAATTGTCGTTTAAATTATATTATAAAACCGCAACAAGTTAAATTCTTTGGAAACTTTTTATTACAAAAAATTTTACAATTTAATATTTAAACGGTGGTGGTTCGTGGTTGTTAATTAACTATGTCTTAAAAAAATATCTTCCTGTTAAGTATAATAAAAGTGTATTTAAACGTATATTAATCTAAATTCATTTGTTTAGTTTTCAAACATTTTGTGTTTAAAATATCCTTGAAATTGTACGTGAGTTTATAATAGTATACAAGAAAATGAAAATACTAAACATATATAAATGAAATGATAAATTTACATAAATGAAAATGCATTTTTTTTTTCACAAGGACATTTTCACTCGTAGGTAAATTAAAACAATTAAGTTCGAACACGATATGCTAACTTTATAAGATTATTGAACATGAAATGTGTAGTTTTCAAGGATATATGAACGATGTATAGTAGAAATTAAGACAAACAATTATTTGAAATGATTGTTAAGTTGTCGTAAGGATTTTTATATTGTTAAGTAAAGAAAATTTTGATTAATTATCTTGTTTTTTATCATATGGATATTAAGATTATTTATATTTGTAATATAATTAGAGCTAATATTAATATTTAATTTGATATAAATCATTTGTAATTAATAATTTACATAAAAAACATTTAACAATATTGACGTACGTCGTCGTGGGCTTAATGTTAATAATATTATGATAAATATTTTCATTTTTTAATAGTTGAACTCTTCAATTAATGTATTTTTAGACAGAAAGCTTGTCCTCATTGAAAATTTGAATCCTTTATATTCTTTTTTGTAAGTAGAAAAGAAGTGATTAATATTTTCATCTTCATTCATGTTGCATATTGCGCAATATCTTCTTACACCATATCTGATCTGTCTCTCATTTAACCTTAATAAGCCTTTTCAATCTATATCGACCACATAATTACATCTTTTGTATACATTCTTTATCTATAAAAACCAGGAGAACTTATTTTAGCATCAATAATATTCGGTTCCAACTTCCAACTTCAAAAGATTAAGTTGGAGTAAATGATTTAGCCTAGTATTGTTAGAATTAAATAGTTTTTTGATAATATATTTCAGGATAGGAGATGCACTAATTTGGGAAGATGCTTTTTCAGCCCATTCATATATCCTGTAATAAACACTATTTAGTATTCTATCTTTCTTAGTATTGCATTTTAGAAAGACCGCAATTTCAAGAAAATTTTATTTTCCGTCGACTTTATTATTGTTTGCCGAAACGTAACCCATGAATATGACACAAATCTGGCGTGCAAACATTAATTACATACGTGACATTTTTAAAATAGATTTTGCAAGTAATCAATTTATATATTGAATAGCTATAGATTTGAGAAGCTATAAAAAATGTCTTTGTACAATATTTTGAAAATTTGTAAAATTCGTTATTTATGGTAAAAAAAAAAAATATGTAAATATTAGAAAGGTGAAAATAAATAAGAAAATAAAATAATTTTTTTCCTGTTTTTCTATTTTTTTTTTATTCAATAACTTTCGAGACGTAATAATACCACGAATTATTTTCACTTCCTTTTTTTATTTTGCTTGTATTCTGTTTAGAATAAATTAATTTTCCTTTTGTCAGTCTAATTTCCCTTGAGGTATTATAACAATCAAAACGAATTAAGCTTTTTTGTTTTTGATTAATTTTCCTTGCGTTTGTTTTCTTTTTATTGTTTTGAATAATAATAAAATTTATTTATTTTTTATTAAATATGATTTTCAATATTTTTGTAGTTACCGGAAAATTTTATTTGTTTTTTATTGCGATACTCTATTTTATGCTAGATTACAGATTTTTTTATGATAGACTCACAATGCGAAATGCGACATAAAAAAAATTATGTAAATATTCTTTCAGTTCGCCAATTCAACTCAAGTTAATTTAAAAGTGGGTTGACTTGTACCATTTCTGACATATAATTTGAGAATCTGGAATTCTGTTTTACAAACAAAAATTGATTGAATTGTGTACAACCACGAATACGATTGAAAAATACTTTGAATCACATATACAGAAAATTTAAATTCCATTTTAATGAAATTACATATATGAAAATTTTACTTTCTGAAATTGAAATTCTTTTTAGTAATTTTCTAATTGTGTGCATATTTGTATGTTGAAAAGTTATGTAATAACAAAATTCTATGTGCAATATTTAAAATGAATAAATTTTTATATTATAATCTGTTGTACCAAGTTCACGGCTATTAAATAAATGTAGTTTTTATTATGAAAAGCTGAATAATTTTCGTTATGATATAAATATTCCATTTTGTGATTAGATCAAAGTTTGTTTACATATGTGCAGATACGTGATATTTTTTATTTTCACTGTTAAAAAAGTAATTATAAATCTGGTGACAAATGTTTCCATATAAATACAAATTTTTTTGTAATAGTACGAAACTGTTGTCAGCATTACTTCCAAATGGTTTCAACTAAATGTTACCATAATTTGTAAATTTGAAGAATATATTGGAAAATTATAAATGAACAAAAGTAAAACTTCTTTAAAATTTGGTATTTAGGCTTGATTACAGTACGACATCCGAAATCGAAGAAAATATTGAATTTCAATCTCATTCTAAGTTGATTCAGATTTAAAATGAATAATAAAATTTACACTTGATTTTAAGACTTGTAAGGGAGTGGACATACAACTTGTCAATAATGAATATCTTAATATACATCAGCATTAAACCATTAACTAAAAGATGGAGATAGTGTGAATTGATTCTGAATTTTAATTACTTAATAATCCCACCAAAATAACTAGCGACTGCTTCCCGTGAAATACAGGATTCACCTCCTTAAGTTTAACCAATATGTCACAATCATTGGCTTCTTTCTCTTGGTAATATTCTCGAATAGGGTGAAGAACAATGATCGGCAATTAGGAGGTGGAATAAATTTCTCCTGTGCGTCAAAATAGTCTCATCATCATTACGTCGTAACTACTTCGTCAAAGTAGAAATCAAATGTAACTTGTGCAACGTATAGTTGACTGATTCTATATAATTTCATATATATTTGATCTTTTTTTGACCGTTCACAGACTAACTTTCCTATAACAGAATTAGAGTAAGGGAGGGCTATCTACTGCCTTGATCACTTCAGCTATATGGATTAATAGAATGACAATCCGATAGCATGTTTCGAAACTCTTTATCATTTAGAAGAGGACGGTCAGTGTTCTCATTTCTACAAGCACTATTCCACCATTAATTCTGTAGCTTTTTTCACATTTTTTTCTCTCAGTGTTTTAAATATCATTTAATCAGGTCACGTATAATTCATATTTAAAACTTTTATTATAAACCATTAATTTCATTCAAAAATGTTAAACTTTATTTAGTTGATTTTTGTTTTTCATATAAAAAATTAAGGACTTATCCAAAGAAAATGTATAATTTTCATTTTTTTTTTTATTTAAAGTGGAAAAAATAAATCAAATTTTTATGAAAATGAAGAAAATGATTTTCATTTATTTTAATTTTTGTGATTATATAATTTACAGAAAATTGCTTCTACCTCTAAAAAGATAATAGGTATAACTTAATGGAATTTCCCAGTTTACCAGTGCACAAGGATAACATTAAGACTTTTATGTACAAAAAAAAAATAACATTTTTTTTTTTATAAATATTTATATTTTGATTAGAAAATTTATGTTGAAAGAAGTTGAAATTCTTGTCAAAAAAAATAAATAAATTCGTTTAAAATTAAATTTGATTTGCATAAATTTTAACTTTTTTTTTTTGTTTTTAATGAGATTTCTTTGCAGTCAAATTACAATATACAAAAAATTTTCATTTGGGAATTTTATTTGAAATTTATTTGAAATACATAATTTATGATTTGCCTTTTAAATCCTTTTTGTTTGTTAAGAGTTTTTTTGGCAAATTATTCAATTTATCTGAAATTTATTTTAGAATTATCTTCTCAATTTTGTAATTAACAAAAAAAAAAAAGTGAAGTGTTAACAGACAAGATTATCATCGGTTTATGATTTGTAGTAAACTTTTGATATTAATGAGCATGCCAGTCATAAATTTTAATTGAAATTTATTAAAGAAGATGGAATTTTCTATTTGCTTCAACAAATTTTTGTTATTTTTATTTTTAAAGTTTATTTGAAATTTATATACAAATTTTATATTTGTTATATTCATTTTAATAGTAATAATTTAAGTTAATTTGGTCCTTTTCCAAGTTAAACCGAATTCGGAGTTTTATAGCTGGTTAAAATATTTTCGTTAATGTTATTAATTATATAATTGAATAACGAATTTTCTATAACTTTTACTTAATATACAGTATGTAAAAACCGTATTCGTACACCTCACTTTTTACATTTAAATAATGCAAGATTCAAGATAATATAAATATATAATATACAAAAAATTATTCAATCTCTTAGAAAATCAATAAACTGATTCCGTCCACCATTGAAATTAATTTGGCGGGTAATTATAATTAAAACACTAATTTAAAAAAAAAATAATTTTGCGTGTTTTATTTTAAATTTAAATTTTATTTTAAATATCTATTTATATATATATATATATATATATATATATATATATATATCCAAACAAAAATATTTTGAACCTTCTCCTGCTGGAGTGCGGGAAACTGACCATACAACTAACCGCTCCAATGTCCTTATAACAACTGTAGTAAAATCCGGTCTTCATATATATTTTATTCAACAAGCAGATGACTAATGACTGATGTGCACCACTCATGTATCAAATATTATCAGTAAACAAGTTATTTCTCCTTACTGATATTAAAACCCGCG